>CM040628.1:67917927-68269596 GCA_022817965.1 Solanum lycopersicoides | reverse complement strand
TATGAGAATGATGCTTATGATCTTATCGATCATGAGGAGGTAAATGCATAAATAACGTCTACTCGGGGGCAATTCTCTCAATGTTACATTGGCCAGCAGACTGAAGTACAGTAAGTGCATAATGAAATTAAAGACGAAACACTGTTGGGCTGACCATCAAATCATCTGTGGCTGTGGAATTCATGCCTCTATCTGATAGTCTGTTCTTTCCCTTAGTACTGCCTCTTTCCTTCCTGCTATGTGCCTTTCGATCCGTATCATACTCTTCTTATTTCTCTATGCGTATAACCTTCTAAGCTGCACCTCATTTTTCAGCAAAAGAGACATACTCTATGCATAGTTCCCGATACACGCTTCTCGTTCTCAACCGTCAGATTATGTTGATTGTAGACCAACCAATATGCATGGTTTCTCGCTACAGTACACTGCCTTGCGTTAAATTCACACTTCCTTTCAGGGTCTAAGGCCCACCAAATTGTGAAGAATGAAATACTGCGCTATTATCATTGGAGAAAGAACTAATTTGACTTTTAAGTACATCAGAGTATTGAAGACCTCAGTTTCTCCGCTTGTCTTCTTTCTCTTTTGTACCCGTGACAAGGAGTACCTGAGCAAGTTCAAGGACTTAGAAAAACTGCGACGTGATCAGCACTTAGATGCACTATGGCCTTTAATGAAAAAGACGCCAAGCGATCGCAATCATGCCCACAGCCGATCGCTCTAGTAGTGAAGGAGGCGGACTCAAGCTCTAGCGCATACTAGTCCCTACAGTGCATACAGTCTGCAGCTTCTCCTGTCAGTTTTGCTGCATATGCCTCTCAAAAGTTGAGAAGTCTTTGCCACATATATAGACGAGAAAATAGTACAAATCCTAAAGATCCGTCATTACCATCCCTACATAGCATCAAGCCTATTCTCATTCTCTACAAATTCCTGCTATTCACATCCCTCCAGAACTCCGCTTATTCTATCACCAATATCTGAATTACCTTTGACTCTTACAAACAAATCTTATATATTCAAGCGCTAATTACCTCATCACCTGATCTAGATTACATTAATATATACCAATTATGTATTCATCATGCTAAGCATCCCCCCTCAAATTGATGCCGGTAGGATCAAGAAGCCATCAATGTGCCTACTAGAAAACTTCATGGCCTGTGTCGATGCCATAGAGTTGTTGGTAAACGCGATCAGCTATTCTTGAAGGATCACGTTGGACACATGTGCCAAGCAGAACATGACTCCATTTATCTACACAGCTTCTCAATAATGACCAATCTTACCTGTCGCACCACCCGCCGAGCTCTATCAGAAAGCGGATGAAGGGGCATTCGCCGGCACACGACACGGGCATGTGTTTGAGTGCCTCATGAACGAAAAGAACAGCTGGATTAGTAGCAATGCTGTCACATGCACTATCGATTATCAGCAAGTAATCCACGAAAGCCACTTACAACCTCGGAGCAAGCAGTCAGACATGGATCAAGTATCGCTCAGCCAGCTGTTGAAGTATTTTGCACACGAGCACAGATTTCTTTTTACCGTTTCGCCACGCGATATCCTGAGTCTAAAAATCATGTGCACCAACGAGTGACTTGAACAGATGCGACCAAACGTATAGTACACGATATCAGGACACCCCGGCCCAAATCAAGACATCACTAAATAACCATTAAACAGATATAGGATCGAACCACTTCGAAAGACACAATCCGACGAGTACGATGTTCCCTAGAAACGTAGATACCGAATGATGCGGGAAGACCATCTATCGAACAGCCACCACAGTCGGAAATGTACGGAGCTTGCATAATGCATTAGCGCTAACTTGGTGCACTGCAAAAGAGATTATCAGGCCGATGGCTCAGTGACATATAGTAAGGTAAGTCTTACGACTCCCAAACACATTGTCGACAACAATAGCATGGATCATGGAAGAATGATCGCATTCCGTCACGGACGATTACTTCACATCAATTCCAATGGAAGATCTACAGAGGAGGAAGTTTGAAAGACCAGCCAAAAAATCAGTCCCTGAGTATATTTGTGGTTTAGAAACACACCTGAACAACATTATGAACTTCCATCATCACCAAAAAAGATGTAAGCTAGTACCAAAATCTTTCATATGAAAATAATCTTAAGCCTGCTTTGGAGGCTAGTAATTAGTGAAGGATCTCATTCCTGTGGATGATAATGTCATCTACATACACCAAGAAGAAAGAACACAACCTGTAGATGTTTTTCGAAGAAAACAAAGACAGTCTTACCAAGAACAACCAATCGAGCTTTGTACCGATCAAGAGTTCCATCAGAATGAAGTTTAATTGAATAACCCATTTACATCCAATAGGGCGGACATTTGAAGGACATGAAACAATGTCCCATGTGTCATTTTCTTTAAGAGCCAAAAGTTCCTCCATTGCTTTTTGCCAACATTCAAGCTTGGAGGCTTGTGAGTAACCTGTTGGAATAGAGATGGTGGATAAAGTAGAAGAAAAACCATACCGTTTAGGAGTTTGAGACACTCTAGTAGATCGCCGAGGAGGCTCAAGAGGAGCAGGCCTTGAAAAAATCTCAGATTCTGGTTGTAGAGCAGTCTCAGGTGGCGGATCTGTTCAGGATGGGGTAAAGTTGGCCGACGTCGTTCATACACAAATCCTGGTTTGAACCGCTTAGAAGACAATGACAAATCCTAAAAGTAGGAAGAAGAGGAGAAATAGAAGATGACTCAATATGAGTAGGAAAGAAATACTGATTCTCAAAGAAAATAACATTCCTAGAAACACGAAATTTGTTAGAACTTGGATCATAACAAATAAATCCTTTTTGCGAAGTACTATAGCCCATAAAAGCACATCTAATAGACTGAACAGAGAGTTTATTGCGTTGAGAAGGAGGAAGGTGCACAAAACAAACACAATCAAATGTATGAAAACTATGATAGCTAGGATGCTTGTGAAAAAGACGATAATATGGAGACTCGAGGTTTAACACTTTCGATGGAAGTCTATTAATCAAATAGACAGCAGTAGACACAGCTTCAACCCAATATTTAGATGGAACAGAGGACTCAATCAATAAAGTACGAGTGACATATAAAAGATGACGGTTCTTACGCTCAGCAACCCCATTTTGTTGTGGCGTGTATGGGCAAGAGCGTTGTGATACAATTCCTTTCTCAAGCAACAAATTATTGAATTCATGAGACATATATTCTCCACCAGAATCAGATCTTAATATTTTGATGCATGTGGAAAATTGAGTCTCAACGTAAGCCAAAAACTTCTTGAAAATGAAAAACACTTCAGATTTAGATCGAAGAAAATACACCCATGTAAATCGACTATGGTTATCTATAAATGTCACAAAGTACTTGAAATGAGCATGAGAAATTACTGGTGAAATTCCCCAAACATCACTATGAATGACATCAAAACACTTTGCAGCACGACTACCAAAATTAGGAAAAGGAAGAGTTTTACTTTTGCCTAATTTACAAGTAGAACAATCAAATGAAGCAACTGAAAATTGATTTTTATTCCCAATAAACCAGAATTGGACAAATGAGACAACACAATAGAATTTGGATGTCCTAGACGTTTATGCCAAGCCTCATTCTTAGTAGTGGTGGAAGCAAAAGCCAGAACAGGAGGAATAGAAAAGTGTATAGGAAACAATCTTCCAACTTTAGGCCCCTTCGCGATTATCGTCCCCGACACCTGATCCTGCACAAGGCAACCATTACGAGAAAAGTTCACATTACAATTGTTATCTACCAATTGGCCAACCGAAATAAGACTAGTGGAGAGCTTTGGTGATACAAAAACATTCTTGAAAGTTTCAGTAATATCCCCAACCTTGGTAATAGGTAAATTACTACCATTGGCAACCTGAATTTGTGTTGGACCATTATACTCACGGATGTTTTTGAGTATATCAGTTGAGTTGGTCATATGATTGGAAGCGCCAGAATCAACAAGCCAAAATTTAGATATTACCTCATTACTTTGTAGTCCCAAAGTTGAAAATGCTGACAAGATCATTTGTTGTACCATTTGAGGAGTAATAACTTGTCCTACCGAAGATGAGCTATGTGTAGTGGAATCATTTATCCCAACTTGAAAGCCTTTGTCCTACGGTTTTGAGGACGTGTGGGACACTCTTTGATAATGTGTCCTTGCTGTTTACAATAATTACAGAACTTCTTGCCACAATTGCGAGCAATATGACCATATTTCTTGCAACTGTAGCATTGAGTTCTAGCCATATCCACGCCCTTTCCTTTCCCTTGAGCTGCAAATGCAACAGTGACAACATTTCCTTGATGAAAAGCATTTTGTGTGACGAGACGCTGCTCCTCACGAAGTAATTCCCTAAAACAGACATCCAACGAGGGAGATGGATCACGACTCATCAAGTTGGAGCGAACACTTTCAAAGTCAGATCGTAATTTCATCAAAAATTGATCTCGCTTGCTTTGTTCATGAACTCCTTGAATGATGGAAAGAGATTCAGAAGGTATTTTAGCATAAACAATATCGGTAAATTCAGCCCATAAGTTCTGAAATCTAGAGAAATAATCTTGAATAGAGAGATCTCCTTGTGAATACATAGCAATTTCATGCTCTAACTGAAAGCGCCTTGCGCTATGGTCTTGGTTGTAAACCTTTCGTAAATAATCCCACATGGCCTTTGCTGTCTTGTATGGCCTGAGATTAAGAACAATAAGAGGGTCAATTGACCCTAAAATCCATGTCATCACCCGAGCATCTTTAACCTTCCATTGACCGAGCTTTTTAGGATCGGTAGGAGTAGGATCGCTTCCATCTATATGTCCCCATAATTCTTTTCCGGTGACAAATAGTTGGAATTGAAATTCCCAGGCGGAGTAATTTTTTCCCGTGAAACGAATATGGAAAGACTCAAACTGATATGACGACATGTGTTTGACAAGCTAAGGAAGATAGAAATGCAATGATGGAAAATAGCCAGAATGAAAAGAGACTTAGATTCCAAGATACTTAGGACTAACTGTTGACTAACAGTAAGCAGAACCAAAACTTCCAAAAAAAATTCTGGAAGGAACTACAGATGAAGGACACTAAGAATCAAAGCACTGAAAAAGGCTCTGATACCATGTCAGTTTTGTTGAATGCGTGAGAGTCTTTCCATTATATAGAGAGAATAAATATTACAAATCCCTAAAGATCCGTCATTCCTATCCCTAAAGATCAGCTATTCTATCTCTACAAATCTGCTATTCAATCCCTCCAAATCCGCTATTCTATCACAATATTTATTTCTTTGATTCTACAACAAATCTATATGATCATGCTAATTTATATCACTATCTAATTACATTAATATATACAATTATTTAGATTTTCATCATGCTAACATCTCCAAGCATAGCTTTGCATGGGCTAGTGTTTGACCAGGCGTATTGTCTATTTCCATATAATTAAAGGAATTAAAGGACAAGGAAAAAGAGTCTAAGGTAATTACAAGTGGTGCTTACTGCTTACAGCTTTTTCAGAGCCATGGGAGGGATATATGAATAATTACAAGTGGTGCTTACTGCTTACAGCTTTTTCAGAGCCATGGGAGGTCCAATAAGAGTCCTTATATTAAAAACAACAAATTATGTAGTGGCCTAAGATGGATATTTGTTAGGTGGTAAGCAAAGAAAAGGAAGGTGGAAATAATTCAACGTCAGAAGAGAACAAAACGTTAAATGGTAAGGAGTTGATGCAAAGAAATGACCTCCCCTCCTGCCCACCAAAAACCAAAAGAGAGAGTTAAGACGTTGACTGCACCACAAGTTCTTAAATAACCATACCTCCTGCACTTGAAGTCAAAATTTAGTTTTGCCACACCTCGTGTCAGTTGAACTAGGCATGCAATACATTGTAAACCATGTTTTGCATAAGATGCAGCGATTATGGCAGCAGATGAAACACTTAGCAACATGGGCATGTAGCAAGAGAGTGGGACGTGAATACCCTTCGGGGTGGCCCAATGGTTTGAGCTTGGGACTTCCATGAACCCCTTGCCAGCGAAAGCAAGGGTTTTGCCTTCTGGGTCGAGCTTGTCGCACCAGGCTTGCTTAGTGTGGATTACCTCTCCTATGTGGTTTGCGAGCTATTGCATAGGAGTGGGGTAAAACCCTGTGCGCACCCAAAGGGTAGCGGCTGCGGGTTTCCCTTATCATCAAAAAAGAGAGTGGGACGTGAATTATGACATTCCTAGTCACAAGATTATTGGAAGGCTGGATCAATGAGTGACTTTCTCAAAGCTCAATTTTTAAAGAAGAGAAGTATTTTCACCTCACCCGTCAGCTTTATTCCTTCAATTATGTGTACTACTCTGCCTGTAGCAAGACCACATGTTCAGGATATTCATAATTCATCGTAATCTTGGGAATTGAAACATTAAATTTGAAGAAACTCAAAAAAGGTCGATTATCTGCAAAAAAAGATAATTTGTGAAAGATTTTCTTGCAATGGAACAGTAAGGTTTTCTTCATGGTTTATTTCATTTCCCCAGCAAAGCTCATTACCTTTCTGTGGCATATTGTTCCATAATTTCACTGTATATAATATCTTGTTCAGATTAATAACACCACAAGCATTTTGTATCTTCCCTCATTGTCCACTGTAAACCTTTATTATATGTCTTATATCTTATTTGTACCTCAAACCTGACTCCGAAACATTGCACTTTGTCTTTTTCTATAGCACTGTCATGATGATAATAGAAAATCAATTAACTGCTGACTTGATGTCTTGTTTTCTGACTAAATATCAGCTTGTCAGTGCGTGCTTCTTCGAGAGAATAGACCTTTCTGCTCATGGGTTCTACATTACACCTGATATTGACTTTGACTGGAAATCTGGAAAAGGCAGTCCATTTAGGTACTTCACCTATGGTGCTGCATTTTCCGAAGTTGAAATTGACACATTGACAGGCGATTTCCATACTAGGAGAGCAGACATTATCCTAGACCTTGGATTCTCCCTCAACCCAGCGATTGATGTTGGACAGGTCATTGCTGCCCTCTCTGTACAATCTACGTATAGATTTTGAATTTTCAATTGTTTAGCTGGCCTGCTTAATGGCATATATTGAATAAATGAATTTAAAAGTAGACTATGAATTAGTAAAATACTGAAGTAATTGATGATTGAATGTCTGGCAAGCTGTGGCTTTTGACAGATCTATCTACATGTAGATAATGTTTGCATTTCATTCTTTTGAATGGGAAGCAAAAAGGACGAATAGAATTCAGATTCTTAAATTCCATCTCCATTTCCTTGAATTGAAGTCCGCCAATTGTTTAGTATTGAACTCAATAGGGCACACTCCAAATGTTCTTCTTTTTGTTTATTTTTCTTATTCTAAATATTCACATATTTACAAGGATGACCTGCATATATTATGTCAAATGCCATTACTTCCCAGTTGCAGACTTGCTTCTAATTGTCTATATTCTGGAAGAGATAGAAACACTACCACATTTGGAGAGTGGCTGGATCTCGTTCGTGTCTTTCGATCTGAAATGGACCTTTGCTAACATTCATGCATGCTATATGCAGATAGAAGGAGCATTTCTACAGGGTCTTGGATGGGTAGCACTGGAAGAGCTGAAGTGGGGTGATAAAGCACACAAGTGGATTCCACCTGGGTGCTTACTCACATGTGGACCTGGGAATTACAAGCTTCCGTCTTTGAATGATATGCCGTTCAAATTTAATGTCTCCCTTCTGAAAGTAAGTCTCACCACTATCTCCTCCTTGATATTTAAGTGTCTCTAGATATTCATTGTTTGCTGAGTACCTCTAAGCCATTGTTAGTAAACTCCTTCCTTTGTATTCCGTAAAGTTTGGTTCAGCATACAGCTGATATGTACTATGTCTTGAACTGCTTATATCTTAGCAATGTGCTTGACATTTGCAACAGAATGCTCCAAACACCAAGGCTATCCATTCATCTAAAGCAGTTGGGGAACCACCCTTCTTTCTTGCCTCTGCTGTCTTTTTCGCTATCAAGAACGCCATAAAATCTGCACGGATGGAAGCTGGTTACAACGACTGGTTCCCTCTTGATAATCCAGCCACTCCAGAGCGTATTCGAATGGCTTGCACTGATGAATTTACAAAATTACTTGTGAATTCTGATTTTCGGCCAAAGCTAAGTGTTTGATGGTTGTACTACCTACTGAATAGGTGAAGCCTTGGAGCTAGCTTCATATGATACCTTTTGTACATTTTCCTGTAACATGTTAAATATAAGTCAATCTGTATTTTAGAGGGTTTCTTTTTCATACCTATTTAAACTCGATTAATAATTCAAATAAATAAAAACTTGAATTTTCTTTTAATACTTGCTACTTGTTTGTTTTTCCTTAAATTTAAAATCTTGACAAAACTGATATGGTAATGGTAGAGTCATTCACAAGTCAAATTACTTCACCACTAGCAGTTTTTTCTTTTTGGTCGAAAAACTGTGTATGTTGACTTTTTTTTAAAACTTGTTTGTCTAATTTTAACTTTTGAATGTGGTCGTCGTAAACTAAAGAAATGTAAATGATAAAACAAACTAAAACGGAAGGAATATATTTTTTAACACAAAGCAAGGTGTAGTCTATAGATTCATCCTTCTCTAAAGTTTTATGCTTCAGTTGGCTAAAAAAAAATTTTTTTTTCAAAAACAAAAACAAAGGACATAGATAACCTTTCACAAATCAGAAATTTTGAACACAAATTTACTACTTAAAATTTTTCCATGAGGGATAAATATTAATGAACTTTTAAAGCCGTCCTTGGAAGTTCTTCATGGATATATTATGTACAACAAGGAATCAAATAAAATTTGCAAAATGTTAGCTCCATTTGCCCTCAAAGTTTTATGTTTGACTTCATCTCATATTATTCTTTGTCACTATTGAAGAACAAGTCTACTTACCAACTAGCTAGGGGCAAAAAAAATGACTAAACAAATTTACCAAAATTTCATGACAAAACTATATAAAAGGGACTTTCTTCATCTTTATGTTCATCAATTTCATCTTATTCTCTTCATATCTCTAAGAAATATGGCTTCTTTTTTGCCACACCTTGTATGGTTTGTGGCTATACTTTTGATATCCAATAGTGTAGAAGCAAGTCATAAACCATACTCATGGAGAAAATATTATAGTTACAAGCCAGCACCAACGTCTACGTCTAACCCTGACGAGTTACCAGGTCAATCATCTCCATCACCACAACCATCACCCTCGGATTATTACATTTCTAGTCCACCATCACCTTTAGGGTGGTTCTCTCCTCAACCCTCTCTAGTACCTTCACCTACACCAACTTCATCACCACTATCGCCGTCTCCAAATGATTTTAGTTCCCCTCCTTCACCTTCAAGATGGGCGTGGGAACCATCTCCTAGTTATACGACATCTCCTCAATCATCGCCTATACTTGCACCTTCTAATCCTAACCAGTCCCCACCATCACCTATCGAATGGTTCTCTCCTCGACCTTCCCCAGTGACTTCACCAGCTATATCGCCACTATCACCATCACCATCACCTTCAAAATGGTCCCCATCCCCATATTCCTATTCATGGGAACCATCTCCTATATATACGACATCTCCTCAATCATCGCCTGCACTTGCACCATCTAATCCTGACCAGTCCCCACCATTACCTATCGAGTGGTTCTCTCCTCGACCTTCCCTAGTGCCTTCACCAGCTATATCGCCACTATCACCATCTCCTTATGAAAACAGTTCACCACCCTCGCCTTCAGAATGGGCACCATCTCCTCAGTCATCGGTTGTGCCTGTACCTGCACCTTCGTATTCTCCACCACCATACTACTATAAATCTCCACCTCCTCCATCACCATCACCCCCTCCTCCTTATTACTATAACTCTCCTCCCCCACCATCACCTCCTCCTCCTCCTCCTTACGTTTACAAGTCACCACCACCACCATCTTCACCTCCACCTCCTCCATATTACTACAATTCACCACTGCCACCATCTCCATCCCCTCCTCCTCCATATTACTACAATTCACCACCACCACCACCACCACCACCATCTCCTCCATCTCCATCTTACTAAAAAATTTCACGTTATTTTTTCATCTTTCTTCTCCTATACCATATCAATACCATTACCACATATCCTCATTTCTATAAGTTTCATTCTATCCATCTTTTATGACTTTTGTCACAAACCATATGGAACATATATCCATCTGCAGGCTAAGAGGAATTAGCTCAAGAAAGAAACCGACTTCAACAATTTAATCCAACAGATCATGTTTTATTTTAATATTAATATGTATCCTCTTCACTTTTGTTAGCATGAGATGAAAAGAAGTTATGAAATGGTCTTTTTGTTCTTTTGAGTTTGGAGTTTTCTCAATATCACTATGGTTATTGATAACAAGAATCAGGTTAACATATATTAATTAAACAAATTTAAGAAACCCTTAAACTAAATTAGCACAGTTAAATTAGAGATCAAGTTCAACAATGAGTGTCCATCAAAGATATAGTTTTGCTATCTTTCTTTATTTTACATTAGGGGTTGTTCAGTGTAATAGAAAATTTTCAGTTCTCCTATGTTCGGTTGGTCAAATGTTTTCTCTACGAAAACAAGTTCCATAAAAATAAGGATCATGGGCTTCCAAATGAAAGTCTATTGGAGAGTCATTAGTTAAGAATATAAAAGTTCATCTATTCATTTGTAAATACTTACTAGTTAAGAAAATCATTTAAAAACAAAATAGTTTGAAACAAGAACACTACTCATACCACAATAAGGGAAACCATTCTTGAGCAGTTAATAGGACTGTAAAAGAGTTCTAGTCCTATGCTGCATTTCTTACAAACTACAACATTGTTAGGTAATATAATTTTCGATTTGTGGCATATCGTCAGTTTCCTATCAGCAGAAAACAAAGGGGCAATGTTTCCCAATGTTGATCGAATTTTTCAAAAATGTTCATGGGTGTGCTGGATCCTCCGAAAGTAGTGCATTTTTGGAGGATTTGATACGGGTACAGCAACATATTTTGAGAGTCTGCACAATATAGGACTGCACTGTTTCCTATACTCTCATACCAGATCAATCTGCCCACTCTCCACAAGTGGCTTTATAGACTTGTAAGGTAGAGCATACAAATCATTGGCTTCAATGTTCACTGGTTCTTCCCCACTATCATAACAGAAATTAATGGAAGTCAAGAACAGAAAATAACCAGGCAGGATTCTTAAGAGAAATGAGAACGAAGTAAAGAAGATTACCTGTCATCAAGCTGAAAAGATCCTAAAAACTTCTTGCTTCTGCAGATAACATATTGATCTAGCTGCGGCTCAGGAACTAAGTGCATACAAGAAGAAAAAATGTAGTTTCAGTACAAATGCAAATCCAGAAAGTCTTTATATTTAAGATGTCTAAATGCGGGAAAAAAAGAAAAAACATACAGATAGCAAGAGTGCAAGAGATTATATCATGCCTTAAACAAACTCACAATCACTTAGCAACAGACCTTTATTATTTAAAGATGCTTTTGATTAAAGCCTAACCATTAATCTTGGATTCCAGACACTCTCTTAAGCTCTACAACGACATAGATAAAGCTAAACACAAGAGAAATGGATAAACAAGCAAACAGAGGAAAGGGCTTGAACAATTTCAATTAACTTGTACAGTGTATGGCAAGCTTACCCATGTCATCTGCCAAACTTAGTGAAGATTGCTTCAAGTGGGACTTGAAGCCATGAGGCAACTTTGAGAGAACAGATTGATCTAGATGCTGCTCCGTGTCGTCAATACACCTAACCATCAGAGTAATTAGCATTATAAACTTGGTAAGCATTGAACACTTGGAATTGAGAGAAACAGCTTTACCTTTCAGCAAATTTCTGCTCTTGTTTAGACAGACGATTCCATAAGTCAGTATTTTTTTGTATGTGAACTGCATGATTTTCGATCTGCAGTCAAACATTAATATGAATGAATGAAGATGGGATAAGGTGCACGGACACAGCAAGAGATGAGATCCGATGACACTCAACAGATCATGCTTTAAAGACACTACTGGTAACTTAAAGAACTAAAGCTCTTTCCAGATATGAATTTCACCGAAATCAAATACATAATAAGATACTATAATTCAAGGCTACCTTTTGGAGACGGGTTCTTAAGTATGATCTTAATAGAAACAGAGTTCTATCGAGGTCCATCTGGTAAAGAGATAAAGTGAGCGGATCAACACCATTTTTTGAAAATTCCTCTACTGTTTCTTCCTGAAGAGCAAAGACTAAGTAGCATTAGCATGCAATATATTGTAAACCATGAAACTGCATAAATGAATAATGAGTAGCATAAGTCGAGGAACAAAAGCAAATATTAGATTCATATAAATGAACAATACACCACAGCATAAAATGGAACTTTTGGCATCATCAAATGAAATGTAGATTTGGAGCGCCGGAGGAGTTTTACATTTCACTTCATTAAATATGACAATTAACAGGTGTCATACACCAAAAATGAAGATATGGATTACAATCCATCACGTAGCAGTAACAACACACGTTATGATAATCTTTGTTTGGATGAAGCACAACAGCTTTTCCATTCAGATAGCACACAGTTTTAGCTTTCAACTAATAACTTCATTTGTGATTTACCAAACACAGCTCTGTCCTTTAACTTAGAATCTCATGGAAGTCATACTCCTATAAGAATGTTCACAGCAAACACTTCACCTAATAGCAGACAAAGTGCACACAGATGCTAGAATTAAATCCTGTCAGGCAATAATTGAATAAATTGTTCAGTGTATTTTTTTCTGCCAGAAATAAGTTTGTCTATCTAAAAAGTTTAATCTCATCCTTTTAAGCAGAACTGGAAGCTTCAGTTGCATCCTGCTAGAGTCTTGGACAAAAAAAAAATAGTTTTCATGTCGTATAGTCCCTTCATAAATACACTTCTAAAATGATGACATCAACTAGTAACTCTCAATCTGCTGAGCCATGTATCCACCACATAATGCCAAACAAAGCATAAGTCTTAACACAAAACAAATATTAAAATGGAAAGGAATTCTAATGCAACATAAGGTGAAAGCCGATGTTAAAAAAATAAACAGACAAATATCCAAGGTACAAATTTAAGAGGCCTATATATATGAAATGTGCATACCATCAATTGAATTTGTTCTCTGGATCTTTGAACCAAAGCAGTCTCATGTTGAAGAATTTCAGGAGCAGCCTTTTCATTCCGCCATGCTCGTTTTAAGAGCTCTGCATCAGTCGTTGAGAGTAAGGACTCGTAATCATCGTCCACCGCAGCTGAATATCCAGATGCATCACCTGAATCCATTGTCAACCCGATACTCTCTCTCTCTACTTTTTTTCCTCGCCAAAGATTGAAGCTTTTTCTCGAGTAGAACAAATCTTGAGAGCTCAAACTATGATCAGGAAACCAAAAAAATGTAGATATCAGAAATAGTAACTGGGCAATCAATGTCTTTTTCTTCTGTCCATCACAAGAAATTCAGGAAAACATTGGCTAGAAATATCAATATAAGATGAGCATTTTCGCAGTAAATATCATGATGAAACAATGAGACGTCAAAAATAGGACTTATGTCCAGAATGCACCATAACTGAAACATAGAATGTTCCCCATTTCAGAAACTTCCAGTTGAAACATGAAGCTACCTACACATCCAAACATTCTTCCAGAAAACCCATATCAGAAAAGAAAAACACTCATCTCAAAGGTTTTCCCCCAAAGGGGAAAACAACTAGCAACAGGCAATATCAAAAAGTTGTAAAACAAAACTATAAACTACAATATAAGATTCTAAATGGCGATTTGATACGCCTAAAATATAGCGCAATATTTCGAAAAAGGTTAGAAATTTAAAACAATTTATGTTTTTAGGCTTGCCCTTCTTGTAATTCTCCACTAATGCAGATCACTTGGCCTAAGATCAAAACACGGGTTTATTAAGGATGTAAAAAATTGTAATGTAGGCTTTAGCATGGTAGGATATATATGGATAAAAGTAGCTCAAAATTCCCTTAAGCACCACAAATACTTGAACTAGTAAGACCTTTCTTCATTTCCTTTATTTACAAGATGTACCCAACCTTTCCATTATCTTCCAACGCTCGATAAAGCCCAATTTTCAAGCATACTTTTCTTTTTCTTCCTTTCTTCAATTCTTTCTCTTCTCTTATTTAGTAGCACAGTATCTCCTCTTGTCAAGCTTTTGATTATTTTTCTCAAGCCTCAACTCAATCACTTCACCACTACTCAAAAGACCTCCAAACTTAGAATTATGTGCATTCATCCAGGTTTTAAAGAGCTCAAGAGTCAAGGGAATAGAATATAAATGATAAAAACAAAATAAATGCAGGATTAAGGGAAAAAAATCCAGAAAGACATAGAAACATATAGCAACCAACTAAATCCCCCATCCCACACATAAATAAATACCAGGCAATGTGAAACGGAAGTCCCCTCGACAGTACACGGGTCACCACCACAGCATGTGGAGCATCAGATTGATTCCATATATTGACTCTGTCATTCTCTCAGCAACATTCTAGTCCACATTGTCGACTTTCAAAGGGAAATTAACAAACAATTGACATGTCCCACTTTGTATTTTCAAAATCGCGCTAACACAATGTATTCATCCTCCATGCAGCTCTTCAAAAACACACTTAAAACACCAAAGATAGTCACTTATCCAGGCCATTATTGTAATCCTACTTAATTCACCAATGCATTTTTTTTAATTCACAACCCTAGCCTAGTTATAAGTCAATGCCAAAGGATTGTTCACCTCAGTTACCGGAAACTTTCATCTCGACTGCACAGATACAATACTCTACAAACCTGCCTAGACCACCCCACAACTGCTCATGTAACTCATTTTTCACTCAGATGATTCATCAAACAGCTTATGTGCATGATATAGCAAGTATAGCCAACACCCTAATTTGGTCATGTAACCTCACAATTTTGTAGGGAATTATAATTATAGCTCAATAACCACAATTGCAATAACATTCAACAATTCTCAACGAACAATTTGAACATGACAATAGAAAATCACAATCAAGTAAGATCTACTTTTACAAAACGAGCTAGAGAGAGAAAGTAATTCGATAAAAAGAGAGAGAGAGAGAGAGAGATAAAGAGAGAAGAGACACTTACCTAAACACAGAGAGCAATTGTGAGAGATGTGAGCTCACTTGAGTGAAAATGGCAAATTTGAAGGTATTTTTTGTGTTATTTCTTATTTGTTTGAAAATATTTTTTAATCCAATAACAAATATTCGAAATAAGGGTCAAAATTGTCCTTTAACTATCTATATGAAATAGATCATTTATTTCATTCATTATATTTTGGAATCAAAAATGTTCTTGTTATTATCATAAGAGACCACATATACCTTAAGAATTAACATCCCATATTTTTAAGGGCAACTTTCACATATAGCAAATAGAAAATTCATATTTGTATGTTATAGCAAAGTTTGCATAATTACGCTCCATAGCAAACATATAACTGTATAATTCGCTATACATATACAATTGTATGATTCTCTGGCCTAAATTGTATGATTCTCTGGCATCACCATACATATACAATTGTATAATTCTCTGGCATCACCATACATATACAATTGTATAATTCACTGGACTAAATTGTATAATTCGCTGCAATTGTATAATTCGCTGCAATTGTATAATTTGCTATGGAGCACAATTAAATCAAAGGGTAGCTATTATATTTATTTTATATTATTAGTTTGCTATTATATACAATTATTCCTATTTTTAATGACTTGCCAAGCCAAGTGAGACTAATTCTTCTACCTAAGCATTGTCATCTAAGATTCACTACAAATGAACTACACCTTTCGCGGCGATGATTGTCGCCACAAAAGTCAAAAAAATGATCACTAAAAGTTTTAACATTAGATTCTAATTTTGTGTTTTTTTCTTCATTATTTTTTAGAAAACAATGATATCGATTAAGTAGGAGTTTGAAGACATTATATGTTTTATTTTTGTGTTATATGCAAATGTATAAAATGTACAATGATGCATTATATAGTAGGAGATGTGAATCGAGAAGTAATTTTCATGATTTTTCGTAATAATATTGGTTGTTCTTAATATTGACATTACAAGTTATTTATTTTAGATAATTATGTTGCAATCGAAAATTAATTATCATATTTTTTTGTTGAGCCTTAGTTGTCACTAAAAATCACTCATAACCTTTAGTGACAATATTTTAGAATTTTGTGGCAACTTTGTCGACACTAAAGGTCAAGTTTTTTTGTATTTAACCTTATAAGTCCCATAATGACATGCTGGGGTGTTAACTCTTGAGGGTATTTATGATCTCCTAGGATAATGACGAGGGCATTTTTTATCCCAAAATATAATGGAGTGTATAAATGATTTATTTCGTATAGCTAAGAGGCAATTTTCATCCTTTTCCGTTTTATTTAATAGATGAATAAGAATATTTTACAATAATTATTAGAATCATCGTAAAATAAAAATTGAAAAAAATGAATAATACTTGGGACAATTATTTTATTGAGTATATTATACTATTAACCAAAATTTCAATCATAAAGTTTGGAAAAGTCACATGTATGACCAAAAGATTTGTATGATTTGAAATGGAGTTTAAGAAAAGAATGAATATTTTTTAATTTTTTTATTTAAATTAAAGTTATATTAAATATATAAATATATAATTTAATCTTGTGATTTTAAACATGTCACATGAAAAGTAAAAGTTAAAATATTATCAAAAAAAATAAGTCATTCTTTTTTAAACAGATTAAAAAAAAATTACATTATTTTCTTTTAAACTGATAGAGTATTAGTTATGACTAATTACTTACGTGGCCAAAAAAAGTTTCATTAATGCAAATTAAACAATCCTTTAAGGATGAGATTGAAGTCTATCTACCAAAATATGGTAAAAGATCATGAGGTGAGTTTTGAGGATTTTCCTTTTATGAATTTATTTTAATTGTATTAATTGTGAGAAGACAAACTAATTTGGTAATAATATTACATTTTTTAGATAAGAATTGCTGATATCATTTATATTAGATATAAGTTATAGTAGATCACATGTGTTTTAGAAAAGATATTAATATATAAAACTTAATTTTAATTAATAAATGATAATTGATGATCAAATGAGTAGTACATAACAACTACTATATACAGCAAAAAATTGATCTTGTTGAAAATATTAACTTGGAAAGTTAGTCAACACACCATAAAAATGAAAAAAATGAAAAAATGGATAGACCCCAAATAGTTAAGTATGTTATTTTCCTAATTAGCACAATTAAGGGGATCATTAATCTCTATATAAAGCTAATTACTAACTCAATATATAAGATGAAAAATTCTTAACAAAAATCATATTATTTTTTCTCTCATGGAAGACAAAAAACAAATTGTTTGTGGCCAATTACCCCAAACATCTCTTAATGATTTTGATCCTCCCAAACTAAAAACTAGAAAAAGAAACAAGTATGCAATTGCTTGTTCTTTTCTTGCTTCTTTGTCATCCATCTTGCTTGGTTATGGTAAGAGTTCTTTTTTTTTCTAGAGTTTTTACGTCTGATTCACGTATCAGTTATCATGTAGTTTTATATGTGTTACGTTTTACTACATAAATTTAATTTGTGAGAATATTTGATAATATATCTTTATATAATATAGAAATCTGATAACAAACATACGAAAAAACAAATAGAATTTACATTTTAAATTATTGCGGCTCGTTCACATAATATTAATTTAAACTTGAAAAAAGAGTATCTATGAAAAGAATATTTGAATGTTAGAATTATGTTTAGACACATAATAAAAATATTGAATTTTATGAGAAAAAAATCAGTATTTTTTATATAATAATAACTTAATAATTTCTGGGACATAATATTGATTTAAACTTTGTTTTTGATTTTTATAAATTTAAAATAGACAAATCAAGCAACATTTTAAAGCATTTTTCTTAAAATATTAATCTAAAAATCGAGGCATTTGTGTGATTAGCCATATGAAATTTTAATAGCTTAATTAATTGAACGTTCGATACAGATATCGGTGTGATGAGTGGAGCCATAATCTACATAAAAAAAGACCTCAACATCAATGATGTACAAGTGGAAATTCTAGTCGGAATCCTCAATCTCTATTCTCTTTTGGGATCCGCCGCCGCCGGCTGGACTTCTGATTTAATAGGCCGCCGGAAAACTATGGTGGTAGCTGCGGTAATCTTCTTTGTCGGAGCACTCTTAATGGGTTTCGCTACTAATTATTCCTTTCTCATGTTTGGCCGTTTCATCGCCGGCATTGGCGTCGGCTACGCTCTCGTAATCGCTCCCGTCTACACTGTCGAAGTATCGCCGGAATCTTCTCGAGGATTTCTCACTTCTTTCCCTGAAGTTTTTATTAATGGAGGTACGTGCAATCGTGCATTAGACCTCTAATTTTTTTAAAAATTGAAATTAATTACGAATTTCATCGCTAAATTGCTCGTATGACATTATATGCTAAATACATTATGGTTAGAATCATTTTAAAGTCACTAGTAGGGCTTATTTATAAAATTAACTATAGTACATTATAATGTTTATCGACTACTTTTAATCAGTTAATCTAAACGAGTCATTGCTAACAGGTATATTGTTAGGATATGTATCTAACGTTGCGTTTTCAAAGCTCCCTACGCACTTAAACTGGCGATTCATGTTAGGAATCGGAGCAATTCCATCCGTATTTTTAGGTATAAGTATCCTCATGATGCCCGAATCGCCCCGTTGGCTAGTCATGAAAGGTAAACTTAACGAGGCACGAATCGTGCTTAACAAAACCTCTGAATCACCTGAAGAAGCAGAGTGTAGACTCCGCGACATCAAAGAAGCTGTTGGTATACCTGAACATAGCAATGAAGATGTAGTCAATGTACCAAAACATCCGAAAGGTAACAATGTATGGAAAGAACTATTTATTTCTCCTACGCAATCCATCAAACACATTGTGCTCACTGGTATTGCTATACATTTTTTCCAACAAGCAAATGGAATTGACTCTGTTGTGTTGTATAGTCCCACGATTTTCGAAAGGGCTGGGATTAGATCGGACCACGATAGGTTACTAGCTACGGTTGCAATAGGAGGTGTGAAGACGTTGTTTATATTAGTTGCTACATTTTTATGTTATGATCTCAGCTAAGGAAATAAAATAGTGATGCTGCGGGGATTCGAAATCGGAAAACAGAAATCAGAGATTAGAAACAAACGGCCAAGATCATTTGAATTTTAATAAGAACGGAGGGTACAGATTTTGCCACGTGGATTCGGTTATAAAAGATGGTTATAGGAGAGAGAGAAGGGCAACGAGTTTCTGGTGAACTTTTCCCTCCCTTTTTCTGCTTCTTCTTCTTCGATCTCCTTCCTTTCTCTTCGTTCTCAATCTCATCTCTTTTCTCTTCAAATTGCAGGTTAATCAACAATGGCGATTCTTTCCTGTTTTAGTTAGAACTACTGTTTTCTAAATTTGTAATCGAGAACAATTTGAATTCTATAAATCCAGAAAATTCCCAAAATATTACTGTCTATTTTCTTTCGAATTATTTCTGTGAAGCAATTTATAATTACTGGTGAGATCATAACAATTGGTATCAGAGCTCTGAAACTGCGAACTGTGGGTAAGCATGGCTGAAGGCACACGTTGGAAGATTACCGAAGACAAGTTAGGCCGTCACGATGAAATGTTGGCGGATCTGTTGGAGTCGCAACAGGAGGTACGTAATGCTCAAACAGGGATTCAAGGCGCGTTAGATTTGATTTTACAGAGGTTAGGAGCATTAGAAAGAGCTCCGGTGGGACAGAATTTGGGAGCAGGTCTTCTACCTATTCCGAACCCGGAAAATCGGAATCGGCTTCCACAGAATGCAATTGTGCCGCCTAGATGGGAGCTGCCTAGCTTTGTTGGACATGAACCTAAGGTATGGATTCGTAAATGCGAACGTTATTTTACGCAGTATAGGATAGGGGATGAACAAAGAGTAGAAATCGCTGCTTTGTATTTGAATGATGATGCTGAAGTCTGGTATCAATCGGTGATATTGAGTGGAGGAATGTTGACTTGGTTAGAGTTTAAGGAGGAATTAATTAGTCGATTTGGAGAAATTGTAATAGGTGATGTTGTGGAGGAATTCAACAAACTGCAACAGTCGGGAACGATTAATGAATTTTTAGGTAAGTTTGAAGATCTCAAAGCTCAGATGCTCATTAGGAATCCTACTTTGAACGAGGCACATTTTCTGTCTAGTTTCGTAGGTGCTCTGAAAGAAGAAATACGTTTTGAGGTAAAAATGTTTAAACCAACCACACTTAAGGAAGCTATTGAGAAGGCTCGCATGAAGGAAATGGCTATAGAGGCTGCAATAAGGAGAAACAAGGGGGTTGCCAGATCCTGTCCATCTGTAACATCGGTGGTAGCTGCTAGCAAAGCGCCTGTTGTTTCTACTGCTAGGAACAATTCTTATAGATTGACTCCGGATTTATATGAATATCGGAAGTCAAATCATCTATGTTTCCGCTGTGGAGAAAAGTATGGGCCTGGGCATATCTGTAAGAGGAGACAACTGAATTGCCTCATTGGGACAGTCGAGAATGAAGCGGAGTTAGAACCGTCAATGGTGGAAGAAGGGGTGGAAGAAGGAAATTCGGAGATAATGATTGAGGGAGTACTAGAACAAGAGATACAACAAGCTGTATGTTTAAACGCATTAACAGGGCACAATAAAGGAGAGAATATAATTTTGGTTGGAGGCACTGTTAAGAAGCGACAATTAGCTATCCTGATAGATTCAGGCAGTACCCACAGTTTCATCGATGAGCAAACAGTCATTGCAACGGGTTATAAGCCAAGTCATTGTTCACCTGTCAGGGTGACAGTAGCAGATGGAAATTATGTCATGTGTACTTCACAGTGCAAAGGGTTTTCATGGAAAATGCAAGGTAGATCCTTCGTTGAAGACTTATTAATTATTCCCTTGGGTGGTTGTGCTTTGGTGTTAGGAAATGACTGGATGAAGCTGTACAATCCTACAAAATTCGATCACGAAAAAAAATGTGTTACAATTGGCAGGAAGAATAACAAGTTGGTTTTACCTGGTTTAGTGGATGAGGGCAGATTGAGTATGATGTCGAGTGGAGCTATGAGTAGGATATTAAAGAAAGGGCAGACTCTCGTTGCTCACCTATTCATGATGAATCTAGTGACAAAACAGGAAGAAGTGGAAGTTGATAGTGGTATTAAGGATGTGATAGACAAGTATTCTGATGTATTCGCAGAACCAAAGTCGTTACCACCTACTCGAGCTTTTGACCACTCCATACCACTCAAACCTGGATCGATGCCACTTAGTTTGAGGCCATATAGGTACAACTATCATCAGAAGAATGAATTGGAACGACAGGTGAAGGAAATGCTCATCAGTGGGGTAATACAACCAAGTCAGTCTCCTTTCTCTTCACCTGCTTTGTTAGTAAAGAAGAAGGATGGAACATGGAGGTTTTGCGTTGACTATAGAGGCCTTAACGATATCACCATTAAGGACAAGTATCCAATTCCGATTGTGGATGATTTGTTAGATGAACTACACGGCGCATCATTTTTTTCTAAGGTGGATCTTAGAGCAGGGTATCACCAAATTCGCATGAAGCTAGAGGATGTATACAAGACTGCCTTCCGAACTCACATGGGGCATTATGAGTTTAGGGTGATGCCTTTTGGACTCACTAATGCACCAGCCACTTTTCAAGCATTGATGAACCAGGTTTTTCAACCCTTTCTTCGAAAATTTGTTTTAGTTTTCTTTGATGATATACTCATATATAGCATGACAGTAAGAGAACACATCCAACACTTGCAAGTAGTATTTGAGATCTTGAGGTCTAATTCATTATTTGCTAAGCGATCTAAATGTTCTTTTGGACAACCACAAGTGGAATACTTGGGCCATATAATCACTGAAGTCGGGGTGGCTACAGATCCTCAGAAGATCAAAGCAATGGTAGATTGGCCTAGACCTAAAACAATCAAGGCTCTCAGAGGTTTCCTTGGTCTGACAGGGTACTACAGGAAATATGTTAAGAATTATGGTACCATCTGCAGATCACTTACTGATTTACTCAAGAAGGAGGCTTTCAAATGGAATCCTGAAGCTGAAATAGCTTTTGAAGCCCTTAAAGTTGCAATGACCACTACTCCAGTCTTAGCTCTTCTGGACTATACACAAGAATTTGTAGTGGAAACGGATGCAAGTCATGGGGGCATTAGTGATGTGCTTATGCAAAAGGGTCGACCAGTCGCTTATTTCAGCAAGGTGTTAGCTCCTAAGCATAGAGGCAAATCTATTTATGAGAAGGAGTATATGGCTCTACTTAATGCAGTTGATAAATGGAGGCATTATCTGCAATTCAAACATTTTGTGGTCAGAACTGATCACCATAGTTTGAAGTATTTGCTCGAACAAAAAGTGACCTCTGCTATTCAACAAAAAGGATTAACCAAGTTACTGGGACTTGACTATGAAGTGCGTTACAAGAGTGGGGCAGAGAATAGAGTCGCGGATGCTTTGTCTAGGCAACATGAAGGATTAGAAGAAGGTGCCCTTCAGTCACAAGGCCTGCTCATGGCTATCAGTATGGTAACTCCTACATGGACAAATGAGATAGTACAAAGCTACACTGATGACCCTTTTGTCCAAGAGGTACTCACTGTTTTATCAGTAGATTCGCATGGTCCTCGTTTATGGTACTATACTATGGGTGTGTTGCGGAGGAAGGGTAAGGTATATGTTGGTTCAAATGTCTCTTTAAGAAACCAGCTCATTTCTAATTTTCATGATACACCCCTTGGTGGACATTCTGGCCAGTTAGGAACCTTAAAGAGGTTAACTCAAAATTTTTATTGGCCTAAGATGAAGTTCATGGTAAATGCATATGTCTCGAGCTGTGATGTGTGCCAAAGAAATAAGGATGACAATGCTGCCTATCCGGGATTGTTGCAGCCCTTGCCTATACCCAATCAAGCTTGGAGCCAAATCAGTATGGATTTTATCGAAGGTTTACCTAAATCACAAGCTAAAGATGTGATACTGGTTGTGGTCGATAGATTTACGAAATATGCTCACTTCATAGCTCTAGCCCATCCATATACAGCAGCTACAGTAGCCAACTTGTATTGGAAAAGAATTCATAGCTTACATGGTACTCCTGATTCTATTGTTACGGACAGGGACAAAGTGTTTTTGAGCAACTTCTGGCAAGCCATGTTTAAGCTTTTGGGAACTCAACTTCATTATAGCTCGGCCTATCATCCCCAAAGTGATGGTCAAACCGAGAGAGTTAACAGGTGTTTGGAAAATTATCTCAGGTGTATGACTACGAGTAGACCTACTCAGTGGAAACAGTGGCTTTCGGCTGCTGAGTGGTGGTATAATACGAACTTCCACACCAGTCTGCGCTGTACTCCGTTCGAAGCCTTATATGGTTATACTCCACCTCAACTGTCCATTGGCCCATTATTGGAGACAATAGTTCAAGCTGCAGAGGACGTAGTAATGCAGCGACAACAATTCCTTCAGTTACTTCGTGATCATTTGACTACTGCTCAAGCTCGGATGAAGTTCTTTGCTGATAATAGAAGAACTGATAGAGAATTTTCTGTAGGGGATTCAGTTTATCTGAAGCTTCAACCTTATCGTCAAACTTCCATTGCATTGAGGAAGAAATTGAAGCTTAGCTCTAAGTACTATGGACCTTACCTGATCACGGACAGGGTAGGTTCTGTGGCTTATCGACTAGAGCTACCTCTTCATTCTAAAATTCATCCGATCTTTCATGTGTCACTACTTAAGAGAAAAGTGGGCAATCGTGTCGTGGTGCAATCTGAATTACCTGCGACGAGTAGTGATGGTCAGTTTTTGGTTAAGCCTGTGGCAATCTTGCAAAGACAGATGGTAAAGAGAAATAATATGGCTGTTGTACGAGTGTTGGTACAATGGTCTAATCTTCCACCAGAAGACGCAACATGGGAAGATTATCAATTTCTGCGTGCCAAATTTCCAGACTTTGATTCTCATCCTTGAGGTCAAGGATAGTTTGATGGGGGACGGTATGTTATGATCTCAGCTAAGGAAATAAAATAGTGATGCTGCGGGGATTCGAAATCGGAAAACAGAAATCAGAGATTAGAAACAAACGGCCAAGATCATTTGAATTTTAATAAGAACGGAGGGTGCGGATTTTGCCACGTGGATTCGGTTATAAAAGATGGTTATAGGAGAGAGAGAAGGGCAACGAGTTTCTGGTGAACTTTTCCCTCCCCTTTTCTGCTTCTTCTTCTTCGATCTCCTTCCTTTCTCTTCGTTCTCAATCTCATCTCTTTTCTCTTCAAATTGCAGGTTAATCAACAATGGCGATTCTTTCCTGTTTTAGTTAGAACTACTGTTTTCTAAATTTGTAATCGAGAACAATTTGAATTCTATAAATCCAGAAAATTCCCAAAATATTACTGTCTATTTTCTTTCGAATTATTTCTGTGAAGCAATTTATAATTACTGGTGAGATCATAACATTTTACTTGACCGAGCTGGTAGAAGACCATTGTTGTTAACAAGTTTTGGTGGAATGACAATATCATTAGTTTTACTCTCTACTGGTTTAACGGTTATTGATCGGTCAAATGGTGGTCAAGTAACATGGGCTGTGTCGCTCTGTGTTATGATGGTCTTAGTTTATGTAGCACTTTTCTCAATTGGTGCGGGTCCAATAGCTTGGGTGTATGGTTCGGAGATTTTTCCGTTAAAACTAAGGGCAACAGGGTTCAGCGTAGGCGTGGCAGTTAATAGAGTAACGAGTGGGGTGATATCGATGACATTTTTATCGTTGGAAAAGGCTATAACAATACAAGGGGCATTTTTTTTATACGCGGGAATTTCAGGGATGGCTTGGGTTTTCTTTTTTACATTGATGCCTGAAACACAAGGGAAGACATTGGAGGAAACTGTAGCGTTGTTCGGAACGTTTTTCGAGTGGAGATCAAAAGAAAGAGAGCTCAAAGGAAAGAAGATGAATAATAATGATGAAATTCAGATGGCTAATGGAGATGTTGTTAGTAATTGAATATCAAAAGAATTTGGGATATTGTTGTTTTCAACATTTTGTACATTTTTTTTCTCTTTAATTTAGGTTGATATTGAATATGTTATAAGGTATTTAAACTCATAATGATGCAATTTTAAATAGTACACCATAATTAATTTGGTTGGTAAACTTGTATTTTCCCATTTAGATTTTCACTAAGTGGTACCTAATTTTTTTTGTACTTTTGGTTAGGATTCACACATGAGATGTCCATCTTTTTTCATATTCACTCTAAAACAAACACACATGTGACTAGAACATGAGATGTAACATTTCTTTGTTAAAAAAAAGTAAAAATAAATTAAAGCGGTAATTAAAAGAAAAATAGTAAATATATACGCAAAAACTATAACAACAATAACAAGGTGTAATCACCTAAACATAATAAATCCAGATAAAATTAAATAATCAAAAGTCAACGACTATATGAATATTAGACTAATATTACAACTGACACGATGCTCTATACCACTATCAAGCCAAATACATGAATAGACTAATGTAATCAACTTATATTTCCTTTTCTCGTGAAGTACCTTATATTATCAATATAAATAAATAGAGTCCGGAGCCTAAAGGGAATAAAATGTTAATAAAAATTTCAAAACGGTATATAAATTTTCATTTTAACCAAAACGGCAAAATCGCTCGCCGGAAAAAGCAAAATCGCTGCTCTAATTTTAAATATTTTTAATTGCAGCGATTTCCAATATCAATTTTTTTTAATAAATCGCTGCCTAGGAAGCGATTTAACTTAAATTATTTATTTAAAATTTAAAAAAAAAAATATATATATATATATATATATATATATATATATATATATATATATAATATATATATATATATATTTAAAGCAAATCTCTACCTAGGCAGCGATTTGTGTCAAAAAACTTTTTAATTATTTTTGTAAATTACATCGCTTCCAAGGCAGCGATATAAATAATTTTTTTTTTAAAAAAAATTCTTATTAAGCCAACAGAAGCGATTTATTTGAAATTTTAAAAAAAAAATCTTTAAAATCGCTGCCTTGGCAGCGATTTAATTTTTTTTTAAAATAATTATTTTTTTACAGGCAGCGATTTGCTTTAAAAAATATTTAAGTTAAATCGCTGCATTGAAAAAAGATTTAAAAAAATTTTATATTGGAAATCGCTGCCATTGCAGCGATTTCTTTAATTTTTTTTTTTAATAATTTAAAATTAGCAAATCGTTGTTATGGCAGCGATTTTTTGCTTTTTCCGACGAGCAAAATCGCTGCTCTACCAGCGATTTTGCCGTTTTGGTTCAAATGAAAATTTATATACCGTTTTAAAATTTTTGTTAACATTTTATACCCTTTAGGCTCGTACTCCTAAATAAATAACTCATTTTTTAATTAAGCAAATACTTTGAGTTATTTTGATCTCATGGGGTCCTAATTTCTTGAGAGGATATGATGACTATATAAATAGGAATAACATCTTTATTCTTGTAAAACTAATCTATTTTCATTCACAAAATATGGTCACATTTTGCTTCCAACTAATATTATTTTCAATAATAGCAAATCTCATATTTGTTGTAGCAGCTCGAAATCATCCAACTAATATGTCTCCATCATTGCCCTTACCACCAAATGTTTGTACATTATTACTATACCATCTTCATCTATTATTCGATACATCATCTCTGTCATTATTACCATCAGTACTACCTCGTAAGTTGCTTCCCTTAACAACATCGTTATTATCCTCATCATCACCACCACCTTTATACGTGCTCGAATCTACACATTTGCAACCATTGATTCAACTACCTTCATCGCGTATCGTGCAACAAGTACCTTCATATGATTTGGATATTTCTTTGTTGCAATATTTGATGGTAAAGTTGTTTCTTTTGAAAATTTTGTTACTTTTTGTAGCCATTATTGATGTATGTGATTGATTTAGGACTCTATTTTCTTTTCTCTTCATCAAGTTGTATGATTTTTTTTCTTTGATGTTCCTAAATTCGAAAAGGAGTGAACTTCAAATTTTAATTTACACGACCAAATATGGTATTCGATCTTCTACGATTTTCAAGCTCCAATAGACTAGAATTACATAGTTTTAGCTATACGTGTAGAATTACTTAAACAAGAAGCATTAGTGTCAAATAAAATAAATGAAAATTGTTGTACTTTATAACTAAAGCTAGTATTATTCCAGCTCCAGATAAAATAAAATAAATTGTGTCAAATAAACAATACAATTGTAGCATGTGACATACTCCATGAAGAACACTTTGATTTGCAATCTTAAGATATATTTATTAAAAAATAACATGCATTGCATAATTTCTAAAAAAATATTTATTTACAAAAATACCCTCCACAAATATGGTGGAAAAGACGTAGAAATTTTTCTAGGGGCAATTGTGTCTTTGACCATGCTAATACATGCTTTCCGTATGGTTGTTAGTCACCGACTGAGCTAATTTGAATAGTAACTAACTTTCCCTCCAAATGCTAACCTTATGAAATTACTATTACAACCCTATACTTTGACATATAACATAACCAACTTTTTACATACAATGAAACAAAAATAAAAGAATACATTTGGATAATTTATATACTAAAGTTTACCTAAACATATTACTGATAGTTTCATAAGAGGCCAATCATGAATAACAAATCAAACCAAAAGAAAATGAATGAGAAAGTTAGAGCCACCAAAGTATCAATGAATCTTGATCTTCAAACCAGCCCTTGTTAGTCTTCTCCTCTAATTTAGATGCTCAAATCACCCCTATATAAACATCATATCATCATCATGCAGGAAGTAGGTTTTCTTTCAATGTAGTTGGAGGAGGTACTTTAGGAGCAGTAGATTTTTCTGACTTGGAAAAGACGATGAGAATCTGCATCAAGACTAGAACCAAGACCAAGAAAACTGCACAAAATACAACTCCTCCCCAAGAGAATGGACACCATTCAAAAAACTTTATAGCACTCAAGAAAACGATACATGACCAACAGATAACAACCTGCATATCGACAAATAATCCGTTTGTTAAACAGGCAAACGAATGGAACTAGCTATTTTATGAATTTGCTCCCTCCTCACCATTAAGGATTTTTTTGGTCTTCCAATATCTTGACATTCTTGATCACCAAATGTACCCGTTGCAAGATGACGGTCCAATAAAGCATCCTAACAATTATTAAACAGAATTAAACAGAATAAGTGACGGCTGAGTGCTTTGTGACAACTCGAAGCATCAATTTACAATATTAAAAGGTGAACTTTGTTAGATGTCCCACATTGGACCAGAGTATAGACTGTTATCTCCTTATATGGTCTTGGAAAATCCTTACCTCAACTCTCAAGAACTAGTTTTTGAATTTTAGTTAGGCTCAAGATTCATTTCCTTCACATAGTATCAGGTCAAACCCGTCCCCACTCTTCGTTTACTAGTGTTGGGTCCACGTTGTATTGTCCATGCACCAGATGTCTAGTCTTTGGTTGGTCAAGGTGTGTTAGATATCCCACATTAGTTAAGCGTACAGGTTATTGTCTCCTTATATGGTATTGAGTAATCCTCACATCAGGAGCCAACTTCAGAGATTGAGGTAGGCCCTAAATTCCAGTTCTTCCCAAACTGCACGACTGTTCACACACTCCCTAGTTTCGTTGTTTCCACAATGGAGCACCTACCCCCACCACCCCCAAAAATCTTCTCAGAGAGTCTTAGAAAGATAAATGATCTAGACATGGTATTCTTGACAAAGTTTCAAATTCTACAATAAATCAACTACGCCTTAGTGTATCGAATTCTACCTTTACAACAAAAACATCTCTGCACCATTGTGCAATACCACTCTCATCTTCTGGTAATTCCTGCATCAAACGGCGTTCAAGACGCACATGAACCTACAAAGAGACAAGACAGATAAAATGTAAAATCATCATGAGCAGGAACCCAGCCATATGTCCACAAACTGCAATGCCATCTAATACTTGATGCCATGCTTACTCCTTTGCAAAACATAGTAGAAGTCATTCAAAGAACCCCACTTTTACTAAGAATCTACCTAAAACTATAATTCTATGTGAACACCGCAACATATCAACATTAAATAAAGAACTGATCCATTCATCTACCACTCAAGCCAGAAATTAGAACTCAGAAAATAGATACTTTAAAGAACAGAACTATAGAAACTTGATAACTTTATGTTGATTGTGTAAATTAATTAGCGTAATTTTAGGATACTTTATTTTTCCCTTGCCTAGCTTTAGTATGGGAAATAAAAATTATAAAATTGATTGTATTTCCTTGATCAGTTAGGATTCACTTGTATAAATAGTTAAATACCCTTTCTCGTGGGATGTAAAGAGACATACACTGTAATACAAAGAAATTTTTTCTTCTTTCTCAAATCATACACTTAATTGAACTGTTTTATAAAAGAGAAAAGAGAATAGATAGGGAGAGAGGATAGAATGGAGAATGTAGAGATAATTAAGGAGATGGAAGAGAGGAAATCTTTGCTTCAACAACTTTAGCCCATTGTCTGAACACTAGTGCCACATTTCGTCTGGTTCCTGTTTATTTTATACTAAGAACCAGTAATCCTTATGGCAAATTCTTCATAAATCAAGAACTGCTCAATCCAATATATAATTAGAACAGAAAACTGAACTTCTTTTTTAGGGACAGTGGATATTTTGAGGTTTTTCAGCTGAAAGTACAATTTTATCGGTTACGTTTGCTTGTGAGATAGAGGTTATTTAGCGGAGCTCTAGAATAGATATTGTTTCACCCTTGTGAGCATGTTGTATTACATAGTTTCTTGTATCTATTCAACTGACATTCATAATTCAAAACAAACAAATAGAAAGTTTATTTATTAGTCAGAAACAACAGCATAACTGCAGCCTCAGTTTTATGCAAGCACCAGTTGACTCAAGTGGGAACAAGGGACATCGAACAAAAAAAGATGTAATTATTGAAGGGTGTGGACCATCTCACCTAAAGGCTTAAGCTGTTAGAGAGAAAATACTTTTATTTATTTAAATAGATAATGTGAGAAATATAGCAAAATAATATTATTGAATTGTTGTTGTATCTACATTATTACATGAGACCCTATTTATAGACCATAGAATACAATCCTTTACCAAATAGGATACTATTTAGTAGTCCTATTCCTATTCTAATAGGATTATATAAACCTATTCCTATTCTAATAGGATTATATAAACCTATTCCTATTTTAATAGTATTGTATAAACTATTCCTATTCTAATAGGATTGTATAAACCTATTCATATTCTAACACTCCCCCTCAAGCTAGTGCGTACAATTCATGCACCTAGCTTGTTACAAATGTAATTAACACGGGGACCGATGAGGGGCTTGGTGAGATATTTGCAGACTTCACAAAATTGACGGTCAATCTTAATGTGCTTGTCTTCTCATTAAATACTGGATTTGATGGATTTGATGCATAATGCCAGTAAATCTCAATGTGCTTAATCTTCGCATGAAATACTGAATTTGATTCATAATGTTGGTGTTGAACTTCCCAACCCAAGCTTGAGAAAAATTGTTCTAGACCATAGAGTGATTGTACAATCGATGACACAACACAATCGACATACAAGGCTACTAAACTCCCCTGAGCAACAAAGTGCTCAAATCTAATATAAAGTATATGGATCATGTTGGCATCAATAGATGAGTTAATATTAAATAAGAAAGTCACCAAAATAATTATTGGAACATGCTCATATGCCGTAGTATTAGAAAAAATGGTCACAATCTAAGAAATAAAATTATATAGGTAGGGTCGGAATGATGTCACGACCCAACTAGAAAATAGAAATTATATAGGATAGTTGGAACGACCCATTGACAAAAAAAGAGAAATAATATGGGTAGGGTCGGAATGATGGCACGACCCTAATGAAAAAGAGAAATTATATAGGTAGGATTGGAATGATGGCACAACCCTACGCAAATCAGATTTGAGGAGTCACCGGAAAAGACGAATGAACTATGCAAATCAAATCTAAGTTACTGAAAAGACATATGATGTTATGCAACTCAGATATGAGAAAATAGTTCGGAAAAAAAATCCACGGTACTACACAAATTCAATATGAAAAGTAGTCCGGGAGATGCACGGTGCTACGCAAATCAGATATGCAAAAAAAGGTAGTCACCGGAAAGATGGGACGGTGCTACAAAATTAAATATAAAAAATAGTCACCGGAATGATGGGACGGTGCTACAAAATTAAATATGAAAAAGTAGTCACGGAATGATGGACGGTGCTACAAAATTAAATATAGGAAAATAGTCACTAGAAAGATACACGGTGACCCAACTTTTGCTAACATAATCATTGGCCGGACGGGCGACATATATGAGTAATAGCCGCCCGCCGACAGCGAAAGCTCTTTGATTGTTTACCAAGATCGTAGAGGCTCTGATACCATGTGAGAAATATAGCAAAATAATATTATTGAATTGTTGTTGTATCTACATTATTACATGAGACCCTATTTATAGACCATAGAATACAATCCTTTACCAAATAGGATACTATTTAGTAGTCCTATTCCTATTCTAATAGGATTATATAAACCTATTTCTATTTTAATAATATTGTATAAACTATTCCTATTCTAATAGGATTGTATAAACCTATTCATATTCTAACACTCCCCCTCAAGCTAGTGCGTACAATTCATGCATCTAGCTTGTTACAAATGTAATTAACACGGACCGATGAGGGGCTTGGTGAGATATTTGCAGACTTCACAAAATTGACGGTCAATCTTAATGTGCTTGTCTTCTCATTAAATACTGGATTTGATGAATTTGATGCATAATGCCAGTAGCTTAATCTTCGCATGAAATACTGAATTTGATTCATAATGTTGGTGTTGAACTTCCCAACCCAAGCTTGAGAAAAAATTGTTCTAGACCATAGAGTGATTTGTACAATCGATGACACAACACAATCGACATACAAGGCTACTAAACTCCCCTGAGCAACAAGTGCTCAAATCTAATATAAAGTATATGGATCATGTTGGCATCAATAGATGAGTTAATATTAAATAAGAAAGTCACCAAAATAATTATTGGAACATGCTCATATGCCGTAGTATTAGAAAAAATGGTCACAATCTAAGAAATAAAATTATATAGGTAGGGTCGGAATGATGTCACGACCCAACTAGAAAATAGAAATTATATAGGATAGTTGGAACGACCCCATTGACAAAAAAAGAGAAATAATATGGGTAGGGTCGGAATGATGGCACGACCCTAATGAAAAAGAGAAATTATATAGGTAGGATTGAATGATGGCACAACCCTACGCAAATCAGATTTGAGGAGTCACCGGAAAAGACGAATGGAACTATGCAAATAAATCTAAGTTACTGAAAAGACACATGATGTTATGCAACTCAGATATGAGAAAATAGTTCGGAAAAAAAAATCCACGGTACTACACAAATTCAATATGAAAAGTAGTCCGGGAGATGCACGGTGCTACAAATCAGATATGCAAAAAAAGGTAGTCACCGGAAAGATGGGACGGTGCTACAAAATTAAATATGAAAAAGTAATCACCGGAAAGATGGGACGGTGCTACAAAATTAAATATGGGAAAATAGTCACTAGAAAGATACACGGTGACCCAACTTTTGCTAACATAATCATTGGCCAGACGGGCGGCATATATGAGTAATAGCCGCCCGCCGACAGTTGAAGCTCTTTGATTGTTTACCAAGATTGTAGAGGCTCTGATACCATGTGGGAAATATAGCAAAATAATATTATTGAATTGTTGTTGTATCTACATTATTACATGAGACCCTATTTATAGACCATAGAATACAATCCTTTACCAAATAGGATACTATTTAGTAGTCCTATTCCTATTCTAATAGGATTATATAAACCTATTCCTATTCTAATAGTATTGTATAAACCTATTCCTATTTTAATAGTATTGTATAAACTATTCCTATTCTAATAGGATTGTATAAACCTATTCATATTCTAACAGATAACTTACCAGCACTTCGCGCAGTAATCTATGACCTCATTAAGATTACGAATGATCATTTTCTAATACCCGAATATCAGAAATCCTCATTAAGATTATGAATGATCATTTTCTAATATCCGAATATCAGAAATTGGTATCGTCACATATATTAAGAACATGAAAGATTGTAAAATTCTTACTCTTTAATGAATTTGATTGTAAAATTCTTACTCTTTAATGAATTTTATCTTTTACATATTTGCAACTATAATATTTGTTCTTTGGTATAATTGGCTTCTCAATATTGAATGATTTTTCATAGATTTGTCAATTATCATTTTCTCTGTTGTTTGGTACATGTGCATGCAAAGTACACTTCTATTTTTTCAATTATTTCTTTCAACAGACAAGCCCCTTCACATGCGGCCTGATTCTTTTCCAGTGGCCAAGCACGTGGATTTTTATTTTTTTTGGAAAATAGGCAGTAGTGAGACTCGAACCAGGACCTTGAAGTGTGTGACTATCTCATCTAAAAGTTTAAACACTTAGAGAGAGAACACTCTTATTTAATTAATTATGTTTTTCAACATTAATGCTATCCAGATCTTAAGCAGTGAATAATAACACAAAAACAAAATTTATACATGAGAAATCTTGTCAAAATATTTTGAAAACGATAACGTGTTATAAACACTTGTACTATACTAAATGTCTATTATGTGGAATTCTTTGGAGAAAAGTTAGAAATCCTACTTGTGACCAATAATTGAAATAATAAGTCTTCTCTCTTCTCCCTACTTTCTTCTTCTTATTGTTTTATATAGTTTCGTGACATAACGTTTTATTTAGTATGTTATCTATAGAACTAATAAAGAAAAGTAATACTTTTGTAAGGTGTTAAGAAATTATAAAACAATAAATAAACAATAAAAATTAGTAAGAATTGAGTAGGTTGGGTTTTGACCCACATTTTAACCCATTTCAGCCCAAGTAATTCTTGAGTGGGTCAATAAACCGTCCATTTATTAACTCAGCCCATTTTGACCCGCTCAAATTCAGCCCAATCCACCCATTTGCCACTCTAGTTTTGTGTATACTGACTATACTAACAATATCAGTTTCGGAAAGTGAACAAGTACATAGGTATGAGCTTACCACAGAAGAACATCCCCTAAGCATTCTTAGCAATGTCGGTCGAGGCTTATCTTTAGGAATCGCAAGTGTTATATCATAGATTGCCGGAATAATGGAACGCAAATGGCTTACTGATGCAACAAAACCCTGAGGAGAAGAGAACACTATCAGATATTCGTTGATGGAAATTTTTCTTTAATCATATGCAGAACAAAAGATACCATAGATAACTAGGCTACATGTAAACAATGTTGTGACTTTTAAGAATCATTCCTCTGAATGTTAAATCCAGGATGAGAAACTGTTATTGTCACCACATTTAAATCACATATAAGTTAGAAAGATTATGTCACCTTGGTTCGAGGAATCAAAACATTCCTTGGGATAGGTTTTCCTACAGAAACAGCATATTCTTGAGCTGCTAAAAGCTTTGTATGTGTGAAGCGAGTTCCTTCTACAAAAAGAGCCAACCAAAAAGGTTGGTGGAAATCATTTAGCTCTCGGAATCCTGACTGCAGTAAAGACCGAAAGAAGAAATAAATGTAACAAACATAAGTAGAAGATCACAGACAAACAGATAAAGGTAGAGAATGGTACCTTCAAGATGTTTTTATCCTTGTTCCAGCTTCTCTCAAGACTGATCAAACCAGAAAACCACATTGACCATCCTAAAACCTGCAATCAATATTTCCTTTTCTGTTGAGCTAAGGAAGATGGATTAACGCATTCCTCAGTCAAAAACAGTATTTTTTTTCAAATGTTGTAGCACAATGATGAGTTGATAGCATTGAGGTCATTTTATAAGATTTGTTAAGTGCATTGAGCATCATAGGCGAATTTTGACCCAGCCTCTTCTGGTATCATACACTTCAAAGTTAAGATTTGCAATATATTATGCATTTTGTTGGTTTTATTATGGACAACAACAACAACAACAATACTATGTTGATTACTTGCCTCTTGTTGGGTTTTTATCTAAATGCAGTGATTTCTTTTGTTAAAGTTACACGAACAGATGAACCCATAACTCCTTTGGTTTAATTATTGGCTCATGAATGATTACGTTGTTTTTACCAATAGTATACGTTATACTACTTAATGCTTTAAATTTTGTTTACATTATTAGGTGTCGAAGTCGAACAGAAATGTAATGTATACATAAGAAATTCATTGAATAGAATATAATCTCAAGTAAGATAACCCCTTTCAATATCTAGGTCAACTATAATTATATCATACTTGAAATAGGCTTAACCGATTTCAGAATCCCTGAAAGATAAATTGGTCTCGAGAGGCTCAACCGTGATAGAATCATAGAATCTAATGCATCTGTAATTGCATTAAGTGTAAAACTAGATTGTCTTATGGAACCTCCACCTTAAGGATAGATAAGACGCAATTATAAATTGGTGTAAGGAATACTGTAAATTAAAGTAGGAATCCCACCATATTATTAGCCAAAACTTGAGTAATTGTGAGTTGAATTATGACCAAAAGACTGTAGGTGAGGTTGACACCCTATCATTATATTATTAGTTTGTGCTAATCAACCAATCACTCTTTGTCAAAAATCAACCAATCACTCATTCAATCTCTTAAATGGTGCCTTAGGAAAGCACAACCACGACTATTATAGTCTTCATGGGATGGATAACTCTACCACTGCTCTACACAAGGCTTTTGCTAGTGCCATGCCGGACACATCACCCAAGAAACTTATTCTAGATAGTAGAGGAATATAAGATGCTGGCTTGATACTTGGATAAGTCACACCTCTCAAAAAGAAGAATTTTATGACTTCTCTAGTTTTGGTAACAATACTGCAGCCACTATCACAATGCACAGCAAGCTATGGCTGTGAGATTAGATTTAGAAAGAATTAATAAGATTGGATATGTTAAAGAATGACCCAATTGCTAGGCAAAATGGAAGATATAAAAGACTTGATATGGTGATTCATTGAGATGGGCACCAACTAGAGCAGCCTACAGTAGCTATCTACATAGGGGACAGTATCAGCTTCTTTGCAAAAGAAGAGCACTTCTCACAGTGGCTTGATGGAGATTGTAGAATATGAAGCATTTTTTCAGTTTAACTTTCAGAAGTAGGGGTTGGCTACCTGTAACAGGTGTTAAAAGTGATGCTGAGGACGGTAATTATATGTTTATGTTTCGACTGGTTTCTACTCGGCTTTATAGTGTATTCGTTAATCTGTGTGGTATTCAGTGGGTAATGCCTGAGCCACAAAAGAACTCTCTTGAGCTGGACAAGAATGCAAGCACAATAGACAGATCAGAAGGATATATCACATCGGCCTTTTAGTGGTATATCCCTAGAGGATATGAAAACCGATATTGGTTTCAATTTTTATATTTGCATCATTTCCTTGGTGATCTATTGAATAAAATCCAACTTACTTCAATCAATCGATCAATAACGCCTTAATCACAAAGTCCAACTTACTTAACAAAATAAAAAGAACATTATCTTTGGGAAAGCTAACAAAAACCTTCAGAAAACTGAGGAAATCATTACCCTACGTAGAAATTATAAAGTAATTGCCTTACATGTATTAAGAAAAGAAAAGGAAGCCGTAATTATGGTAAAACCTAGATGAAGGTGGTAAGTTATAAACATAAGGTAGCAGAAACCATGCTTGTCCTCTTTACACTGTCCACAGTTGATAGATTTTATTCAAAATGGTGGAGAATATCTTTGTAAAGCAAATTAATTCTGCACTCTTTAACCAAAGACTATAAGTCTCAGCATTATATAAAATGAAAGTTGCATTCATCTGCAAATCCGACTTAGCAACAACTGGTACCAGAGAGCATATAACAAAGTGAAGAATTCTGATGGAGTAAGAAACTTACTGGAAGATATGATAGAGACTTCTTTGCCAAAGCAATTGTGTATCCGAGACATCCTACTCGCTGTTAATAATCAAAGAGAAAATATCAAAAGGTAGATCCTTCTGCTTCAATGGGGAATCAGAGTAAGTTTTCTTCCCAAAAGATAACATGAGAACAAAAGGAAGAGATTATAATGCTACTATTTTATATAAGAAAAGCATAGAAGTCATAAGTTCTACACAAAGAAAAAAGAGACCATTCTAAACACACAACTGAGTTCTCATTCTAAGAATGTAGACTAAATGGAGGAACTGACATTTTGGGTTACTGGACCACTAGAAGTGATAAATGACGTATCAAGGATTTGATATCCAAGGTTTTCTCAACTTAAGAAATGGATGCTTCTAGAAAGAGGGGATTTTGATGCATCAAGAAAAAGCAACAATTTGATGCTGCAAGAAAGAGAGAAACTAAAGCTGAAGTAGACAATCACCTGAGCTAGAACCCATCCAACAAGCCAGTCAATGTCACTTCTATGGTTGGAGATTATTAGTGCAGGCTCTTTTCCTGAAATCAGTTATTATCCAAGAATTCAATAAAGCTTACACGGGAAAAATGAAGATACAGACAGCTTGTCTCACAAAACAATTCAGGTATCAAAGCTTTTCTTACCCAGTATCCCATAAGTTTCTTGATCTGTGTACAGCTCAACCTAGCAGTAAGCGCAAAATGCTACAGAGTTAGTCTTAAAACACAACAGAAATCAATAAGGTGAATGTTTTTAATGCGACCCTTTCCTTACATAATCAGGGACTTCTTCTACCAGAAAACAAATTTTATTTGTATTCCACATGCATAGCTAAAAGATAACTCTGCTGCCGCATAGATGGCCCAGCTCATAAAATAGTACTCAAGAGAAACGGGATGAACTTCTCTTTTCCTTCCTACTATGAATAATTAATTTTATTAGATTATCAATTAAACTCATTCTGGGCTGCTTCTCAGTGCCAAAAATATAACTATACAAAAGGAATAAATTTCTTAGTTACTTTCATCAGTTGGAGCCATTTCCAACAAAAATTGTTCAACAAACACCTGAAAAAGTATCATAACAGTTTCACTCCCCCTCTTTCTGTACCATCTCCTTACATCCTTCTTTTTTAATTTGCCATGTAGGTATGCTTATTATCTTGGACTCTGGACATGTTTCATAAGTTAAACTGGTATTGCTGCTGGGTATATATGACAACAAGATTCACTAGGGTAAATTATAATTATGAGTTTGGTAAAGGAGGTGGCTGAGGCAACGCAGCTCAGTTTGTGGGCGGGGAGGATTACCAACCAAATCTATGAGTACTCTCCCTGCTGGTTTTGATATTGGCTTTTTATATGGATGTAATATGCAGGCAGGTCTAGAGTATATTCATATTGGTGATCTCTACTTTCATTGAATAATTGGCTCCAATAGCTTCAATGATAAAGATTTCTGTAAACATCCATCAGATATACCATTTTCTCCTTTTCTCGACCTTCTTACAGCACTTGATACTTTCTATGGATAGATTCATTTACTAAGCAAAACGATTATTTCATTGATAACAACTAATGGAAATATTTCGGACAAGAACTCCCCTGCAGTGAAAAGTATCTAGCTATAGTTAACAAAATGATTTTCTATGTCATAAATACGTGACGCCTTTTTAAAAGTGTAAATATATTTATAACCAATTAAAGGATATCAAAAACAAATTCACAAACAACTAGAGAAATGCATTTCGGAAACAAATAATCCTGTTATAGTTAAAAGAAAAATTGCTTTTCTATGTAATGTACATGATTTTTCTTTTGGATAGCAAAATTAATTTGTTGAAGTTTTCTGTTATATTGTAAAATAAAACCAAGAGTAAGTGGCAGGATTTTGAAGCTCCCAAGATTTATTCTTGTCTAACCACCCAATATTTCTTTCTTTTTTTCTTTTAACAACAAACTAATTGAACTCCTCAAAGGGTAGCAACCATCTGTTCCATAAGTTCTCTTAGTATTGGCTTTCAACTTGAGGGTATTTATATAAAAAAAATTCATTGGCTGATACAACCATGTTTTCTGAGCAGCAATTACTTCCCATCATTATGGATTTTTCCTTGTTTTACTGTTTAGTGTTTACCTCTTTCATTATTCTTCCTCCTCTCTTAAAACACCAATACTTTGTCCAAAAGCATATATTCAATACCAAAGAGGCCAGACAAGATTGGTCTGCCATCAAGAGGTGGAAATTTCGATGACTTCTCAAAGTATATTTACAACCATTTGCTAAAGATCAGACGAAGTAAAAAACTTCTACATCATATGTTTTCCCACAGACAGTGACGTCAGGTGACATGTTATCACTCCCTAAGAATCTAGAAGGATCTCAGGAAAAGTTCATTTGGGACATCACATATAAGACTTTTTCCTCGCACTATGTCTTCGGGACGTGGAGTATAAGAGCAACAGAGTGACATCTGTCAAACAGAAGGAAATACAAAACAAAAGAAGCTATACAAAGTCCATTGCCAGAGATGTTCCCTGCTTTGCTACTAGAAGTGTCTAACTAGAAGTCCGAAGGTAGAGTTATATCTCTATTTGGAACCAAATTGGTTATCGAGTGGATTAACTACTCTTGTTCTTTTGAGAAGCCTGAATACTATCAATGGACAACTTTATAGGAGTATGGACAAGCTAGCCTACCAAAGCCAAAAATAGATTACCCTGATACAACTCCCCACCAAAAAGTCTTGTCAAAGAAAGGGGGGAAAAGGGTATAAGCATTTGATAGCTGACATGTACATTTGCTGCAGTAACAAGTTCGATATAATTACTCCAGGGTTCACATTTGACTTAACAGCACCTTCCAACATTTTTGGGATGAAGTAGAACACTCTCTCCGACTCTACAGGAACACTGGACTGCCATCACTCTTTACAAAAATCGTAAATTAGACCACTAGCTTGTTTACAAAAATGATTTTTTGTTTGTTTTTATGGAACTTTTGCCCCCTTATGTAATTCTAATTGTATTTGAGATGAACATTAGTTGAACTGCAAGAAAAGAGGAGAAGTACTTGAAAAAAAACTTGTGCTCCTTTTATTCAGGAGTTTAGAATTCTCAAAATCCTTACTTAAGGTTGTGGTACTTCAGATGGGGAAACTAAGTTATCACAATTATGTAGAAGCACATTTAAGTTATCACCAAGAGCATTTTGGTTCTAAATTCCAGTAGACATATTTGGAAACAAGAAAAATAGTAACTTAAATAACGACTCTAGCACAAAACGCAAGTAGCTAGAAATGCATAAATGTAAATAATCAAATTTAACAACAGTCCTCAAGCACCTTAATGTTTGCCCACCAGTCGAAAAGCCATATGAGTTCCAACCATAACAATTCTGCGACTTCTTTGTTTATCCTTCTGAATATGTTTTTTGAAAAGGGTCGAACTAGAATGAAGAGAAGTACCTGAAAGTAATAGCATCTGAGAAAATCATTTGAGTGAACTTATATATCAAATGAAATCATGTAAGAAAAGGAAGACAAAGATTGCAATCAAACAGCAAAATAAGCTAACATCAAACACAATGGTTCTACAATTGTTATTGTGCATTCAGTAGACTTGAGATCATGAATATTAGAGTGGAAAAACAGGCAACAAATATATTGGAAGTGGTTTAGGCATGTCACTACAACAAAAACACCTTTTAGCGGTAATAAATATACACATTAACAAAGAGTGCTAAAGTCTTTACTGGCATTAGTTAATTGTCATGAATCCAATGTCGCTAAAGGCTTTAGGGACATATATAAAGAGTATTAATTGCCACTAAAAGTACAATTAGGCTTTAGGGACATTAACGTAGTGTGTATCTTAAGAACAAAACAAAATGAAACAACAAGTTAAAGATAGTGGCGGATCAATGACATATCATCAAACAGGTTATACTCGCTTCCCATAGCCATCAAGATATCAAAGGAATCTCTTCATCCCAAACACTGTTCCAAGTACATTGTCTAAGATTTTTTAGTTAAAATTCCATACATTGGTACACTGATTTTCAGGAAACTACATAAACAACCCAGCAAATTCACTTCGCAAAATTAAATATTACTCCCTCCATTTCAATTTATTTGTTTTACTTTCCCTTTTCAGTCTGTATCAAAAAGAACATCGCTTTCCTTTTTATGCAACTCTTCACTTTCAACTTTCCACCTACATTTTGGAGCATTCTACTTATCTTCAGTTTAAGACCATAAGATTTAAAAGTCTTTCTTTATTTTCTTAAACTCTGTATCGAGTCAAAATTAGACAAACAAATTGAATCAAGAGCATACAGTTTTCAACAACAACATGCCCAGTATGGAAAAAAACTTGCACATACAGACAAGTAGAATAATAAAAAATTAAGAAAATCAAATTTCAATAGAATAATGTCAAAAGAGTTTCTTTACTTTCTTAAGCTTAATTTCAAATCATAATCAAACAAACAAATTGAAACCGAACACGTACAGTTTTCAACAACAACAACATGCCAACTATAGACAAAAACTCACACATACAGACAAGTAGAATAATCAAAAAATTTAAAAAAAAAACAACTTTCCAATAGGGCATAAAAGGAACAATTCAAATAAACAATGCTGAAGCCATAACATTACATGAAACAACCCAAAAAAAAACGCAAAATTAGACAAACCCAAGAACAACAAAATACATAACAGATATTCCACGAATAACAAAAGCAACATGAGATCTAATCCAAAAAAAATTTAAAAAAAAATTGTTAGAACAAGGATGAAATGGACATACCTGAATAAAGTTGATAATGAGGCCAGATAGAAGGAAAATAAGACCAATAGGAAGAATAATGGCAGCGGCGATTGCCATATTTGCTTAGAAATTAGCATTTAGCTACATCCAAAAAAAAATGATGGATTCAAGAGACATGTTGAGGGATGTATAATTGTCCGTTTATATGAATCAACCATGTGAAACCCAAACTGAAATTTAAATAAATAAATAAGAAAATAGAAATATTAAATTAGTTGAATCAATATATTTCGAATATAAAATGGATATATTAAAAAAAATAAGTACATCTTTTTCGGGAGTTTTCACACTTCATGTATCAATTGTTGTTTTTGTCTACATAAACTTTGGTTGAGGACAAGATGCGAGAAGAGAGGTTGAGATAGGTTTAGACTTCTGAAGAGGAAATGTTAGAATGTCCTGATGTAGAGGTGTGAGAGGTTGACTATGAATATTTTAAGGAGAGATAAATGTAAATCGGAGGAGTACTGATGTGGAGGCTATTGGGTACGACATTGTGTAATTTCAGCTTATCGAGAACGTGACATTTGATGGGAGAGTGTGGAGAGTATGAAGTAGGATAGAAGGTTAGTAGGTTGTAGAATAGATGCAAACGAGAGAAGTATTGAGGAGAGACTATTGGATAGGACATTGCGCAGTTTTAGCTTATCGAGGACATGACCTTAGATAAGAGGGTGTGGAGAATACGAATTAGAGTAGAAGATTAGTAACGTGTGTTGTTTTGATGTTCGTTCATATTAGTAGTAGTATTGCTTTTGTAGTTTCTTATTTTTTCAGCAATTATCATATTATTTTGTTGTAGTTTATGTTATTTTACCATCACTTGTTTTTGTTGTTTTATGTTAACTTCAAATACTCCTTTTGGATGCTTTGGACTATTTTCCCTTACGTCGAAGGTCTACCGAAAATAGTCTCTCTACTTTTGAGGTGTAGGTATGATATGGGTCTACTCTACCCTCTTGAAATCTCACTTTGTAAGATTACACTGGTATGTTAGTTGTTGTTGAACTGTCACCACTTTTGAATAAAAATACGCCTCAAAGCTGATTAAACTAATTATTGATTTTTTATTTTTCTATAAACTATCATCATCTACTCAAATAAGTATATTATAATAAATAATAAATAATTCAAGTAGAAAATAAAATAACCAGTGAAAGTTCAAGTAGGAAAGAAAATAACATATTTAGAGTATTGCAAAAAATTAATAGTTTAAACACTTTTTTATGATCTTGAAAAAAACAGTCAGTCACTTTTTTAGAACTATATAGTTAATATCGATGCGTGCAACCTTTTCAAAAAGTCATGTAACTACCTGTTTATAGTTGTAGAGTAGATAAAATTGATAGTAATCGACCAAACATATTTGGACACTTGACAAATTTTAATTGATTTTTGAATTTAATTGGAATTATCACATTATTTGAACATGTGGCATGTCATGCTTTGAATATGCATCCTAAACGTGGTTGGATCAAAATCACTATTGACCCCAATAGAATAATTGATCTAGCATGCTATATGATTTAATACTAAATTAAATGGAAGATGAGAAATAATAATAATGCCCTAAATTGCTGAAAAATGAAGTGATTCTCGATATTAAAAAACAAAAAATAACTATAACACTGTCAATTAAAATTACTAGTGACTACCGAAGCCTTCAAATATCTCGACTGAATAAGTCTATAGGAACAAGATTCCGGCTACCTATACGCAAAATATTTGAAGATTGAACTATAAACTAATCAATCATAACTAAATTGAAATCAATTTAATGCGAGTAGGACTTACCACAAGTTGAATGAAGAACTCAGTGGAACGTTTTGATTGGCTGAATTTGAACATCGAAATTTACATCATAAAATGATGTAGCACAAAGGATGTTAATATATTGAATGTATTGGTATGTAATACAAGGATTGAATATAACACATATATGATCACGGAGATTATAAAGTTGAGTATGAACAATATAACTAAATTAACTCAATGAAGAAAGTCAGGGCTAAAACATTTGAGATAGTCATTAAAATCCTCAATAACTAAGAGTATATAATCTATTGTTTACTAAAAAGCTGAGGCATGTATTGAAATTGTTTATTTTAAATAACATCATAATTTGTATCTGCATAAAAGATTATTATGATACTTTAAGTAAAAAAAATAAATATTTTTAGATTTTTTTTTTTAACAATCATCGAACCTTAAGTAAGCTCATGATGTCCAACCTCTAATCTGAATGAGAGAGCTGCTTTATATCTTGTTGTGGTATACAATACAACCTAATAAACGTGGATCTAAAATTAAGCCTCTTGGTCCAAAAAGTCATTCTAATTGGTTGTACGATCCTAAACTACAATTACAACATAATTTTTGGGCATGTGTAATCTAATTCATATTTATTTTTGTACTAGATAATTGTTTTTAACTATATACGTTCATAATATATTATGTTAAGTGAAATTATAATATAACTCAAAATTCTGATTTGCAAATTTGAACTGCACTGAGGCTATGCTTAATTTATGTATTCAAAATCAAGTCATAACTTTTCATGAACATCTAGTTTCTTGCAAAATTACTTTTCAAAATAGTTATTATATGAATCAGTAAAAAAAATATAATTGAACTTAAAATCATTTTTTTTAAAAAACAATTCCAAAACATAAATTAAATTCGAAGATATTGAAGTGAAGATTTGAGATTGAAACCCAACTTTTTAACTTTTAAGTGGGACTTTGCAAGCTTAGAAAGTGTTTTTTTCAAACTAATCCGTCAAATACAAATTGTTTCACTTGAAAACTTTTTAAAAAATACTTTTCAGAATAAATTAATTTTGAAAATTTGACCACCTACTAATAAAATTTGTCATACTTAATATAGTTGAGATTAACTTATTTTTAGATATTTTTAATTTTTAAACATTCACTTTTAGCCAAAAATTTTAAAAATAAATAAAATATCTAAAGTAAAATTTCTTTTTTTATAATCTTTTAATTTATAAATTACAAAAAAATATATTATTTTTAGAATGTTTTTTTGGTGTAGTATAAGTACTTGCACACAACACCATAATTTTTTTAAGGTTTATGTAATATTGCAATAAACAATTTTCTCTCCAAAATCCTTCAATATATGTTGAATTTGTTAAACCCCAGCGAAACACAAAGCCAAAGATGAACAGCCAGCAGCCATACCACCAGCCGGCTACTCTAGAAGAAGTGCGTACCCTTTGGATTGGGGATTTACCATACTGGGCTGACGAGTCCTATCTCCATAGCTGGTTTGCTCACACTGCCGAGGTCACTCTCTTTTCTTTTTGTCTTTCCCCCCAATTTTTTACTGTACTGGTGTTGTTTTTATATTTATTATGGATTTTTGTTTGAATATGTTCATCTGGGTATTCTTGATTTTTGCTGTAGTAGTAAAAAAACCAAGTCTTGGGGCTGGTTAATGAAATAGTTAATGTGTTTCTTTGAATTTTTGAAGAATCTTGACAATTGATGTGGAATTCTAATGAATGGTGAAATTTGTGGTAGTTCTTTAGTAGTGTTAGTGGAGAATAGCATATTAGAAAAGGAAAAAATAAATAAGATTGAGGCTTTGAGTCCTCCTTCCATGTTATGATTGGTATTGCGATGTTTGAGAAATGAAAAGGTTGGTTGGTGGTGTAAAAGGGTGGCCTTTGATTTGTGTGCGTGGAAAGAACGTAAGTGGAAAATTTGAGAAGGACTTGACTCTTTTTGGTACAAGTTGGTGCTTTTCGTGAGAAGCTGGTGAAATATAGTGATGGGATGAAAAGTTAAGACTGACATGGTTAGATGAGAACTGTTCCCTTATCAGTAACTAAGAGCAAAATGGGTGTGCTTCACAGGGTAGTGTGATTCGACTTCAAATAAGTATGTTCTTTTTCGGATAAGGTGCAAATTAAGGTGAGGCTGAACTGCTTGTATCTTCATGGTATGTAACCTTAGTCTATCAACAAAGGAAGGGGGGTAAAGAAATAAGACGTCGCCTTTGATGTTGGGAATTTTTCTGGTGTAATGACTTAAGTGGTTCTTAGAGAAGATAATGTTTAAGTCGAAAGGACAATACCTGCCTTTTTTACATCTTCTTGTTAGAAATTCTGAAAGATATCTAGTGTAACTTATTCAAGAGTTTCGATAACTAAGCTATCAATTTTTCTGGTTATGTTGAGTCCTCCTTCCATGCTATGGTTGGTATTGCGATGTTCGAGAAACTGAACGGTTGGTTGGTGGTGTAAAAGGGTGGCCTTTGATTTGTGCGCTTGGAAAGAACTTAAGTAGAAAATTTGAGAAGGACTAACTCGTTTTCGTACAAGTTGGTGCTTTTCCTGAGAAGCTGGTGAAATGTAGAACACTTAGTGACGGGATTAAAAGTTTAGAATGTGATGGTTAGCATGAGAGCTATCCCATGTCTGAGAACTGCTTGTTTATGAGTAACTAAGGGTAAGATAGGTGTGCTTCACAGGGTAAGTATGATTTGACTTCAAAGAAGTTTGTGCTTTTTGAGGTTAAGGTGCAAATTAAGGTGAGGCTGAAGTGCTTGCATCTTCATGGTATGTAGCCTTAGCCTAGGAACAAAGAAAGAGGGGTAAAGAAATAATACATCACCTTACTTTCTCCTTTTTAATGTGAGGTCTCCTAAGGTCTAGCAGTGATGGGAAGAAGGAGGTCGAAAATGGAGTGCGGTGCTGGCCGTCTGTGTTATAATGGTAGAAATAAGGCATTTGTCAAGGGTGTGAAAGAATTCTAAGGGGCTTTCATGGCTGAATTTGGAGGAAGGCTGGTGGAGCTACGATAGAGCTTAAAATTGCATGGTGTTTCAGTGGAGGAAGGAGATGAGTTGGACATGGGGAAAATTTTGGTGGGATTCAGTCCAATTAGAGATTACTTAGTTCAGTTAGTTTTCCATTAGTCAATAAAGGCAAAGTTAAGCCACTTTATGATGGCATGGTAGTTTAGACCCCCCCCCCCTCCACTTACCATTGCACATAATTTAGGGGGCAAGTTTGTATCTTTGGGGGATTTGGACATTAGAAAATACTAGTTCACTGTCTTAAAAGGAAAAGTTATACCTAATTATTGTAGTTAAAAGTTTGTTAAGTACACCTTTTGCTCTTTGTAGTACCAAATACTTAAGCTGTTTTACGTAGTGTGTAAATGACTCCACATTACTTCCACAAGCTTCTCTCTTTGACAATCATGTGCACTTTTACTTTGATTTAAATATCATAGTTCATCATGCTACTATAATGAAAAGGTTCAATTGTAATCTTATCTAATTTCATGTTAATGACCAATTTGATCTCTCCAGGTGCTCTCAATAAAAGTTATCCGCAACAAAATCACTGGCCAACCTGAGGGCTATGGATTTGTGGAATTTGGTGCACATGCAGTTGCTGAGCGGATTTTGCAGTCGTATAATGGAACTCAAATACCGGGGACAGAGCTAACTTTTAGGTTAAATTGGGCATCATTTGGGATTGGAGAGCGTCGTGATGCTGGGCCAGAGCATTCTATATTTGTTGGAGATCTAGCTCCTGATGTAACAGATTATCTATTACAAGAGACTTTTCGTACTCACTACCCGTCAGTTAGAGGAGCGAAGGTTGTTACTGATCCGAATACTGGCCGCACAAAGGGATATGGTTTTGTTAAATTTGCTGATGAGACAGAACGAAACCGTGCCATGACGGAAATGAATGGGATGTATTGCTCAACTAGGCCGATGCGCATCAGTGCAGCAACACCAAAAAAGTCGAATACTATCCAACAACAGTATGCGGTAGCAAAAGGTAATTCAGAACTGCAATTTAGTGTGTAATAGGGTTTATTAATATATAAATCCAACAATAAAGTAGTGCTATATGATTGTGGAAATGACTTTACGTATTCACACACACACAAAATGTTATTACTGTTTAGGGGAGGGATAGTACATACTGGATTCTATCCCTCACCAACTGGCTAAGCATGAGGTACTCACACCCACCTCGAGTCCATATGATTTTGCAGTATGAATGTAGTTCTTTTTTAATAACCGAGAAATCCCCGAGGGCCAGTGGATAATAGGTCCTCCCCTTTATGAGATTACATTTCATAACTTAAACCCATAAAATTCTAAGAAAGTCTATTAGAGTATCATCCTTGTCTACGAAGTTTCAGATTAAGCAACATAGCAAGTAAATACAAACATTTGTACTTTACAATGTAACACTTCACCTTTTCTTCCAGCATCTTTGTTTCCTTTCTTCTAACCATTACTCATAAAATATTTGCTGGAATAGTTACTCATATATTTTTAATTTTTCCTGCTGATGCTCTTTCTATAACTTAATAGAATAATAATTATCTAGAAAGGACATCAGATGTATTGGTGGACACTCAAATCGTTCCTTGGAAGATTTGTGTAGCATATATAGATGCATTGATCTTTCGATTTTATTTATGTCCCTCAGTACACTAAACACTGAATTTTGGTTTTGATGCAGCAGTATATCCGTCTGCCGTTTATACTCCAACAGTGCAGACTATTCCTGTAGATAATGACTTGACTAATACAACAGTAAGTTAGTAACTTGGAATGTGTCCCTCATGTATCAATTTCTCTTCTGATGGTTTTTGCTTAACTGCAGGTTTATATTGGTAATCTGGATCCTAACTTAACTGAAGAGGAACTGAGACAAGTATTTTTGCAATTTGGTGAAATTGTTTATGTTAAGATCCCTGCTTCCAAGGGCTGTGGTTTTGTGCAGTTTTCTGCGAGGTATCTGTCTTCATGAAGCTTTCACTTTTATAATAAAGGGGGGTGGGGGGTAAGTGTATTGGTCCTGCGGAAGTTGATGTAATAGTTGCCTTTCACAGTTGATTGTATGTCTGCCTTAAGATTAACTTCTCCAGTCACTAAAAAGAGTTACAGAACAACAAGAAAATGTGAGGGATCTTGAATATGACAAAAGCGTAGAGATATTGATCCTTTGGCTCTTTTATAGCATTTATTTCTGAGTGTTCAAGTTTTTTCCCTTCATATTCATTATACAGGCCATCTGCTGAAGAAGCAATCCAGAGAATGCAGGGTGCTGTGGTTGGTCAACAAATTGTTCGTGTTTCCTGGGGTAGGAGTCCGACAGCTAAGCAGGTGAAAATAATCCTATAAATTTTCATTGTTAGCTTTATTCTTAGAATCTTAGGAAGATTTTATTTATGTTATGGATTTGTTGCATGAGTCTGACAATAAAAAGGTGAAAATAATCCTGCATATTTTTATTGTTAGCTACAGAATTGTCTTTAGAATCTTAGGAAGGTGTCTTAGAAATGTCACAAAGATGTTTAGAAGGACTTGATAAAAACAAAAGATGTTTTGAAGGAAGTAGTTCTATCCAGAAAACTAAGAGTTCGCCTTTGTACTTCTCATTTTTGGTGTAAAGAAGAACTTGTACGAGATATAGTTCCCTGTTAGACATCATTGGATCCCTATAAGAGGAACAAGGATGTATACTTTTGCTTGTTTGAACTTGTAAATATGGCTTCCAGCATAGCCTGTGTCGAAGATTCATAATATTGTTACCTTTATCAAAAAAGGAGAGGTTATCTATGTCATGAAATTGTTTTAACGGAAAAGGGCTAAAAATACCCCTGAACTATTCGAAAAGGTTTAAAAATACCCCTGAACTATTCGAAAAGGTTTAAAAATACCCCTCATTCACCTATTGGGTTAAAAATACCCTTCCATCCACCTTTTTGGTCCACAATTACCCTTAAAACTAATAAACTTGTATTTTTTTAATTATTATTATTATTATTAATTATTAAGTGGCATCTTTTTATTGGATACATTTAAATTTCAACCCACCAAATTTTTTCTACCCATTTGACCCATATCCACATTCTTAGACCCAACCCAATCAAAAAATTTATCAAAAATAACAAATTTCATCATTCTTCCCCTTGAACTTGATAACCTATTTTTTTCCCTCTTTTCTTATTCAACAATTTCAAAATAAAATTAATGATTGAATCAATTAGTATTTGATTGAAATTGACATATTGGTATTTGAATTTGGTCATATCAAATAGAACTAAAAAGCTCTTCTTGATTTTGTTTGAATTTGGTCTTTCTTTTTTCTTCCTTTTGGCTCACACCCTTTTCAAAAGATTCAATTTTAATGGTGGAGTTGCACTAAAAGAGTTGTTCTTGATTGTGTTTTCGTGGTGGCATTGAGGAAACTTGAATTGGGTCTTCTTATTTCTTCCTTTTGGTTACACCCTTTTCAAAGATTCAAGTTTTCATAGTGGAGTTACACTAAAAAAACTCTATTTGATTGTATTTTGATGGTGACAATGACCAAATTCTAACACAATCAAGAAGAGTTTTTTAGTTCTAATTAGTATTAAATTTGCTAGTTCTTGGTTGATTATTGATATGAATATATATGTATTATTTTAATTATCATTGATTGAGGTTGTATATGGTGATGAGAAAGAGGATATGTTATTAGGTTTGAAGGGTAGAGAAGAGATGTTCAAATATTTTAATTTTGATGAACTTGTAATTTGGTTTGGATCAAAAAATGTAGATATGGGTCAATGGGTAGAAAAAATTTTGGTGGGTTGGAATTTTAAATTTATCCAATAGGGAGATGCCACATAATAATTCTGAATAATAATAAGTAAAAATTTAAGGAATCCCATAGTGAAATATAATAATTACAATCTGTCCCGACTAATTTAGTATTTACTAATAATCCCTTAAAATTGCCGTCGCATGATACATTAGTACATTGTGATACATGGTAAATGATACACAGTAATTTAATAACTGTTAAGATAAAAAGGGGGGGAAAATGGAACATTTAAGTTGGTTATTTAATTTAGCTTAAGTTACGGTAACAGATCATGAAGAAACATTAATTCAGCACAATTGAATAACACTTTCAAATTTTGAAAATTCAAGATTATATCATCTAGGTTGAAGACAATTTTATGAACATCTAGTGAAAAGTCGAAAAATACAAATTTGATTGTTGTTATTGTGGATGATACATGATGAATACATCAATTTTGATGAGACATTCAGGAATTTGGGTGAACGAATTGCAGTATGAAAGTTACAAAATCGACGGAATCGTTGTTGGAGATTCAATTTCGTTTTCTAATCTCAAAGCAGCAATTGCAGCCGAGTTGGATATCGATGTATCAAGGAAAGATATTGAAATTCGTTACATTGTAGAAAGTAACTCCTGTCCAATGAAGGTTAAGAACGATATGAGTGTTAAACTATATTTAGAACTGGAAAAAAATGAGCCAGGATTTTCAATGTATCCATTATGTATTGACACAATTGAAAAGATTGGTGGTACTGTACATAACTTTGATGGAACATGTGGAGAAATTACATGTGTAGAAGGCACAACACAGGATACAGAGGCTTTGGCAATGGTTGAATCTAGTTTATTTGATTCGTATGAAAATCCAGAATTTGGAGTTACAAATGTTATAATCAATTCAGAAAGTCTAGATGTTAAGACAAGTCAGATATATAAGGATAAAACAACACTTGTAGATGTGATGACGAAATATAAGATAAAGAACAACTTCAATTGCAAAGTATAGAGATCTGATCAACAAAGGTATGATAGTGTTTGGAATATATATCCCTTCTTTTTTTAAATATTACATAATTCCCTTTTTTTTAATTCTAATAGAAGTTTAGAGATACATAGCCTTCTCTCTCCTATGACACACACTTCCCCAATATCATGCCTATTTTTTCTCCACTAAAACACTCAATCTTCTGAATCACTTTTTGAATTTTGAATTATTACTTTTAATTAAACACGTTTCACAACATTTAATATGCAATTTTGAATTTCAAAATTCAAAAATCTGAAATTTTAGAAAATTGGAACTACCATTGTTCTCTGGTTCTTCTTCTTCTTCTTACTCCATCATTCGTCTCTGGTTCTTCTTCTTATTATTACTCCATCATCCGTTCTTCTTTTCTTCTTCTTTTCTTCTTGTTCATCGTTCTATTGCATCATATTAATGGATCCTTTTACGAATAGGAGGATTTATGATTCGGACGATGAAAATTGGAAAGAAAATAGAAAAAAGTCTTTGCATGATCCTATTAAAAAAAAACAAATTTTAACGATATTGAATATAAATACTAAATAAAACAACTAATACTAAATAAACAACTAATACCTTACTGATACATGATATTAGTTTTCAAAAATTCATATAGCATAAAAAACATATGATACACATCTAATTCATGTATCAATGCATCCACTAAACACTATAACACACAGTGTTTTGGGAAGCGAGAAGCGGAAAAAAGCGACGAGGGCTTGCTTCACAGAAGCGAGAAGCGTGCAGCGAAGCGCGCGCTTTTTTTAAAAAAAGCGACATTTAGTATAAAAATAAAAAAATATTAAATAACTAAATAGAGGTAATATAATCTTTGATTAAAAGAAAATAGATAGTTAATAATACTCATAAGTCATAACATATAAACATAATTAAATCACAAAGACTCAAACAAAAAAGAAGTGTCAAAAAATAAAAAACAGAGCAGCAAGCATACACACTGATAACAAAATAAAAACGAAAAAAAAAGCAAAAGAACTGAAAAAAACAGACAGAAACAGTAGCAGATTGTAGCAGAGATGAAGATAAGAAGAGAAGAAGAAGAAAAAACTACAACACTTGCATCGTGAAGAGAAAAGAAACTCACAGAGATGAAGTAGTCGCGGTCGAGGTGTGAAGAGAGACGCAGTCTCAGTCACGGTCGTGAAGAGAGAAGCAGCGAAAGAAGAGTCGTGAAAGAAAATTAAGTTATATTGTATATTTCAGATTTTTTTTTAAAAAAAACAAACTAATTGTCGCTTTTTTATAAAAAGCGCGCTTTATTGCGCTTTTGCCTTAGTGTCGCTTCTCGCTTCTTTATCTGAAGCGAGCGCCTTTTTCAGATCGCATCGCCTCAGGAGAAAGAAGCGCACTGGTGTCGCCTCGCTTTGAAGCGCGCTTTAAGCGCGCTTTTCTGCGCTTTTCACAACACTGATAACACACTGAGTCGATATGTATTAAACTTATTGTCTGATACATGATAACTATTTTCAAATACTCATGATATATATAAAATCATCTGACACGCAATTGATTCATATATCAATGCATCGACTAAACACTATAACACACTGGGTCGATATATATTAAACATATTGTCTGATACATGATAACAATTTCAAATACTCGTGATACATAGAAAGGCATGTGACACGCAATTAATTCATGTATCATAAAATTGAATAAACACTATAACACACTATAAGGATATGTTCAAACGTACTATAATTTTAAAAACAATTTTAAAAGAAGTATAAAAAAAACATACCCGAAGCAATGTCGGCCTGACAATAATGGTTGCTGATGCTTTTCTCCTTTTTTGGTGTATTTTAGCAACCTTTGATTTAGATGATTCCCCAATATCTTTGTTTGAATCCTTCCGAACATTCATAGGATCATGCAAAGACTTTTTTCTATTTTCTTTCCAATTTTCATCGTCCGAATCATAAATCCTCCTACTCGTAAAAGGATCCATTAATATGATGTAATAGAACGATGAACAAGAAGAAAAGAAGAAGAAAAGAAGAACGGATGATGGAGTAATAATAATAAGAAGAACCAGAGACGGATGATGGAGTAAGAAGAAGAAGAAGAACCAGAGAACAATGGTAGTTCCAATTTTCAGAAATTTCAGATTTTTGAATTTTGAAATTCAAAATTGCATATTAAATGTTGCGAAACGTGTTTAATTAAAAGTAATAATTCAAAATTCAAAAAGTGATTCAGAAGATTGAGTGTTTTAGTGGAGAAAAAATAGGCATGATATTGGGGAAGTGTGTGTCATAGGAGAGAGAAGGCTATGTATCTCTAAACTTCTATTAAAATTAAAAAAAAGGGAATTATGTAATATTTAAAAAAAAAAGGGAAAATTAGAGAATACTAAACTTATAGTTGTGTATTTAAGTTATTTTTCCTAATAATAATTAAAAAATAAAAGGTTGTTAGTTTTAAGGGTAATTATGGACCAAAAAGGTGGATGAAGGGGTATTTTTAACCCAATAGGTGAATGAGGGGTATTTTTAAACCTTTTCAAAAAGTCCAGGGATATTTTTGACCATTTTCCCTTGTTTTAATGGTAGTAACTATCTCTGATTCACAAGCCATTTAAAACGAAATTGAGAAGTCTTTCAGGCAATGAACATCTAGTTAAAGGTAAGCGGGGATTGCAACAAATTCGTTGTTAGGCTTTGAAAAAGCAGTCCATTTAAGATAAAAGTTCAATAATTACCACAAGTATTAATAAAATCTTGTGTGCTATATATGGAACTATACATTGTAGATGTTTGAGTTATGCGTGTACATTCAAGAAGAAAACTATTGTTCAGCGTGCTGGTATGAACTGTAGATCTGAATTTCTTGTATTCCATGAGTTATTAATTGTCTAATATGCGAAAAATATGGTGCTGTCTTGAAGGACGCTGGTCTATGGGGTCAGCCTGCTGATCCGAGTCAATGGAATGCTTATTATGGCTATGGACAAGGTTATGATGCCTATGCTTATGGAGCCACCCAGGATCCTTCACTATATGCATATGGTGCATATGCTGGTTATACGCAATACCCTCAACAGGCAAGTTTTTGGTCATTTTTCTTACTCAGGCCAATTCCTTACTGTGCTAAATGATGAAACTACTTCATGAGCTTATCTGCCAACTTTTTTGGCATTCTGGAATAGCTGATAAGATCATTGCAGTCAATAAAATAGTTGCAACTATCTTGGTATGAACTTTAAGTTTTATGCATCATATTAAATACTTTATTTCATAGTCTGTCACTCTTCATAGCTGTGTTGGGCAGTTCCAGGATATTGCTTCCCTTTGGTTTAGGTTTCCTCATTTTGCTGAACAGAGTGATAGCAATTACCCGGAAGCAAGGTAGCCCAGTTAATAGAGCTCTTTGTTATATACAGACGAATATTTCAAGGCTTCTCAGCATAGAATCTGAAAAATGGGATGTTATTGAGAAGTTGTCTAAAATATTCACGGATCTGCATAGAATAATGTGTTATTATTGAGGAATCCATGTCTTGCGCAATTACTTCATATGCTTTATCTGAAGTAATTAGGGAAGTTGCAACTTCTTCTAATCTCTCATCGTCTTCATAACTTCTGCACTGGCTGGTTCTTGATATTTTTCCCCCTCTTATGACTTCTTTTTAAATTTGTTTTTGCTTGCGAATGTTAAGGCTGGTCTATCTTAGACTAGTTACACAGCTAAGAGCCTGATCAGTGCCTATTGCATCCCCATTCTGGCATCCCCCAGGGCACATGCATGCTTACACAGACATGCATGCACAAACAAAACTGATCTACTAGAGGGGGTGGAAAGTGCCTTGCATGTATTCCTCCTCAGAAACATTCTCTTCCCTGAAGTTTGATGTCTCTTTCATTAACAAACATTATGTTAGTAGTTGACGATAATTCATTGGTGCATTCACAGGCTGTACATGTGATGATTACACTGTCAACTTTCTTGTCCTTTCTTGATAACCTGTTTCTGGAAATATTATTTGTATCATCTCTTTTAACTGGGTCATATTTGAATGAAATATTTTGTAGTATGTATTTATCTTCTGACGATACATAGTCAATCCTTCTGGTGTAGGCTGAAGGTGCTCAAGATTTGGCTTCCATGACTGGTGCTCCTCCAGTTATTGAACAAAGAGAAGAGCAGCATGATCCTTTGGCTGTGCCAGACGTTGACCGGTATGCAGCTTCTTTTTGTTCACTTTGATCTCTTTAGGTGCTTGGTTAGACTTTGCCGGTGAAAAGAAAAACTTCTTCTCTGTCCTCCCACCCACTTTTAACGCTCAATGTTTTCAAATCTAATGATAATTGTTTCTTACGACAGGCTAAACAATGCTTACCTTGCTGTCCATGCAAGCACAATCTTGGGCCGGCCATTGTGGCAGAGGACATCATCGTTTTCGCAAGTGTAGAGTTCACCGTTGCAGAGAGACTGTACCTGTTTGAATTAAGTTCTTGTGGTGTATGTTTATTGGTAACAAAGACTTGGCCAGCCTAACATGCTTAATGCTACTTTCTGAATTCTTCCTCCAAATTTCCCTTTTCGATCTCTTCTTATTTTCTGTGTAATTACTAGCCATAGGCTATCTTGCCTTCAGTACTTTAGCTACCTGATGTCGTATAACTTATACAAAAATTAAACATATAGATAAATTACATCTTTGCTAGCTACCAAACGACCCCTAAGTTTACTAAATAATAGTCACCAATCGATCTAAGTTTTACTTGAAACACTGGTTTGAGATAATTGTGATAAAGAATCTACACTGCATATAATCTATATATGTTGATTCATTGCAGTTTATCATTATTGTTTTGGTTGAACCTTTGCATATCATCTATATATACTAATCTGAGCATTATTAATGTTGTTCATATGGATTTAGCTTGTATACGATTATTTTCCTCATCTGTTGAGTAGAACATCATACAACAATTACCATATAAATGATATTTGACATCTAAAATTATAACGAGGTTTGACTGTACTACAACATGACCAACTACTCCCACACGGTTCCGCATGTCCATTGTCATCTTTCCCTATCAGTAATGAGTTGGCAAACAAAAACACAAGTTTGGGAGAATCACATGTAAGTGCTTGAATGCACTTCCTCTTGGCACTTCTAGCACATTTGATCACCAATGATCATAGAGAAACCACTCAAAGTGAGTGCCACTTCCTTTCATTAAAGACTTAACAGTGGATTATAGTGAACATACTCACTTGGCACCTCTTCCAGAATGGGCAATGAAAGTAACACAGCTTGATCATCTGTTCATACAGATGCTTAATTTCTCCCAAGTTAATTCATTTCTCAATAGTACCATCATCTCATGCTGGAACTGCCAGAGTTTTCTCTATGCCCGTGAAGTCGTCTTGCATTGTTGTTGGACCCTTGCCTGAAGTCCACAACAGATTGAAACTGCATTAGTTGTCTAAATCATACACAGAATATCAAACATTACCAGGAAAGTACAGTCAGATGAATTTGTCCAAGCCTCATAAAGAGTAGTATTATAAACTGGGTAAATAATGTGGAACTGAATATGTTGTGTAACCAGGACTTATAATGGAATTAACTAACAAATAGGGTACCACATGGCAATACATTTTCTCCATGTTTTTTACTACAGAAAACTTCACGGTATTTGGTGGATATTTATGTGATCTGCAAAAGAATATTCATGCGGCTCCTAGAAACTTATTTGGAGTTTTCACGAGCTACCTAGAGAAGTATATTCTCTATATATGAAAAGATGCAGAGAAATTATCATAGGTTTTAAATAAGGTAAATTTTTAACTTGTATAAAGAAGTGCCTCGACCAATAAGATCTAGCAGAGGATAAGATTGAGGACATTGAACTAGACATTCATCGGCTCAAACATCTCTCTCACATGACTGTTTTCACATTCATGGCAGGAATAGTGCATGGGTATTTGACGCACATCTCAAAAGAGTGTAAATTGCAGTCATATTTTGTATTAGAACACAAAAGGGAAACGAAATGCAGATATGTGACAAAGAGGTATCATTATTTCATGAAAAAACGAACCAGCACTCTTTTCCATTTTTCTCCTGCTGCGCCACAAAAGCCGAATTGGAGTGCCTGCAAACCCTGCACTTGTCCTCAGTTGCTTTTCCATGTAACGACGGTATGTCTCAGAAAAGAGTTTTGCATCATTAACAAAGAATACAAATGTAGGCGGTCGAATAGCAGCCTGTAAAATAAAAGCAGAACATGAGTTTATTACGTTTTAAAGGATGTCAATTCAAGTCACTGAAGTGTAAGTTTACAACACACTTGCATCCCATGCCATGTATGTCAATGTAACGTCTGTTAAATCTATTTCCAATTAAATGAGTATCAAAAATAAGGGGTAGCCAGCTTGGGGGGTAGCTAGCTTGGAAGTAAACCGCTTACAGTAGTTATATGTTTTTTCTACTTCCTAATAAAAGGGATTTTTTTTGGTGCTAGCAGGTAGACATTCTATTGCATGTTTGACAATTATACATCCTCCAAGATCCAGAGTGCAAGTTTTTGCTCGAGTAGAAAATAGTAAATGTAGATGCATCTTCCCAAATGAAATTTACCTGAGTGCTATAATAAACACGCCCTCTTTTTCCACCTCTAGTCCTAGGAGGTGCTTTAAATGCAACAGCTTCCCGCACAACTTGATTCAATATCGCAGTAGTCAATCTTCTTGATCTCTCTTTTTCCACCGCAGCAGCAGAGACAATGATCCTAGAATATAACAACAGAACAACTATATAACAAATTTTTTTTTAAACAGGAACAAATCTTATACGGAAGGTCATTAGTGAGACCAAACAAATGTTTCAGTGATTAAAAAAAGCTCTCCATTTTACTTCCAATTGAGCTATCCCTTGTTGTTTTTTGTAACTATGAAACAGTTACTCCATTTTACCAGTTCTCTTAATATGTTTCTGACCCGTCTTACTCCAACAAAACAGAAACAAACAACTTATAACTCTCCACCTTAATTTTGCATACAAGTCACATTTCATCAAGCATTCTAGCATTCCATTTACACTAAGCATCACATCAATCTATTGCATGATGGCCTCACACGGGATTAAAGGGCCTATTTCTTAAGCTTCTTATTACTTAACTACCATTAGTACCTCTATCACTACTCCTCGAGTTATCCCTTAATGTTTTTGAGCATTAAGCTCTAAAATACAAAGTTTGAGTTGTATTACAGCCACAACAATAACATGATACACCAGTATTTTATTCCTTCCTCTAGTAAACATTTGAAACAACACATCTGAAGTTCAATACAGAATCACAGTTGCCAAAGTCTATTGCAACTATTTTTTGAATGAAATGTGGCAATAAATTTGTAAAGCAAGAGAGGAACAAGTATAAACAAAGAAAATGGATGGAATAAGGAACATACTTTTCAACACTGTGTCCAGCTATTGCTGTTGAATACACAATAGGTGCCCAACTCAGAGAACGAACCTTCCGTCTAACGTCTTCCTCATAAAATACAGTAGTTTCATGGTTCTTGTTTGGGATCGTATCCCACTTGTTCACAACGATGAGGCAACCCTTCCCTTCTCTCTCTATCCTTTCTGCAATTTTGCAATCCTAATAAATTGCAAGGAAACAAAAATGAGTTTACATGTCAATATTTATGTAGCCACACTTGAGCACGGATGGAACTACTCTTCGCCTATTACTAAAGAATGACATATGCTCATTGCTGTAGCATGTGCATTGGTTTGGAGGAGTTCGCTTAAATGAGAACACCAAAAGAAAAAAAGAAGTCCACATATTACTAATATTTGGATTATCTAAATTGTTCAGTATGCATATTGGTCCAGAAAAGAAGAGCAAAATATAGGGTAAAACTTAAAAGTTAATAACATTGTGGATATCTCGAAAGCATCTTTATTCTTTAGAGATCTTTCCCCTTGATAATGCGATAAGCTCCAGAACCAGCACAACCCCCTTATCCATGAGATTTGATCAGATGGTCATATCAAAGTTGAATACTTTTTTGCACTTGAAACTAAAAGATAATCCTGAATTGAATCAAAACATTCTTCTCTTTTGGGACTAACACATACCGAATGGATTATGCCTGAGCATACAACAGATCAACTTAGCTGCTGGATCGGCAGAGGGCGGAGAAAATCTAAGAAAAGTGGAGTATAATACCATCATGCATTTGGTGGTCTATTTGGAAAGAAAGAAATAGCAGATGCTTGCCATGAAAACAAGGCTAATTCAATAGAGAAAGTCAAATGGAACTCCTTATGTGACAGACAGAATAGGACAAAGTTCAAACTTCAGTTACAAATAGTAATGCTCAAGGCACAAGTTAAACTAATACTAGATGTTATGTTTCACAGTCCTTGAACAAAGGACTATAAAAGCAACGATATCTCACAACAATAGTTCCTCCCGTTGAGCTTAAATTTTACTTATGAACTCCTTCCTGAACTCAAATGTACCTGCTCAGTGATGCAAGCCATAGCCTCAATAACAAGAGCCACAACATCTGACCGCCGAATCGCACGAAATGCTTGATTTACTGATAAAGCCTCTGGTATGCTACCTGATGAAGCCACTGCAGTCTTTTTTCTTATTCCAGCAGTATCTATAAGCCGAAACTTCTGCAGAAAAGGATCATTAAAATGTAAGTTTCTACAGTCAACTTCAGGTGATAAACAAGGAAACTCTGATCTTATCCCAAGCCATTTTTATAGAACTTATGCATCAAGGAAGGGAAAGAATGTTAACTCTGTTCCATGTCCCAATTGCTTTTATAAACAATCCTCTCTCTTATTTCATTTGTATTTCTAATGTAAAATGAATGTAACATATTGAATAGATAATTAGATTTACAGGAGGCATAACAATTGCTTGCCACATTATGCAATTTGGTAAAGTTGACCCACTAATTGTGTGGTATCAAAAAAATATTTACTCTGTTACATTAACCGTTCAAATAAAATGGGTAGAGGTTTAAGTGCAGAACAGTCGTCGAACCACAAATCAACACTGCAGAATGAGAAATACGGACGAGCAACAGTTGTATATACTTGCAATAAATTGTCTCACAAATAAAAATAAGCGGGTCAGCATATCAGAATCAGGTAAGAACTGCCTTGACTGGTAGTCAACCTAGTCTCAATATCCTTTTTTTCTTCCCTTGCAATGATTCTCACTTAAAAATTTCTTCATTGATTTACTATCTGAGAAGTAGGGTGCATTTATCCTCACAGATGCAAGTGCAACTCTTTGCGCAAAAGTTGAGATGGCTGAACAGAGACTCACCTGTCCATCTGGTCCAGTGAATTCTGTATCTATAGCATCACGAGTAGTTCCACTAACAGGACTAACTATTGTTCTGTCCTCTCCGACTAAAGCATTCAAAATACTACTTTTTCCAACATTTGGACGGCCAACAATTGCGATTGCAGGAACGTAGTTTTCTTCTTCAAGATATTCTGTCCCCTACAAAGTATTTTAAAAGTAAATATTAAAAATGTTCGTTTAATATTCCGGAATCGCTATAGCAAAGAAAAATATGCATGATATTCAGAATCAATTACCGAGAAGTTCACAGTCAACAGGTGTGCGTGCATTTTGTATCACAGACTATAAAATGTCATCACGAAAGCAGTAGGAAATACTAAAGCTAGTCTCTCTGCTTCACACTTAAATATGATGGTATAAAAGCATGTGAACATTTTTGAGAGAGAGAGAGAGAGAGACATCAAGAGACAGACATATAGAGTTTAGCCAATACTAGAAAGAAATATAGAGTAAGAACAGAAAGAAGAAAGAAAAATTAATCTAGTGGGACTCAGGTAAGTAGAAGCTGACTCGGAATTGAATATTGCCTTTAAAAGTGCACTACAGTCAACATATAGTTATGAGATTGTTTCAATGGTTCTCCTAGGTCAGTCTTAGGAAGCTGGGGCCCTCGTTTCTCAGAGACGGTTGAGGACATTATGGATTGACTTGGTGATGAGGATAGCGAAGGTCTAGTAAGTTAGTGTGCTGGTCCTTTAATTGGGCTCCATGCAGGACATGGCTGCTTCGGGCTGGATCTGTCATAGGGCTGGTTAGGCCTAGTTCAGGTAAAATTTTGACCACCATAGACATAAGTACGTACATCCTACTACAATCTGGTAAGCATTTAACCCATTTTACTTTCCTTAAATGCCCCTTTAGCATGTTATAAATGCCTAAGTGAGATGGATACTTTTGTCCTACAAATACTATACCTAATTTGGTTCCCCACCCCACCCCACCCCCTCACTTTTTTCTCTCCCCATCTTAGCGAAGTGTGAAACTGGAGACTCAAATCTTTTCTTTTTCTTAGAATTTTTGCTTTCTATTCATTTCTTCCTATTCAGATGGTTTCCACGAAAACTAAACTCTTGATATTTTATGTGAATTTCTTAGATTTCCTAGGATTTTTGTCAAGCTTTCTGGAGAACAAAAGATATGAAACAAAATCAAATCATAATTGAAACTCAGGGTGAGGGAGATAGTTCTTGTGGTTCCATGATTACTCCATTGATAGGAGCAATTTACACTGCTGACAACATTGTGGAAATGTCTTGAGATCTTTCTCATTTAGTTTGCTTTAACGGTAAATAATGGAAAAGTAAATGAGTGCAGTTGCTAATAGAAAGAAGTCACTGAAGAAAGAAATAGAGATGAACAGTCGCTGAAAAATTGAAATAGTGAGGGTGATTCACCAATGGGGAATTTAAAAGGAAAAAGGAAGAATGAACAGAGACGACCTGTCCGAGTATGAAGGAAGATTTTTGGATTTTTTATTGGAATGATAGAGAAGTCCCTGGAATTAAAAGGATAGTAATGTGTTTAGAAGGTCAAAAATATGAAGCAAAAACAGGGTACAATGCTAACCTACTACAAATATATGAATAGCCACCTGTCATTGTATATATAGTAGACCCACACACATCGAGGATAGCCTAGTGCACTAAGCTTCTGCTATGCAGGGGGCTGGGGTAAGAGTCAGATCACATTGGGTTTTTTTTTTTTTTTTTTTTTTGAAACTGGTAAGGTTGTATTCTTCAGCCTCAAGGGCATGCTGGCCACCACCAGAAAGTGTCGATTACAAACTTCCTATCAAATCTACAATCTGATCTGTGTCTACTATACACAACTGTTTACACCAAAAAAGTAGATATACTATACAATTCCATTTGACCTTGTGTATGGAATTGGATCTATTGTCGAAACATCTACTGTTCCTTTCCTTCCAAACTGACCACCATATACATGATGGTATTAACCTCCACCATCTCTTCTGGCTCTTGGTACCTCCTCTCCTTGCCCACCTCTTCAACACGTTTGATGTACGTTCTGGCATTGTCCAATTCTGATTTGAGATGCTAAGGAACAAGTTCCAGATTTGAGCAGTGTAATTAAGTGTAATTACAGTGCAAGAAGAGATGGCTGTTGGTTTCACTTGTCAAATTGCATAAAAAACACCTAGGGACCAGCTGTATACCCTTCTTCTGAAGTACTTCTTGTGTTAAGCAAGCTCTCTTTGTCACTAGCCAAGTGAAGCATTTCACTTTTGTAGGAATATCCCCCTTCCAAAGATGGTTCCATAGGTGTTTTGGCCTCCCTGCCATCACTTGAAGACCTCTTCTGTAAGCACTGTTGACTGAGAAAAGGCCATCTTTGTTGTGCTTCCACAACATCCTGTCTGTGGCATTGGCGTTGATGGTCACTCCACCTAGCATCCCTAATATCTCAGCCACCCTTTCCACCTCCCAATCATTGAGAAGTCTTCTAAAACTAGATCCCAGCCCTGTTCAGTCCAGCAATCACCAACATTGGCATCAGGATTTCCACAAATTTGAAAGAGATCTGGAAAGAGATCCCTAAGAGGGGATTGGTCTATCCAAACATCCTTCCAAAATTTTGTTTTAGTGCCATTTCCCACCTTCATACATAAATTTTTCTAATTGATCTCCATGCATCCACACCATAAGGTTCTGTTGTGATCTCTGTACACCAAGGTTTTAACTCACCATATTTAGCTATGATCACCTCTTTCCAGAGGGCATTTCTCTCTTCAGTGTACCTTCACAATCACTTCTTCAATAGGCTCTCATTCTGCAGTTTCAAGTTCTTAATTTATTATAAAATGCCTTACCTTACATTTCTGATATATATGTGTGTGTATATGGTATTTACGTGTATAGAAAAGAAAACTAAATTTTATTGATATAGAAGGGTATACTGAAATTTTACTTGACCTCTCCCTAAGAAAAAGTTACATCAAATTTATAAAGCCCTCCAATATCAGCAAATATGGGGTGTTATCATAACTCATAAGAAAGGCATATTGCTTTACACAGAGAGGTGAAAGACTACTCTGTTCACGTATTGCACTGGAAGGGCATAAGAGCAATTTCACGTTTCTACTTTTCTTATACAACTAATGAAATGTTCCCTCACCCTACTATACATCTAACAAGGAATGTAACTCTCCTTGATGTTTCTTTTTCTTTTTGATAGGTACAACAATAGTATTAAATGAAAACGGATCAAGATGATGAAGGAAGAATAAGAAGTTGATGGGAAAAGGCAATTAAAAGAAACAACTATAACAAATTCCAGAACTAGTTTCTTATGCACTTCATTGTTACCTTCTCTCAATAAATAAATAAAACAGAAATCCTATGCATTAAGTAATTAAGTAACTAAGAGGAGGTCCAGGACATGTACTCCCCAGTTCTTTCCCTGGATATTTCATTTTATCGTGAAAAACTCACCTCTTCTGAAGCCTTGACTTGGCGGAGCTGAGGAGAAGTAGATATTTTTGGCTGTCATGAGGCTCCCATCTTCTACAGCAGTAACTCATGCCCCCTTTAAGCAATTACTTTTTCGTCTATCGACTCCATAAACTTTACATTTCTTTTCTTAATCATTTTAGAAGTTTGATATACAACTGAAGAACTCTAATCTGTTCATGCCTCCAATAGCTATACAGATTTATACTATGCATAATGTTTTCAGATTCTTTACATAAAACTTCAACAGGGGCCAACTTTGTTTTGTTACTTGTATGGTTTAATCATAACTGGAATACATAACTTAACCTACTCCTGTGTATACATAAAGCATAGAAATATTCCTCAGAGGCGTACCACTGAGAGAGTATACTGATCTAAGCAAAAGGAAACCTAATCTCCACAAAGATGAAAGAGTACCTCAACTTTCTCTATCCCTGCACAAACAAGATCTAGAAGCTCTCCAGTTCCAGTTCCAGATAAAGCAGATATCGGAAAGGGGTCAAACCTGATAAATCAAACAATGGGAACATTTTTTATGAGATTAAACAAAAGGAACATTTTAAACAGCAGTAATGAAGTCACCACATTTATTTATACAGAACGACTTAAAGTCCCTGGATCTAAGAACTATGTTGCTTGGATCCTTCAAAATTGCCACCAGATGTGTGTCGTCTTGCCGCGTCCTCCGAAAACTATTTAGGATTCGACACAGGTGCTGCAGCACTTTGGAGGACTTGAGCAACATAGTTTAAAAAGAAGAGTGAAAAGAAAAACTAGTTTTTGAAAAGCTCAAAAGAGAGAATGCAACAGACTTTCCAATAAAGAAAATCACACAAACAGATAAAAGAAAAATTCATTACCACATGATAAAGAAGCACAAACTTTTGCCATTTGCACTGACCTACCTCAACCACAGGAAGCCGGTATAAATTCACCAATAACTATGGAGGTTGTATATTCACTTCATTGGAAATGGAAAACGTCCACAAGATACAAATTCTCCTACCTCCATTAAGTGATATTGATGCTATAAACTACAACCAAATTCCTAATCTAATGGAAGTACATTGGACACTAAGTTGGTTGTCACACTTCACACATATAGTAGGTTTATACTGTTCTCTCTTTAGACATATATCATAGCCTCTGAAAATTCTCCAGTCATTCTGATCCAAAGAAGGGATCTAAAGACTAGACCACCAACTCTTGGAGTATAATGACAGATCTCTGAATCTCTCTTGAGTAGAAGAGGATATTTTTCACTTTTTGACCAGTTACATTCCCCCATATACTAAAAACGACTTAAAAAGACAAGAAAAAGAAAAAGAACTGCAACCATGATGAATTCTCTAACCACAACACTTCCGTTTATATCAATCTATGCATTTAATCTGAACTTGTGTACGAAATAATGAAGTACAGTCAGATAATCAGCTCACCCCAAAGACCAAAATTCTGATGCTTGTGTGATTCCTTTGCGTGGAGATTCACACTTGTTTACAGCAAGAATAATGCATTTGTCTGAGTAGTGCTTGCGTAGCCAATCTGCTATCTCCACATCAGCAGCATTTAGACCTGCCTGTTTAAAATTTGTTACTCTTTCTGACCATATTAAGCTACACTACACCACTAACAAGGATAAGGGAATGTCTCATAATCAGAATATGACAACAAATATAGGTACAATATCCACATGTTATACACTTTACTTCTGTTAACTGCAAGATACATGAGATGCTCCAGGCCTAGAAATTTTTCTGAGAACTTTTGACAACTGTCAATAATATGACTTTCTAATTATGTCTAGTTCACAAATCAAGGAATAAAAAGATGCATAATGGAATCAGTAGTATTCTTCCATCAAATTCTTTGCTCTTTTTCCAGACAAGTTTTCCTTCCCTCAAAACTTCTCATGAACGAACTGCTGTATCAAATGACCCACAGCAAATAGAGAAATTTGATTCTTCAAATTTTCTAGATTGTTATGAGCTCTTCTGATAGAGAGGTTTATCAGGGGTAAGGGGTAGACGGTAGGTGTGGGAGAATGGGTAGAGAGAGTGAGGGAGGCTAGAGGGCGAGTTGAAAAAAAAAAGGGACAAAACTCTTTTTTTTTTTTTAAACTAGTAAAGTGTATTCTTCAGCAATTAAGGGCATGTTGGCCATCACCAAAACTCTTAATTATGGATCAAGGAAAATGTTTTCCCTTGGGCCTTAGGGAAATCATTTTCCCTTAATTTCAGGGTAACATTTTCCTTAGAATGATATTTTGCCAAGTATTTAGTGCAACTATCCAAAGAAAAATAGGAAAAACACAATTTCTGCAAATGGTTTCCTTTGTTACCAAACACACAATTTATTTTGCTAATTAATTTTTCAGAAAACAGCATCCATGTAACTCTACTAAAGGATATACCTGGCCATCGACAAGGAATATAATGACCGATGACTCTTCAACAGCCACAGTAGCTTGTTTCTCAATCATAGTAGGCATTCTAGCAACAGCAGCCTCCCTGGTAGCAAGTGGAATGCCCTCCATTCCAATTGTTGTTGAGACAGCTAATTCTTCCACTAGATCAGTCTGTGATTTCGAAATAGTAAGCACACCTCCTGTATCCACCACCATAAATTCATAGTTTCCCCAATATGATCTACCATACAAGCGATCCCTTGTTACCCCAGGTTCATCTACCACAATGGCCTTCTTCCCCTGTTGAAGATAAACCAAGCTTCATGAAGAGAAATCCAGAGCAAGAAAAAATCTCATATAACGGAACCGGACCATTTAATAAAGATTGTCAAGGTTTTATTTCGTGGTAATCAAAAACCAAGTCAAGTTTAGAGAAAATACCCCAACAAGACGATTAAACAGTGCTGATTTACCAACGTTCGGTCTTCCAACAATTGCCACCTTAGGAAGAAGGTGATCAGGGATCTGCAAGTAAGCTTCTACTGGTCAAGTCCATAAAAACTAATAACCTAGATCTTCATGTAGATCTCAGAATATTAGAAGAACCATATCATATAAACAATGGATAAGAATAAAGCGTGGATCTTCCCATATCACCCAGTAAAATTAGTAAAACCAAAAATAAACTGTGGATACATGATCCAACTTCCTTGTTCCTTCCACGTGAATCTCGAGGAGCAACAGAAAAATTGTGGACATTGTTTACTTTGGCTACTCTGATCATCTTATGAAACTTCAAGTAGATGATTACTAGGTAATGCATTGAGTAATTAATCACATCCACACATAAAGTTGAAGACTACAACATCCCCCCTAAATTTGAGAACATATATCAATATTTCGGGCACTTCAGCCAGTTTGTAAGAAGAAAGGTGAAAGTCAGAAACTTCCTTACAAAGTTATGAAGCTCTCTTATTAAAGTCAAGACTTTTCATTGTACGAAAGAGAAATCTTTCATGATTAAGATAATCACATACTCCTAGATGAAGTTCCATAGAAAATAGGCTAAATCGGTAATATTTTATTATATAATTCACAATGACAATGATCCCTTTAGAACACGTTATCGTTATTCTCTTAGTCAAGATTTCTTCAGAGATATGAATACAATTGAATTAGCATGTGGGTGATGAACATTAGAAATTAAATTCACAGCTATTCCAACTTTCATGTCCAGAGTCCATAATATGAATTGATAAGCAATGAAATCACCTGTATGATGAAGCAAGGAGAGGGAAAAAATTGAGTATAAGTGATTGTGGACAAATCAGCATGCAGTTCACTATATGCAACTGATTTGTATAATGAATGAGAAAAATACAATTCAGAACATGTAGCGGCTCATAGATACTAGTTGGGAGTAGAAGCTCCAACAGAGTAGCAGATGAGATACTAACATTTTTTGAGGTAGTATTTTTACGTCTCTTCTCCTTTACTTGTGCTTCTTTTGGACTAGATCTCTCTTCTTCTGTAATCAACAAAGAAAGAACATTTTGAGCGTCAAAGAGCTAGAAAATATATAAGATGCGATAAGTGGAACAGTTTAGCAGTATTTTGTATTTTGGTCTCATGTATCCTGTGATACATGAGTAACAGCCTAATCAATTTCCAAAGCTTAAGCAGTAAAAGACTTGTTACCTAAGGTTGTCGGACTCGGGTATCCGAAGTGGATGCAAATCCAAGGGTTGGATTCTTCAAAATCTAAATGTTAATATTCGGGGTACAGATCAGGTATGTATACGGATGCCGGGATTCGGCTAAAAATCCAAAATTATAAAATAGAGCTATAAAGATATTCTATATTTTGAAGATCTTCTAGGTCGTCTTTCCCAAGACCCCTCAACTTCTTCTTTCAATCTCTATGGTTCTTCCCCTCAAAAAAAGAAAAAGAAAGTCATTTCAGGCCTTGCATCAACTCTCCTTACAAATCGTTCCTACTGTCTACCAAAAGTCAGAACACAACCGCTTGAATTCTTAGTTTCTCTCTGCTTGGCTTGAAACATGAAGAAACGAATATTGACCAAGAGGAAAAGCTAAAAAAAGATAAAAAAGGACAATAATACTTAAAGTATCCCATTTCTCATGTCTTAAATCTATTTTAATCTTTTATCAAAATCTCAATTTTCCCACAAATATTTCCATGGACTTTGGTCAAAGTTTCCGATGTGGGTTGACCAAATCCCCACATGTATCCCTCACCCTGTCTCTCTGTCAACACGGGTGCGGCAGAAAAAATGAAGAGTCCAGGCAACTTAGCCTGTTACAAGATTATCTACAGAACTATATCATTGCAGTATCAGTGAACCTCTGAATACGTGTTGGCTGGTAGCTAGGTCATCAAAAAAATATGCTGGTAGCCTCAGTCTTCTCTAATTTAATCTAACTAAAGGCACAACTTAATCCTCGACCTCCACACCTTTCTATCTAGGGTATGTCCTAAATAAGCTCAAAATGGATCATATCCGATCAAATCACCTCCGTCAATTTTTTCTCAACCTACCTATACCTCTCTTTAAACTTGCTATAGTCAACCTCTCACACCTCCTCTGTATATGCCCAAACAATCTCAGGTTTGCTTCCCACGTCTTGTCTGCCACGGAGGCCACTCCCATCTTGTCATGTATAACTTTATTCCCTAATCTTATCTCTCCTACCATGTCCACACATCCATCAGAGCATTTTTATCTCTGCCACCTTCATCTTCCAAACATGTGCGATTCGACTGGTCAACACTCTGCGGATGCAATAAAGTAGGCCGAACCACCACTCTCTAGAACTTACCTCTTTAATCCTTCGTGACACATTCTTATCACATAGTACCCGGTACCAAACACGAGCCTCCATTACAACCACCAGCTCCAATACGATGTGCAATGTCATCACCATCTCCTCGTTTTTTGGATTATAGACCTACGATACATTAGCATCCTCTCATGGTAATGACTTGTTTATAGATATTCACTTCCACCTTTGCCTCATGCATATCATAACTGAACATGACTTCTTGATACTCTATTTAAGTCATGCTTAACCTGAAACCTTTAGATTCTAAGGTATGTCTTTATACTTCCAGCATATCGTTAACTCTACCACACGTCTCTTCGATCAATACTATGTTGTATGCGAATTACATACACCACGACACCTCCCTTGAATATGCTGCGTCAATTTCTTCATTTCTAGGGAAAATAGAAATTGACTAAGGGTTGATCCCTGGTGCAACCCTATCATGACCGGGAAATGTTCGTAGTCATCTCCCTATATAATCCACAACAAATCCCTTGAATATGTCGCGTCAATTTGTTTCGTTCATTTCTAGGGCAACTAGAAATTGGCTATGGGTTGATCCCTAGTGCAACCCTATCATGACCAAGAAGTGTTTTTAGTCACCTCCCGTTGGCTCTATTGTACATGTGTTTAATTTCCCTAATGTAAGCCACCAGAGCACCTCTAGCCTCCAAACACCTCCATAACAGACTGCCCATCTTCGAAACTATCAAAGCTGTCATCAATGACCAAGTCTTTTGTTGCCCATTTGGTGACCAACTCCTGTGAGCCCACTCTTTTAGAACCTCCAAACAGAGAAGCTATTAGGAACTCTTCCATAGCTCTGACCTGACCTTCAGACAGATTGAAACTGGGTTTCTTACCTATATCTTCTCTCCTGCACTTCCCAACCAAATTCAAAGCAGACAACTCCAAATCTTCCTTGAAAGACTGACCATTGACCTTCCTTAATTCTAGAAATAAGGAGTTTCTCCTTTAGAGATTGTGTAGCAACAAGCTGTCCACATACTGCAACTTGTATAGACCAAATATACTATACCAAACAATAACAGAAGAAAAGCTCTGTAGGTCATGTTTTTATCTCTCTCCAACCATGTTTTGCTGAACATTTTTTTAAAAATAGAACAATACTTACTGATGTTCTGGGGAAAACCCTCATATACATGGAATATACAAAAAGGTATTGAGCTTAAGCAAAAATATAGTTCTCTGTGAAAGATATACAATCATCTAATAAAAAGGAACTTCATCAGTACATCAAAAGTTAATTAAAAAACAAAAACGCATGTCCTAATTTATATGAAGTTGTATTCCATTCCTTTAAATTATCTCATATTTTTTGCTCTCCGAAGTACCTATATGAGTGCCAGAGGGGCAAACATCCCAAACTCTACATCTCCTTCTTCTCCTCATGAATGCCCAACTATACAACACATTCTTCACTATTACGGGCATTCACTATGTATTCCTCACAAATTCAGAACTGTCCACATAACTGACTGCTACTGTTATGCTGAATAATAAACATAGCAAAGAAACACTCCTTATATTTACCATATATCAGACTTCTTCTTACCACTCCAAAAGTTACCTTCATCAAAGTATTATATTTTGGAAGAGAGTGCATTGCATGTTTGAATAGATAACATGCATCAATAAAATAGTTACAGAACACAATATTATACAACTACTTGATGCCGCCTCAGAGAGTTGTCTGACCATTCTAATCTTTGTTAGTGTGAAGGTATATAGGTACATAAAATTAATACTCTTAATTGTATATCCAGCTCGACTGCATGATTCTCCTCATGGAATGCCAATATATTTTGATCCATAAATTTCAGAAATTAGCTTGGTGGTCATAATTGTACCAATTCACACCCAAGTATTAAAAACTGTTGGGTTATCCCACATCGGAAGTGGAAGGGGCTGGTGGTCAATTTATAAGTGTGAGGGAAAGCCTCAGCCTTTGAGCTAGCTTTTGGGTTGAGAAGGCCCAAGACCACCCAACAAACTGGTATCAGAGCCAAGGTTTTATCTGAGTATGCTCTGTGGTTGCAGCACAGTCTGAACTTCCACATCAGAAAAGATTTACTTTGATTTGCGATAACTATATTTTTTGGGGAAAACAGTGGAAGCCAACACAAGTAGAATGGTTACTTTGAATGGTGTTAATTATGCCATTTGGAAGGGGAAAATGGAAGATCTGCTTTATGTTAAGAATTTTTACAAACCAGTATTTACCACTGTAAAGCCTGATAATAAAACAGATGAAGAATGGAATCTGTTGCATAGACAGGTTTGTGGATTCATTAGGCAATGGGTCGACGATAATGTGTTGAACCATATTTCTGGGGAAACACATGCTCGAACCCTATGGGAGCATCTTGAAAGTTTGTATGCTCGGAAGACTGGCAACAACAAAATGTTCTTGATAAAGCAGATGTTGAGTTTGAAGTATCATGATGGTTCTCCGATGACAGACCATCTGAATAATTTTCAGGGGATCATGAACCAATTATCTGCTATGGGCATCAAATTTGATGAAGAAATTCAAGGCTTGCTTCTACTTGGTTCCCTACCAGACTCTTGGGAAACATTTAGAACGTCATTGTCAAATTCTGCTCCGGATGGTGTGATCTCTATGGATTCCGCCAAGAGTAGTGTCTTGAATGAAGAGATGAGGAGAAAAACTCAAGGTTCCTCTTCGTCGGATGTCCTGATAACTGGCCCCAGGGGGAGAAACAAAATTCGTGGTTCTCAGAATAGAGAACAAAATAAGAGCAAATCCAGAGGCAGACTTAAGGATATTGAGTGCTATCATTGTGGTATGAAAGGGCACACGAAGAAGTTCTGCAGGAAGTTGAAGAGGGAGAACAAAAACAAAGAGGAAACTAAAGAAGATGGCAATGAAAATTGCCTAGCCACCGTTACCACCGAAGATCTTGTTACTGTCCTTGATGCGGATATGATAAATATTGCTTGTGATGAGTCAAGCTGGGTTGTGGATACTGGTGCCGCATCCCATGTGACATCAAGGAAGGATTTTTTCTCTTCCTATACTCCTGGTGATTTTGGAACTTTGAGTATGGGTAATGAGACTGTTTCTAGGGTGGTTGGTATTGGTACAATCTGTTTGAAAACTAGTGTTGGAACTAAACTAGTTTTGAACAATGTGAAACATGCTCCTGATGTTCGTCTGCACCTAATTTCTGTTGGTGTTTTAGATGATGAAGGATATGTTAGTACCAACGGTGATGGAAAATGGAAGCTCATCAAGGGTTCCTTGGTTGTGGCTCGTGGTAACAAACGTCGTGGTCTATACTGGACTACGACCTCTGTTTGTGTTGATATGGTGAATGCAGTTGAGAGCGATAGCTCTTCAACATTATGGCACAAGAGGCTTAGCCACATCAGCGAGAAAGGACTTAATGTTCTAGCCAAAAGAATTTTTGTCAAATTTCAAAAGTGCTAAATTAGAAAACTGTGAGCACTGTTTGGCTGGTAAACAAAATAGAGTTTCCTTTAAGTCCTACCCTCCTTCGAGAAAGACAGAGTTGCTTGAGTTGGTGCACTCTGATTTATGTGGTCCAATGAAGACAAAGACATTAGGTGGTGCACTCTACTTTGTCACTTTCATTGATGATTGCTCGAGAAAACTTTGGGTCTATGTCTTGAAGACTAAAGACCAAGTGTTAGGTGTCTTCAAGCAGTTTCAGGCTTCAGTTGAAAGAGAAACTGGAAAGAAACTGAAATGCATTCGTACTGATAATGGTGGTGAATATTGTGGACCATTTGACGAATACTGCAAGCATCAAGGTATTAGACACCAGAAGACTCCTCCCAAGACTCCTCAGCTTAATGGTTTGGCTGAGAGGATGAACAGGACCTTGATGGAAAGAGTTAGATGTTTGCTTTCTGAAGCAAAGTTGCCGAACTCATTTTGGGGTGAGGCTTTATTGACCGCTGCACATGTTATTAATCTATCTCCTGCTGTTGCTTTGCAAAGTGATGTACCAAATAGTGTTTGGTATGGAAAGGATGTTTCCTATGACCATTTGAGAGTATTTGGTTGCAAAGCTTTTGTACATGTGCCAAAAGATGAGAGGTCAAAGTTAGATGCCAAGACAAGGCAATGCATCTTCATTGGATATGGCCTAGATGAATTTGGTTACAGGCTATATGATCCAATTGAAAAGAAACTTGTGAGAAGCCGTGATATTATTTTCATGGAGAATCAAACAATTGAAGATATTGACAAAGCGGAGAAGGTAGAATCTTCAAGTTTTGATGGTATAATTCATCATGATGACGTTCCTCACACAAGTGTGCATGATGTTGTTGGGCTTGATAATCATGGTGACGCCCAGAATCATGTATCAAATCAACATGTTGATGTTGATAATAACAATGATATTGTTATTGATGATCCTGTTGCTCATGAAGTTGTGGACGAATCAAATATTCCGCTTCGGAGGTCCACAAGACAGCGGTTTCCTTCCTCCCGTTATTCATCCAATGAGTATGTGTTACTCACTGACGGGGGAGAACCTGAATGTTATGAGGAGGCCATGGAAGATGAGCACAAGGATCAATGGATTGAAGCCATGCAAGATGAGATGAAGTCTTTGCATGAGAACCACACTTATGAGTTGGTAAAATTGCCCAAGGGCATGAGAGCTTTGAAGAACAAGTGGGTGTTCAAAGTTAAAGTTGAAGAACACAACTTGAAGCCCAGGTACAAAGCTAGATTGGTTGTTAAGGGATTCGGTCAAAGGAAGGGTATTGACTTTGACGAAATATTTTCTCCTGTTGTGAAAATGTCCTCGATTCGCACAGTTCTAGGTTTGGCTGCTAGTCTTAATTTAGAGATTGAGCAGATGGATGTGAAGACGGCTTTCCTTCACGGTGACCTAGAAGAAGAGATTTATATGGAACAACCTGAGGGCTTCAAAGTAGAAGGTAAAGAAAATTTTGTGTGCAAACTCAAAAAGAGTCTTTATGGCCTAAAACAAGCTCCTAGACAGTGGTACAAGAAGTTTGAATCTGTTATGGGGGAGCAAGGCTATAAGAAGACTTCTTCAGATCATTGCGTATTTGTACAAAAATTTTCTGACAATGATTTTATCATCCTCCTGTTGTATGTGGATGATATGTTGATTGTGGGCAAGAATACTTTCAAAATTGACGAGCTGAAGAAAGAACTTGTAGGTATGAGCTCTCTCTAAAGAAGATGAAGATACCTTCTTCCAGTAAATGGGACTGGAGGGGGAGATTTGTTGAATCCATCCCATTTTTTGTCAACTTTAGCTATTCAATTGGTACAAGTAATTGTTAAAAAGGAATAGTGACAAGAGTTGAAAATTAAGACTTGGTAGTTGGCAAATTGGTAAGATTTGCAACTCATTTTTGACTTTGCTATATTTACCTATGTCATTAGTGACATAGGCATGGTTTTATCCTTCTATAAATAGAGCATTCTTGCTCATTTGTAGAACACACCAAGTTAGAGAGAAAAACCATTTTGAGAGCAAAGTGAGGTATTCCATAGACTATACAAGAAAATAGTCTGTGAAGAAAAATAGAGTGTGAGCGATATTTTAGTAAGACGGAAACCAAAAGAGTGTTGTTTCTTTTGAGTGTGTAGTAGTCACTTTGAGTATTGTATTCGTGACTACACAGTGTAAAAATTGTTGGGTTATCCCACATCGGAAGTGGAAGGGGTTGGTGGTCAATTTATAAGTGTGAGGGAAAGCCTCAACCTTTGAGCTAGCTTTTGGGTTGAGAAGGCCCAAGACCACCCAACATTGGTATCAGAGCCCAGGTTGTCAACAAGTCTCAGCCCACCGGGAGAAACTGGGTTGTCGTTCTCTCCAGCCCAAGGCCCGATGTGTGAAGGGGGAGATTGTTGGGTTATCCCACATCGGAAGTGGAAGGGGTTGGTGGTCAATTTATAAGTGTGAGGGAAAGCCTCAACCTTTGAGCTAGCTTTTGGGTTGAGAAGGCCCAAGACCACCCAACATCCTTGGGCTGGAGAGAACGACAACCCAGTTTCTCCCGGTGGGCTGAGACTTGTTGACAACCTGGGCTCTGATACCAATGTTGGGTTATCCCACATCGGAAGTGGAAGGGGCTGGTGGTCAATTTATAAGTGTGAGGGAAAGCCTCAACCTTTGAGCTAGCTTTTGGGTTGAGAAGGCCCAAGACCACCCAACAGCTAGCTTTTGGGTTGAGAAGGCCCAAGACCACCCAACATTGGTATCAGAGCCCAGGTTGTCAACAAGTCTCAGCCCACCGGGAGAAACTGGGTTGTCGCTCTCTCCAGCCCAAGGCCCGATGTGTGAAGGGGGAGATTGTTGGGTTATCCCACATCGGAAGTGGAAGGGGCTGGTGGTCAATTTATAAGTGTGAGGGAAAGCCTCAGCCTTTGAGCTAGCTTTTGGGTTGAGAAGGCCCAAGACCACCCAACATTGGTATCAGAGCCCAGGTTGTCAACAAGTCTCAGCCCACCGGGAGAAACTGGGTTGTCGCTCTCTCCAGCCCAAGGCCCGATGTGTGAAGGGGGAGATTGTTGGGTTATCCCACATCGGAAGTGGAAGGGTCTGGTGGTCAATTTATAAGTGTGAGGGAAAGCCTCAACCTTTGAGCTAGCTTTTGGGTTGAGAAGGCCCAAGACCACCCAACAAAAACACTGTTATAATAAGTATTTTTCTAACATCCTTCTTGTCAATCCAACTATTGAATAACCTAGACAAACACCACCATCCAAATGAGGAAACAGCAACAACATTCAATGACTTGTTTCGTACTTACTAAAGAAGAAAATGAAAAACACACAACCAAGAACTTTCAATGAATTCCTAACTCTCTTGTTCTCTACGGTCTGTTTTCCGTGAATAGCTTTGACGGGTGTGTAATAGTCAAGGAGGATCAGTGGAGTTGAAATACCAGTGTACAACTGCTTCTTTGTGCAAAAGGTTTGATTTTTCCGAGCGCAAACATACAACAACCCAATATAGTCCCAAAAGCGGGGTCAGGGCAGATATACACGGACCTTATCACTACCTCGAGGAGGTAGAGAGGCGAATATATCAAGCATTTTTACTTTATTAAACAAAATTCAAAACAGGGGTCAGTTTCACTCCCACTCAAAATTCGAAATAATGAACTGGAAAAAAGGGGCCATGAAAAGGTAAAGTGAACGTACGGGAAAACAGAGATAAACAAACCTATAATCAATTGCCGAGACAAAGAGTCAGAAAATTCTCGAACCACAAGTTGGGCTTCACGTTCTAGTAAATCAACATCAAGGGTATCTTCATCTTCAGCATAATCATCTTCTTCCTCAAATTCAGACCCTCCAATTTCTACCATTTCATCTCCGTCATCTTCTCTGCTAGTGGACAATTGTACGGCCGGTGGAAGACAAAAACTCCGGCTAACATTACAGCGGCGGAAGTGGTGGCAACGGCGGGATAGAGAGAATGGTGGGAGAGATGAAGAAGTTGATGAAATTGGAGAGAGAAGAGAGAGAGTTTTTGATAGAGAAATTGCTGTATTGAGTTCCATGGATGAAAGAATACTGCTTTGCTAGCTGAGAGACTCAGGCAGCAGCTTTATCTTCCTCTTTCAAAACAAGAGACAAGTTGGAAAAATATCTTAAATTAAGGGGTATATTTGGTAGAAAATATTTTTTAACAATAATGGTGTTCGGGCTAGTTTTTCGAATAACTCTGTATATAAAATTACGATATATGAAAAAATATATAGTTTCTCTATTGAATATTAAACCTCATGCATGCGTCACAATTCTCAATCATTTCATTAATCTCAATCTCATATCCTTAGATACAATTTCATTAATAGCCTTTTTATATATAAATGTTTAGATACTATTTTCTATTTATTTGTCCAATATTAAAAAAAATAAGATTTAAAAAAAAATTTCTTCGTACCAAATACGCTGTAGCGCCACTTGTACTTTGAAGTTATTTAAAATAGAAAAAAGGGTCAAAAATATTTTTAAACTATGTGAAAGTAATAAGAATGCGCTCCACTTATAGTTTGACTCAAAAATATCTTTGTCCTCAACAGTGTTTTGAGAGGCGAAGGCGTTGGGCAAGACGTTTTATCTGTTACGGGACGAGGCGTAAGTCTCGAGACGTGGAGCGTAAGTCCCACGGATCTCACGGGGCGTAAATCCTACTAATCTCTAATTTAATTATTAATAAAATAAGGTTAAAAGTAGAAAAATCACAAAAATAAAAATATGGAAAAAATATTATAATTATTACATGAGTTAACTAATAGCACAAAAATATGACATAATACGTGAGATCTAAAAAAAGGTTGACATTCTTGAACTTTAAACTTGATAACATTTCATTATGCTTCATCTTGAACTCCAAATTTCATAACACTATTGGTTATTTTTAAGACTTACAAGTTACAACATTCTTGATTTACACTTCACAGATCGCAAGTTAACTTATCACTATGTAATAAGTAATAGAACTGCAGAAGTTAAAAGCAAAAGAAGAAGTCATACCTTGATGGTGGAAGACGAGAGTAGGATCTTCTACTAAGGCCTAAGAGGCTAAGAGTAAGAGTGATGTTAGGGTTTTTTAATCGAATTTTCTATCTGAAGGTATGAACAGTCAATGAAAAGCAAAATATATGTACTTTGTAGAATATAAGTAAGTAATTAAGTATATAAGGGAAGTGAAATACAATAGGTATTCTCTAAAATATAACTAATTTTAATAGGATCCATTAAATGTAGGTTTTTTTCCAAAATATGCGTATTACGCCTAAGCGTACGCCTTGTCGAAAAAAACATACGCCCGCGAGAACTACGCCTCAACATTGCGCCCCGGTACGTTTTAGTTGTGTTTCACCCCGGGACTCGCCCCGATTGCGTTTTTTAAAACACTGGTCGTCAATACTTTGAATCAAATCCACAGTCAATACTTTGATCCAGGGGTGCCCCTATAATTACTAAATGGGTTCAAAAATACCCTTTTCCGAATAAATACTTATTTAAAATATTTTCTTTCAAAATGTTTTCCTTAAATTTAAGGAAAATGAGTTGATTGGAAAATATTTTCTAAACATTTAAGTCAATCAAACATGAAAAAATTGAAAAACACTTCCCGGAGATGTTTTCCTCCATACCAACACTCCCATAAACTAAGGCGTAGGGACATTTATAAAGTGCTATAAAATGTAATTGTTACTAGTAATTGCCTCTAAAAAAAACATATATAGCGGCAACTAATGCTTAATTACCGCTAAAATCCTTTTTAGTATAGTGTCTCGCTTTAACTCCAACTTGTTGCATGACTTGTTTAAAACCACAAGATTAAGGAACATTTTGATACACTGATTTAACATATCTTTGTTGATATAAGACCATAATATTTAAAAAACTTTGAAAAACTTCATGCTAACTGTCAAACAAATTAAAACGAAAATAGTATATATTAACTAGGTTACATCCTTTGTCATATATTTTCTTTTTTCATGTAACAAAGCTTAAAGAGTAGAAAGGGTAACAGGATATCCATCTGTTGGGATGGGTAGTAGAAAAAAAGGGTACATATTTTTTTCTAAAGGAACCTTAGCCTCCCACTTAAATTTTTTAATTACATGATGAAGAAAAACAAGAATTAATATTCTTGCAAATTCTTTTCCAGGACACATTCTATGTCCTCCACCAAATGAAACTGATGTATAAGGAACTAATTCATTTCCTTCAAATCTTGAAGGATCAAACTTTGTTGGATTTGGAAAGTATTCACCATTCTTTTGTGTAGCTTCAAAACTCAAATATATCTGCAAATTTATTTTGTGATGGAGTATTTTATTTATATTGAGAAAAAAACTCGAATATGTCATTGGATTTTGAGAAAAAGACTCATCTATGTCATCAGTTGAAAGTTTGACTCATCTGTGTTATTTTTGTTTGAGAAAAAAGTTCATTCATGTCATTATTTGTTAACTGAAATGACGTAGATGAGCCAAAATTTTAACGTATGACACAAATGAGTCTTTTATCAAAGTTCGATTATTTTGAGCCTTCTCATTTTTAAAAAAATAATAATTTAATTAATGATGTGGTCAAATCATAATTGATCACGTGTAAAAATGGTTTTGCAATATTTTTAGTTTACAAGTAATGACATGGATGAGCCTTTTTTCTCAAACGAAAATGATATAAATAAGTTAAACTTTTAACGGACGACATAAATGAGTTTTTTTTGAAAATTCGATATATATGCCATATTTTTTTATAAAAAAAAAAAGTGAAAAAAAATATACATACTTTCCATCCTTTTGGTATGTGGAAATCTTCATAAGTGAAATCCTCCATAGCCTCTCTAAAAACACCTTGAACAATTGGTGTGTTTCTTAATACTTCATTCTCAAAGTTCCAAGTTTTCTTCATTTTTTGAATGTCATTCCAACATAGTTCTTTTCTTGGAATCATTTGCCTTGATATCTCATTTTGCTCTGTCATTTTATTAGGTCAAAATTTACAATATTTTGTCAATATATATTCAAACACAAATAATCCACTTTTTTTATTACAACAAATTTAATTTGAAAAGACCAAAAAAAAAAAAAAAAAAAAAAGAGAGAAAGAAATACCTTCCATTATTTCATTGAAGAATTGAGGGTTTTGTTTAAGGTACTTCATTGTCAATGTAATAGTTGTAGCAGTAGTTTCATAACTACCAACAATAAATCCAAATAATTTATCAACAATTTCAACTTCACTCATATACTTTCCATCTTCATCTTGTTCAATAATCAATTGTGTTAACACATCATTATAATAAACATTTCCTAAATTTGAATTATTTCAATAATCACCTTCATTTCTTTTCTTAATTCATTCCCAGCTTTCATTGCCTTATAAAATGTTGTGCCTGGTAAATTTATGTCCATTACCAAAAGACCTCTTGAAAAAATCTTGAATTTTTCATAAATATTATTATTATTATTATTCGATTCTTCGATACCTATAAATGCTCTAATAGAAAGGGAGAAAGTAAAAAATTTCACTAGATCATACACTATTACTTCATTATTCCCTTTCCATTGATTTTCCAAATGTGTATGTGACATATAGTCTATAGTACTAATAAGTGTGTCAACATTTTGTGAGTTCAAAAAATAACTAATTACACTTTTTGCTCTTAGTGTCATGTTCTATAGGTACAAATGATGTTGAAGGGAAAAGTTTTTTAACAGAATTAGGTCTCCAACCACTAAAAAATTTGTTACCTTTAGTAAATATGAATTTATTAGCTGATGGACCTGAAAAAATAACAACTTTTTGGCCAAGTAATGAGGTTTTGAATATATTAGAGTTGTATCTTTTGGTTCTTTCTTGAACAAATTCATGGACTAATCCATAGTAAAGTGATACAAGAAATTGAATGGTTTCTCCAATAATAGGCCAACCAAATGAACCTGGTGGAGCTAAAGTTATTTTTTGTTTAGGCTTGGCAAAGAAATATTTGAATAAAAAGTTGATGATTATAGCTAAAGTGGTTGCCAAAGAGAGGAGGAATAGGTCCATTTTTTTGTTTTTCATATAGTGGTATTCAAGTATACCACATATATATATATATATATATATATATATATATATATATAGCAAAAAAATATATATACTACTATATTGAATGTTTTCTCTAGCTAAAACATTTTTTAGCGGCAATAAATATGTACATTAACAAAGAGTATTATTTCCTCCGTCCACAAGTAATTGTCATGGTTTTCTTTTTTAAAGTCAAACTATAAGATTTTTTATCAATATTTTACGATGTATATTTTCATCTTATTGATATGCAGAAATTACAATTTATAGTTTCTTTTGTATAGTTTTTGAATATCTATTTTTTATCGAATTAACGTAATTTAATTTAGCTTTAAAAAGAATTAATCAAATTGACTTTAGAAAAGCACAAAAAAGTAAAACTTTTACTGATATTAATTAATTGTCATTGAATCTAACATCTTTATAGGTTTTATAGGGATATTTATACAGAGGGCACAACAATAAAATTATCACTAATAATTTTCTCTATTTAGTGAAAATTAAATTATTGTCGTTAAAGATTATCTTTAGTGTAATGATAAAAGCTAAGAGGTGGTGCTCTTGCTGGCTATGTACTCTCTTTGTTGGCGTGTTGATTCACTAATCACAAATTGTTTTTTTTTCCTAAAAGGATTTTTTTGAGAACTTTTTTTTTTTTATAAAAAAAAAAATACGTATGAATATAAATAGTTTGTGATAGCAATGTCAAACACACTCTGAATTAGGACAAAGGAAGTATTTTTTATTGAGATGAGAAGAATTAAATATAATAATCAAAAGTTTGGCGATAGTTAATTTTATGAATAGCAATCTAACTTTAATTATATCATCCAAAAGTCAAAAAAATTAATTATATTTTTGTTAAAAACTAACTTATGAACTTCTCTTCTTGTTTCTCAAAAAATCAATATACATTAGTCGACAAAAGTAGTGTACATGTGTTCAAATTTATTATTGGTATATCATCAAAAAGTTTTATTATTTTTATATTTATATTTACACTTACACTATTTAATAAATTAAAGTTTTGGTGGTACGAATTATAAACATTTTATATTTTTTTAAATATTTTATCACTTAATGACACATATTTGAGCTATATATTGTGAACAACTTGTTTTAACTTTCATCCTCACTCAAAAAAAGCTTTATCCATATCTATACTTTGTGTCAAACAATAATGAGGTCTAGAATTGAAAGATATTTTTGAAGCTTAGGTAATATAAAAATGAAAAGTTTGGCAATGGTTGAATAAGTGAAAGTTTGGCAAAATAAAGTGTATATCTTAATTATTACATTAAAAACACTATAAGTTGATATTAATGGATTAAAATATTTTTAAAATAATTATAAGCAAAGAAAATTATCTTAGTCAATAAGTTCTACTAAATTAGGTTCTAGACTTAACTCACACCCAAAAGTAATTAGCTCAAAGGGAGGAGAATTGCCTAAGCATTGTAACGAGTTCAATTATCCCAATAGCTAGCTCAAAGGGGGAGGATTACCGAAACCTTATAAGGGGTCTGCTCATCTCATTAACAACAAATGTAAGACTTTTGTTATTTTTTAACAGTACCCCACCTCACGTCCAGGGGCAGAGCTACAAATATTCAAGAGTGGTCAGCTGAACATCCTTCGTAGAAAAATTATATTATATATAGAGGTCAAATTCTATATTTAATGGATAAATAAATAATTTTAAGAATATTTCCACCCTACGTGCGCATTTTCGAATCCAGAGAGTGCATGACATTTTTGGTTTTATTTTGAGAGCAGTACACAAGTTCACACAGTATTATTATGTTGCTCAAGCTTCTTAATTATTAATATTAAAATTTTAATAATACAGAATAATATATATGAATACATTATTTTAATTTTGGATATTTTGATATCGTGTATTTCTAATTTTTATCTATGATATAATGCAATTTCGAATGGTAAAAAAAAAAGAAGCCAACATTTTACTTTAAAAATTTGTGTTTATATATGATAACAACTTTAAACCCAAAGCTAAAACAATACATACGTTTTATCTTCTTCTTTTTTTAAGATTCGTAAAGCTAGAAGCATTTGCTCTATCAATATTTCACTTTAAAACCGATAATCGTATACTTTTATCATATAAAATCAATGCATCAAGCAGGAAAAAAAACTCGATTGTTTATATTTGATATTTACAAAAGTTGAGACTGTTCATGCTAGAATTCCTAGGTTAAACAAATAACATTCAACTTACTTATTAAAAAAAGAGAATCTTGAACACCTTTGATGAAATTTCTGGCTCCGTCACTGCTTAGCATCTTGTGTGTGAGCATTGTTTTTTGGGGCTCAATATTGGACGAGATGGACCATACTCTAACACCATATTAAATTAGGTCTTGAGCTTAACTCGCACTCCAAAAACTAGCTCGGAGGAAGGACAATTGTTCAAGCCTTATAAGGAGTGCACCCATCTCATTAATCATTAATATGAGACTTTTATCATTCTTTAACACGTCCGTTTTATAATTTGAAATGATGAATGTATTATTGTTCAAAAGCCAAGAGAAGTTGAGAATTGACCAACTTAATGGCTCAACTAGAGATTTACACACTACTAGAAACTAGTGGTCATGCATCTAGTCTTTTAGGCATATACCATAGTTGGGGGCAGCATCTAGAGGGTTCAATATGATGAGAAAAGTGACCAAAATAGTTGCAATGTATATTTATTTTGGTTATTAATATATTTTAGTTTATTAAAATGGTTATTAAATTTATAATAAATGTATTTATTTTGGTTTTAATGTATTTTATTTGATTGAGAAGTTCTTAATATAATATTTATTTTGATAATTTATTCTGAATTTAACGATTTTTTAATAAAAAAGACCGTTAAATTTAACTGTGGATCTCACATGACTAAGAAAATCCATCATTATTGTCTTCTTTGTTAGCTACAGTACAAAAGAACTCCATGAAATCTAACTAAGAATTTTTTTATCAAGTTCTTTCTTTGGAGTTAACAATAGAACACAATAGTGAATTTTATTAGCCACGTAGGATTCATAGTTATATTTAACAATTTATTTATTTTTATCTTAAATATGTTAAGTTTAGGATAAAATACCAAAGTAAATACTTTTGATTTTACATTTAGGACCATTTCAATCAAGTGAAATATATACTAAGGACCAAAATGAATATATTTGTTATACATCAAAGACCATTTTAGAAATATATGTAAGACTAAAATAAAACATTACCTGTATATTAAGAACTATTTTGGTCATTTTCTCACATTGATCAATTAAGTATGTATATCTCTTACAGTTCTTTAAGGGGTCGTTTGATTTGGAATAAGTTATCGCGTGATTAATTATTTTGAAATAAGCTATTTACCATGCATATGATATAACTTATTCCATCACTATGATATAAATGATGGGATAAATGATTTAAAGACTTCCTAATACTTCAAATCCAACTTAAGATAAAATAATCTTACATTTTATCCTGAAATTATTATACTTTATACTTCACATCAAATGACTCTTACAGAGTTTAACTAATGTATTTTGAATTTCAAGAGTCGGATCAATTTTGTTTGTTAGTTTTTTAATTTTTTAAGAATATTTTAAGTTAACAGTTATTATGACTTACAATATTTTTGATAGTTTTTTTAAAAAAGATTTCGTGTCAAAATGCACGATCAAAATTTTAAAGTTTGACTCTTAAAATTCAAACTATACCATACAAATTGAAATTAAAAAAAATATTAACAGTAAAACATAAAAATAGGAATTGGCTAGTTGTAAATTATAATGATATGTATGGTCATAATTAGGGGTGGCAAAATAGGTAAATAATATGAGTATTCATTCATATTATTCATATTAAATGAACTGGTATCTAACTTATTTGAAAATAGGTAAAAAACGAGTTATACCCATATTACCCGTTTAAAAATGGATAGTTAAATGAATAAAATGGGTAAAAGAAAAAAAAATCTATAAAAAAACATGAAACTTTTTTTTACATTTAATTTGGGAGGGAATGGTAGGAGTTGGGGGGTAGGGGGGTAAGAGGGTGGGGCATATAACTTGTGTGAATGAGTGATATTCTATTGTTGAAATGATAAAGATGCATTTGAGGAAGATTTTCAACTTTAAAAGTTCAAAATTTTTTTTTTTGATCAAAGTCAATATTTTAGGTTAACGAGGTTGAACTCGAATTTTGACAGTTTCATGAGTTCATGAGACAAGAAGAAGAAGACAAGATGTGCCACTGAATACTTATTGTACAATAAAGGGATAATGCACAAATATTTCAACATATGTTCGAAATCTCAAAGACACACTTATACTATACTAAGATTATATTACCCCCTGAACTTATTTTATTAATAATTTTCTACCCCTTTTCGGTCTACGTGACAGTATCTTGTGGGCTCAACGTTTGTTGACTTTTTTTTTCAAGCTAGTGCCACGTAGGCCAAAAAGGGGTGGAAAATTACTTATAAAATAAGTTCAAGGGGTAATAGGACCTTAGTATAATATAAATGTGTATCTGGAATTTTGGGCATAAATTGAGGGGGTACTTGTGCATTTTTCCTATAATAACTAACGTATAACTTACATGAATAACTTATATCTTTAAGTGGGCTACTTTTTGTGTAAGAAATATATGGGCCTCTTGTTGCCAACCCACTGGTTCAGCCCATAGACAAAAATAGGCTAAACCTCCAATTGGGGCCTAGCAGCTATTAGAAGGCTGAATCCCTTTTTTGTGGCCCATGATTTCATACTAATTTAGGAGTATATGTACATCTTCATCATTGCATTTTCATTCTTACATGTTGTAACTTCTAAGTTTAAAAGGGGATTTTTCACACACTAAAAAATAGCTCAATTATTCTTCATATGCATTTGCATAAAAAGAAAACGAGATTGGGAGAGAGGAGAGAGGAGAGAGGAGAGTGAGATTGAGAGAGGTAGGAGAGAGGCGAGCGAGGTGAATTATATATGTATATTGATTAGATAATTGTATACTACCTCCGTTCTATTTTATGTGGCACTTTTCGCATTTCGAGATTCAAACAAGTCTATCTTTGCCCGTAATTTTTTCATAGATCCTTTTAACATTTTGAATTATCAATTATTGTGACTTGTAGAACTCTTTACATAGTTTACAAATATATAAGTTTCATTTCAAAAGAAATTGAATATCCCATACACAAATGTCCGTTCAAAGTTAAACTATTTAACTCTCGAGGAACGAAAAGTGCCACATAAAATGGGACAGAGGGAGTATTATACATATGTATTTGTATATTTTGGTGAATCATACATATACAAATATGGTTAATTATACAAACTCGAATTCAGACCAGATAATTAATGTATAATGTTAGTCGTGAATGGTAATTATAGCAAACTATAGATATGATGAGTAATTAAGTAGTATAAGTTTGCTTAACTGCGTAATTTTTCCTAAGTTAAGAGGAAGGAATCTTTCTATCTTCTAATAGTTGAAAATCAAATTCACCCAATGCATGGCATGCATTTTTGAAAAATTGTTATTCTTTTTGTTCCATTTTAATTGTCGTTTTAATTAGTCTAAAAATTGTTTAAAAGTAATAGTTACTTGAGAAATTCAAGACTAAAATGGATAAGTGTTTTCAACTTTACCCTTAAACATTAAAGAAATATTATTTCCACTTTTGCTCAATTCTAAAAAAAAAACACCATTAAGTAGGGGTAACTTAATAAATTATCCATTGTACAAAATAATAATATATCGGGTGTAATTTCATAAATAAAGTATGGGAGAATAATGTGACATCCTAGCTTAGAATAAGAGTCCCTTATTGACAAAACATAGGAGAGATGCTAGGTATATAAGTAAGCTTACCTTACACATGGGTGACATATTTTAAATCTACGTAGGTCTAGGTCCGAATGAGACAATACTCCTGATGAACTGAATGTTAAAAATGGTATCAGGATCACACTTTTATTAACATTGTCGATGGTGGATCAAAATTCAACTAAATTTACATAAATTCCCCAAAAATTGAGGTGCACCTCAATACTGAGTCAAGACATATTTCATGTGATGATATTTAACTCAGCGAGGATCCTAAGTCCATAAGTGTGAGTGTATGTTACACCCTAGCTAGTTAGGATAAGAGTCTCATATTGGCAAAATACAGAAGAAATACTAGGTATGTGAGTAATTAAGCATATTTTAAATCCTAGTGATACGTTTTAAAGTTGTACTCGCCTAAATCCAAAGTGAACAATACGACTGATTTATTACACATAAGATATACATATATACATAGACTTTATTTCTATTCTTATGGAATAAGAATATTATTTTTGATAGACCCTTTGATCAAATAAAAGTTATTCAGTAAATGATTGCAAGAAGAAAAAATGACAACAAAATTTTAAGACGCAAAGCAAAATGAAGCTACACGAACACTTAATACTATTACTAATAAGGAAAAGAGGATACGTGCAAACCTCCTGCTTCTCCCACCTAACGAACAATCACATACGTACGGTCATCTACTAATGTCCTATATATGTTCATATGCTTAGTAAGTTGAAGTTGTTTCAGGTACTATCTTATCACCCCTTCTAAATCTTTTTTAGTCTACCTCTACCTCTCCTAAGTCCTATAATTCAACCTCTCACATATCCAAATTGGCGCCATCACTTCCCTCATCTTGTGTGTTACAGAGGCTACTCTACCTTGCCCCATTTAACTTCGTTCTCAATATATTCTCTTTAAGTATCTTCACATATCCATTTGAACATCCTCATTTATGTTAAATTCATATTTTGGACGTGGACGTTCTTGATTGACCAATACAACATGTTGGTCTAACCACCACTCTATAGGCCAACTCAGTGTTTTAAAAGGCGGGGGCGTGAGCCGATGCGATTTATAAAGTATAGGAAGAGGCGTAAGCCCTGAGACACGGGGCGTAAGTCCCATGGATCTATGGGGCGTAGTCTCATGTATATTCAATTTTATAGTTTTTTTACTAAAAAATAAGCAAAAGTAAATCTTTCAATGAATTATGATTTTTATTTGAATAAGTATTGATAATCAATAATGAAGAAAAAAAATATTATAATTACTATTTGAGAAATATCATTACACCAACAATAAAAATATGATTTAAAGAAAAAAAAAGTTTTAAAATATTAATTAAAAATGTCTCGGCGTACCTTTTTACTCCTAGGACTTACATCTCAAATTTTAGGACTTACGCCTTATGGATCTACGTCTTGCATTTATGCCCCAAAGCGTTTTTGGTACGCCCCGCCCTAAGACTCGCCTCAAAAACGTTTTTTAAAACACTGGGCCAACCAATTTGTTGTGGAAGTAATTCATTTAGTCTTGACGACACATTCTTATCGCACAGAGCCTCCATTCACCCACCCCACTCCAATACGATGTGTGTCGTCTTCATCATCAATCTTCTCATTTTCTTGGATTACGGACTCAAGATATTTTGAATTTCTCTCTTGCGATATGACTTGGCCATCAATCTTTACATCTAACCTCTGTCTCATCTGTTACATCACTGAACTTGCACTCCAGCAACTGTTTTTTATTTTGCTTAACTTGAAAACCTTTAGACTCTAAGAACCTGTTTTAAAACTTCGAGCCTATTGTTAATTTCATCGTGCATTCCGTCTACCAAGACTATGTCATCTTTAAATAAACTATATCTTATATTTATTATTTTTAAATAGATTTATAAAGAGTTAAACGATAGTTAAAATGAAATTGGAGCGAGTATCACTTAGTCATTGTAAATCAATAATCATTTTCACCTCAATTTTTATCTTTGACTATGATAAATTAGAACCTTTATAAGTTTTTCCTCACTATGATAAATTAAACTAATAGAGTGTTGTTTTTAATAAAATTTTGGGAAACATGAATTCTCCAAATTAAAAGAAATCAATACTAGACTTGTTGTTTACAACATTGGTGCATAGGAAAATAAAAGCAAATACAACTTGTCCAAATTGTTATTAAATAGCCTCCACCTTCTTTCTTTAGTTAATATATAGATATTATATAGTACTATCATGAATAATTTTATGTCAATATCTTTGTTACTAGGGGTCTATATAGATAGACAGCTTTCTCATTATAGCAAATTCATTTTATTACAAGGTTCCAATTAAGTACAAATTGAATATTCTTTTGCCCATTCTAGGCAACTTTAAAGGGAAGGGATTGCTTATTTTGGTGGTATAATCAACATGACCAAAAGACAAAGCTTGGAGAAAACAAATAAGTAAAGAGGAAGCATACAGAAAGTGAAGATCATTGGAGTAACTTCAATGTTTTCTCCTGCTTTTTTTTTAGCCAATTTATACCTTTTCGTAAATAACAAATATTTTTCTTGATCACTGCGACAAAAGAGATATTTAGTGACAATAGATTTTTTTCTAAAATTTAGCAGCAGTTGAGCTAATGTCATTATATCCAGAGTTGCTAAAGTTGTTCAGCGACATTTGTATAGAGTGTTCGTTATACATATTCATATTTATTATTATTGCTAAATATAATATAACGATAATTATATTATTAGTGTATAATTTTTTATTTGTTTTAGTGTATTCACTATAAAGTGGTTTTTATGATTGAAATTGATTAATTTCAGAAAATATCTAGGACCCATTTGGATTGATATGTTTCAAAGTTTATGGAGGATTATGGAAGTAGTAAATTTGACTACTTATAAATGGAAAATGTTTAAATAAGTGATTTTAAATCATCTGCAGAAAATGGTATATGAGAGTAATAGTTTTACATTAATTTTTGCAATAAATTAATAAATTTGACTAATTTTCTTTTCCTTAACTTGAAAGTTAAATTTCACCTACTAAATCCTATAATACTCATATGAAGTTTTATTAAAAGGAAAAACTTTTTTTTTAGAAATTTCAAAATAAATATAAAACATTGTTTTTGCAAGAAAAGTAACTTAATGGCATTTGAAACAATTTCTATTTAAACATCTTCTTTTATGATAAGGGATCGATCTGATTTTTATTTTTATATTTATAAATAAGAAAAGCAAAAAAGTCATTCTTGTTAGTACTTAATATAAATTATTGGAAGGTGAAATGTGTTATTTATTTTGGGAACAAATTGTTAGAGGCTTAATAATCGGGATAACAATAAATTAATTTCGTCATTATAATTCACACACATATATATATATATATAAATAAAATTTCAATAAAAGGTGTTTAATTAATCACTATCGATATGATCTATATAGCTCCGCCACTACTCAAATGGCTTTGCATGATAAAACTTACTTACATTGTGTGTTAATGGGCGTGTATGCCTTTTCGCCGTCGCCTATGCTTTGCTTTCAAAACTATCAACTTTGTATCTTATTTATTCGGAATTCATAGAATTTTATAATAATTTATCGCTGAAAAGAATTAGCAATAGATTTTGCTATTTAATTATAAAATTTGTCTGCTATCAATTTATGTTTTTCAATATTGGTGCATGCCTAAGTGTACGTCAAACCGATATTCATCAAATGTTATATTGAGGTGGTACATATATATTTATCTGTTAGAGCCTCGAGCATAGAGTTATCTTTTAAGACTCAAAAAAGTGATTTTTTTGGGCATAAATATCTTGATTAATTATGTACATGCAAGTTAAGATATATTTAAATATGTAGATGTACTTGCTAGTGACTAACAATGTACTTTTAATAATGCGTCTAAAATACATTATTTGGTTAAGAATAAAAGGAAATTGCAAAATTAAGTTATTTCTAATATAAATATATGATATTCTTCTGAAAATATACTAAAAGATAAAAGTGACACAAAAATTAAAACGAAGATAATAACGTTTTTCTATCGAATTCACTACCAACGAAATTTACTGTGTCTGGCATGGACGATAGATATATTATGAGTTACAAAAAGGTAATTGATTTAATAAAACATAATATAATGAAAGAGCAAAATTTAATGATTCTATATTTTTTATTTAAGGTTTGTAGTCGGAAAGAAAAAACAATATATATTTTAAAAGGTATTATATATAGTCTAGATAAATATTATGGAAAAGGACGCGACGTACTGTGTTTGAGGGTGGATGAAGATGAGATGTGTTAGATTGTGGGAAGGATACAATCAATATTGAATGTCACTTGTGAAACTTATTTTTCCTATTTTATCCGAAAAAATATTTTATTAAAATTTTGACCAACGAACATAGAAAATTTGAAAAATATGTTCCACCGTATTAAGAGCACCCTTAAACATAAACATTATTTTTGTTTCTCATATGTGGTTCAGTATCTACATTAGAACCAGACTAATTTGAATTCACGCATAGTAAAATCTATTTCTAGGAGTGACGCTAGCTTTCATTTATTGAATTTTTATTATTTTTATAATTTAAATTCAAAATCTCTGATTAAATTTAACCATCCCACCTAAATTCATGTCAATTTACACATAATTTTTGCATGCAAAATTGAACTCTTTAATTTTATGCTTTATATTTTCACTCTTCTTCTTCTCTTTTTCTTTTAATCTCAGTCCCTTCAATATTATTTATTAAATTACAAGAGTAAGCAATCAAAAAGTGAATAAAGTGGGGTCTAAACAATTTAAATAATTAATTAATTAAACATTTTCTTTCTTGTTTTCCTCATGAGTCTCCTTTTTTTTTTTTTTTTTTGATAATATTATCACACTTACGTAAACCACAATTCACATTTCCTTCTTCTAATTGATTCTTTTTTTATGCATAAGCAAAGGAGTTAGTATTAATTATTAATATTGTGATTATTCCAACTAATATTGTTCTTTTTACTAACATAATAATCATTGCAACGTGTCAGAAAACAATAGTTAAAAAAGGGTCCATAAAATAAAAAGTGAAAACACATGAATGATTTATTAATAGATTAAATAAAAAAGGAGGAAAAAGAAGCTAAAGTAAATAGTGATTGCTTTTAAGTTCTTTTTTTTTTTTTACCAATATAGCTTTTAAGTTTTTTTTTTTTTTTTTTTTTACCAATATACAATAATGTTGTACTCCCTTCGTCCGTAATTGTTTGTCATAATTTCTATTTTTAGGGTTAAACTATAAAAACTTTGACTTATATTTTAAGATATATTTTTTCATCATATTAATATGCAAAAAATTACAATTTGTAGTACTTTTCATATAGTTTTAGAATATCTAATTTTTTGTTTAATATATCGTATTAATGTGATTTAATTTAACTTTGAAAATTAGTCAAATTAACTTTCAAAAAGCGTAACATGATAAATAATTTCGGAAGGAAGGAGTAATATATTTGGATTTTCAAAGAGAGACAAATTAAATGACGTTGTCACAAATACAAAACTTTTTGTGCACAATCAAAGATTTGACAAAATGTGAACAAATCTAAAAAAAGCCCACTTTCTTTTCTTGATTCCTCTTTTTCCTCTATGAGAATGAGGGAAATGATGTGTAATCAAGGAGGTAGGTTTAAATTATAGCATAAAGTTTTATTTCATTTAACTAAAGTTACTTTGATATCTATATCGATAAATAAAATATGAAATAAGAGTTCTTATAAATTGATCAGACACAACCATATGAATTAAAAAAATATTTTATTCAAAATTTATTTGTCTAATCATAATTGGAGATGATATCCAAAGCTTCACTTGGATAAGTGTCATATCCAAATTTTTTAGTTTGGACATATATATTTCAGTAAAATAATCTTAACTTTATATTTTAAATTTTGATTGATGCAAATTTGGTGACATTGGAAAGAAAACTGATAAACCTTTTGATTTGTTATGTCACTGACTACCTAACACTTTAAATGTTGAGATATATCATCATTTGAATTTGACCCTTGTATAAGCTTATGTGAAAATTTAGCCCATAAGAATTCTATGAACTCGACTTAGTGAGTCGTGATTCTTTATGATCCTAAACCACATTCGATACACTTACTATACTTGTGAATGAACCTTAACTAACACATGATCAAGTAATACATCACCCGGTCCAAGATGATATGCATATAATGACCACATGTGATAGATTTTCTACACTTCGGAATGGACCTTTATAACATACATGATCAAATAAGACATCACTCAATCCAAACTATTTTGTTAGTTGGATATTTTATATATTTTTCGCATGTAATTTTTTAGGGTAAAATTACGCGAAATGAAAAAATACCTAGAATATATTATGTAATATAACTATAATTTTGATTATTTTTACTCAGTGGCTACAATTTTAAGAAATTTTGCTATTCCTTTTCCTAAGTGTAAAACTCCAGAATTTGAATAATTTGGTCCTGATTGTATAAATTCAAAATTTGAATAATTTATTTCTTAATTGAATATTCAGAATTATATATGTTTACCCTAGCTATTTATATACGATTAATGAAAAATTACATAATAAAGTATCATGTTTGTATATTAGCAAGCGAAATATACAAAACGAAATTCTGAAGAATTTTTAAATGTATAAATACATATATAATTCGTATATGCTTACCTTGTTGGTTTATTCGTTTGGAAAATATACAAACGAGCAAGTGAAATATGTATACCTCGACATCCATATATAGCAAACAAAACTATAGCTATGAAAAACAACTATAAAATTATAACTATAGAGCCTTATTATGTTAATTATCATTACTATTTTTGAATTTTTCCTATTTTTAAAATACTAAAAAAAAAGCCTCATGATCTGATTATCCCCCTCTTAGCACCTACTCCCTCCGTTTCACTTTATGTGACAACATTTAACCGCGCACAGAGTTTAATTAAGAAATAATGAAAACTTTGAAATGTTTACCAAATTAACTTCAAAAAATTAAACTCACTTTTCTCTCTCCTCATAAATATATTAGAGTACACTATTTTCAAAATTAAGCGGAACCAACAAGGATAAAATGGAATTATACCTTTAAATACTTACCATATATGGAAATGTGATATTCTTTTTGGGACTAACCAAAAAAAAAATAATGCCACAGGAGGGAGTACTAAACTATTTTTAAATTTTTTTTTTCCACAAAAAATCCATTTATGAAAGTAATGGAAGTTTCTGGACTTTCATAAATGAAAGTTTTTATTTTAATAATGTTTTTGGGTATATGAATGATCGACGAGATTTAATTATTACTCCCTCCGTTTTATATTAGTTGATTATCTTATCAAAAATAATTGTCTTATGTTACTTGATCTTACTAGATCACAAAAATAGTAATTAGTTTTTCTATATTATCCTTACAATTTTTTTTTTGAAAGTGTTCATATTTATTTTTAAAAATATCTAAAAAAATAAAGGAATGATTAGTAAAAATATCTCCTTATTAATGATTTCTTAGTATGCATATAAAAAAAATAATCAACTAATATATTTTATTTTTTTTTAAAAAGCCCAATGGTCATCCTTAGAAATCTGCCCCCAATTTTTTCATTAAGTTGAAGAATTACATTAAAATTACCACTGATACACCAAGAAGGCAAAAACCAGTGACTAAAAAAAAATTGGATCTAGCATCCAATAAATTTTATAGATAGACAGTAAAATTTATTGCTAATTCAATTCAGTGACGAATTAGTGACAATTTTTCATTAGCTATGAGCAAAGTAGCGATGGATCAACGACAAAATTCATAGATAAATTCAACTTTTTTAAAATTCACTACTATATATCCTACGTATCATATATGACGAACTCTTTCTAAATGATGAACTTTGTAGCTAAATTCAATGTTTTTCGTATCATATTCGTATCATATATGATGGAACTCTTTAAATCAGTCTAAAAGTTGTATACTTTGCATTTCAAAGATATTAAAATTAGGGATAATTGTATAGAGTAGCAAACTAATAATGTAAAATAAATATAGTAGCTAGCGTTTGATTTATTTGTGTTCCTTAGCAAACAGTTTGATTTATTTGTGTTCCTTAGCAAACTGTTTGCCAGTGTCGCTTGCCTCTATCACTTTATACAATATAATTGTATAAACTGTGTTTCTGTTTGTATAAAGCGAGAAAAAATTGTATATACACATGCAAATACATATATTTCCGTCCTATAGACTTATAATTATACAATACAAATATTTTCATACCCAAGTCTTTTTTGTCGTTCTCTCTTTCTCGTTTTATACAATTCGATTATAATTTCTCTCTTTCTCGTTTCATACAATTCGATTCAACTGTATATTCCCTGCCCAAGTCTCTTTTGTCTTTCTCTCTTTCTCGTTTTATACATATTTGAATTGTATATAATTTCTCTCTTTCTCGTTTTATACAATTCAATTCAATTGTATACAAATCTGAAGAGGAATCAACGAATTATACAATTGCTTCTGTGTATATATGTATAGTGAAATGAGCATAGCTTTTAGTTGTATATGTATATCGAATTATACATTTATATATTTACTATGGAACATAATTATGCAAACCATGTTATAACATACAAATTTAAATTTTGTGTTTGCTATATATGAATGTTGCCCTTAAAATTACATAGTACTAAAAATAACTAGTCCAACATGATCTAATTATATTTTAAACAACAAGACATGTAGACAAAAAAAAAGGATAATAATGGACATGTCTAGCATCATATATGAATTAAATTTGCATTACCCAAATAATTTTATGTTACATATGAAGTCCCTTGAAAAGATGATATTCCATATTTTCTTGAAAACATACTTCTTACTTTGTATTGATATTTTACTAAGTCAATGTGGTGGTCAATTTTTATCACCTTTTATAAATATAAAATATATATATGTATATATTTGAAATATTTTTTGGGGTTTCTTATTTAGTATTCGAAATTCGCATTTGATTAAATTTGAAACACACGCTATAAAGCTTATTTGAAGATGACATTTTCATAACTAAATTTTCTCCATTCAAGATTCGAACCCTAGATCGCTGATTAACCAGGCACACCAAACCTTCTCCCTTGTAATGGAAAAATGTAGGTGGACAATTCCCATTCAAAGATCATGTACTATACATGATCATTTGAATTCTTGAAAATTTATCTCCACATTCCAAACCATATTATCTTTCTTTTATAAAAAATATTAAAAATTAAAATAACAATGATATTTTCTCTTATCTTTATGTACACGTGTGTATTTATATATTGTTGTTTTTGGTTAAATTGATTGAGTGGGGCTATGCCGGCAGGGTGTATAGGGAAGATTATGTGAAGTGGAAGCAAAATGTATATCATAATATTAGACTTGGTTACAAAACAAACTTTCCATTTTAATTTCATGCACTTATAGAGTTGTATCAAAGATATACTAATATACATATTTTAGTATCTCATTCAACTTTTAATCATTAACTTACTTGTGAAGAAATATGCATACAGGAAAAAGACAATATATATGGAGTCAAAGACAAGAAGACCATCTATCCTTTTCCAAACCGTTTTTACCTAGACTTATCAACCAACACCTCCCTACCCCCTTTACCCCCTCCAAGGTAAACGAATTCAACTGAACTCAGTATTTTTACATAAAAAGATATATATTTTCTAAGTTTTGATAAAATTGTCAAATATATTCTGAATTTCGAAACATGATATTTGAAAAGTGTAAGAAAATCAACGAAAAAAATATAAATACTGAACCGATGAAATTTAAATTCTGAATCAGGTTTTACTCACCCCCACCCCACCCCACCCCACCCCCACCTATGTTTCATTCCTTATACCCTCTCTATCCTCTTGATTCCCCATTTCTAAGCAAAGCCCCACAACCATCACCATCATCATGATCATGATTTTCATTCCATAGAAGTTTCACTCTCTCTTTCTCTCTCTTCCTCTTGTTTTTCTCATTTGTTTTTTCAATTTTAAATATTTTTGAGGTTGATGGTGCTCATCAATATAAAGTTAGTGACTTCTTTTTACATCAAAACAGTTGGGGAGACAAGGGAAAAAAATAGTGTCTAAAAACCAAAAGAAAAAGAGATTATTACAATGAGGAAGCCAGAGTTCTCCTCCTCCTCTTCTTCCTCCGCAAAGAACAATAACAATAACAATAATAATAACACGAACGTGAAGCTAAGAAAAGGGTTGTGGTCTCCAGAGGAAGATGAAAAGCTTATGCATTATATGTTAACAAATGGACAAGGATGTTGGAGTGATGTAGCAAGAAATGCTGGATTACAAAGATGTGGAAAGAGTTGTAGACTCAGATGGATTAATTATTTGAGGCCAGATCTTAAGAGAGGTGCATTTTCACCTCAAGAAGAAGAACATATTATCCATTTACATTCCATTCTTGGTAACAGGTTTGTCTCTCCCTCTCTCTTCTTTCGAGTCAGAATTTTCGTTAAAGAAAAAGAAATGTTAACACAACATAGAAAGTTGTGACATATGTGTATATGTACATGTAGGTTAGTAGTATTCTTTTGGAAGGGTTTTAGTTTTTATATATATATTGATAATATAAAAGATATTTATTAAATCAGATTATTTATATGATAAGTATAAGTATTTTTTTTTCGTTAAAGAAAAAGAAATGTTAACACAACATAGAAAGTTGTGACATATGTGTATATGTACATGTAGGTTAGTAGTATTCTTTTGGAAGGGTTTTAGTTTTTATATATATATTGATAATATAAAAGATATTTATTAAATCAGATTATTTATATGATAAGTATAAGTATTTTTTTAATAATATTAATTGACCGTTTGATGAAAATGGTTGACTAACATTTCATTACTCGGTAATTCATTATAATTATAGTGAAATAAGTTGTATATAACTTAATTTTTTTTTGTTGGAAAAACAACTTTGAAAAAAAAAATCGAGTTCAACTTGTGTACTCTTATCAAGAGCGATTATTCGAAAAATATTTATAAATAAGCTTTTTTAAAATTTGAAAAAAAATATATTACCGGCTAAAACAGGTAAAAAAAATGTGATGATGTTATTATCATTATTAGTGTATTTGAATTAAGTACATGTAGTCGTCCACTTAGAAAAAACATGAAATTAGCAACTTGAAAATAAAACATGTCACTTTCTAGTATAATAAATTAAAATATTTATATTAATAGCGTACATAAGTTAAATCAGTCTATTTTTTCAATGAATAATTTCTTTGATCTGCTATTTGCAAAACCAAAATCATAATATTGAAAATCATCATAAATTTGAAAAAATTTAGATGAAAAAGTATTTTGAGTGAATACCTTGAAGATTAAAGAAAAAGTATTTCTCCAATTGTTTTGAAGTCAAATATTAAACTACTAGTCTATCTACATGACCATTTTTTTTATATAAAAAATGTTTAAAATATGGACATGATTCCTACCATAAAAATACCTAATACATAAAAAAATTTGTTATTTTCTTGAATTTTAATTTATATATACGAATTGTGTAAAGAATTATTACATTTTTAACTATTATATATTTTAATTTGTAGTAGCAGATAACCCAATTAGATAAATACGTGTATAAAAGAAATAAATTAAGGAAATAATTATTATTTCTGAATATTAGTAATTAATTAGTAGTTAGTTATATTAAGGGGACAAAACAGTGAAATTCCAGGTAATCTTCAATGGCTAACATGATAAAGCTAATTATGATGTTATTGACTTCAACAACTTACATGATTTATTAACATGCATATCTTCACTTGTACGTTTTCAAAAATTCAATGAATTAATTAACAATATTCACCAAATTAAATTATGAGGCAGTAGGTAACTGAATTAATAGTTATTATTTCAAAAAATTTAATTTTTTTTTCAACAAAGAATTTAACTTTTTGATATAATAATTATTAGTTGACTAGCGAAATCAACCCCTTAAAGCTTAAAAATCTCCATCATTTTGTAATACATTTCTTCTTCTTAATTCCTTTTATTCTTGTCAATTGTTGATATATATATATATATATATATATATATATATATATATATATATATATATATATATATATATATATTTGTGGATTTTATGGATTTTAAGTAATAGAATTAATATAGGTAATTTAGTAGCATGGTTTCATTCATTGACATCGTATATTTTAATTTTTATGATTAAAAACTTGGTGATAATGATCGATTTTAAGGTTACGTAAATATACTTAAAAGAAAAGGGATTGGTAGAGAAATTTTTATACTATCAAGTCACTCGATCAAAATATATTATTACCTATTTAATCATGTTCTGTCTTCTTCTTCTTTTTTTCATTATATATATATATATATATATATATATATATATATATATATACATCATGGTCTTAGAGTTGAAAATATTCTTCTTGTTATTCCCCAATCTTCTTTAATTTTTTTAAGATATTTCTTTTTCAAACATATCATCATATTGTACATGCATGTTTCTCATGACTTTCGCATCCTCTCAATTTGACCTAGGAATTTTTACATTATATTTTATACATAAATAATGTATACTTTTTTTTATATTGGCTAGTGAATGTGTTATAAGTCCTTTGACCTATAAATATTGACTCTCATTTTCTTTTTTATTTTAAAGGTGGTCTCAAATAGCTGCACGTTTGCCTGGACGTACTGATAATGAAATCAAGAATTTCTGGAATTCAACATTGAAAAAAAGGCTAAAGAACTCATTATCATCCTCTACACCATCACCAAATGCAAGTGATTCATCCTCAGATCATCCCTCCAAAGAACTCAATATGGGAGTCACTCAACAAGGATTCATGCCAATGCTCAAACATAACCTAATGTCCATGTACATGGACTCAACCACCTCTCCTTCTTCCTCGTCTATAGCCCTAAACACCATAAACATTGATCCTTTGCCCACCCTCGAGCACACCTTAATAAACATGCCTAATGGATTCAACGCGCCCTCATACTTGAGTACTACACAACCATGCATGGTACAAGGTGGGAATATTGTGAGTACTAATGGTGGTAGTCTCTTTTATGGGAATAACCATGGGATATTTGGAGGAAATCTTAGTATGGAAGGTCATGAACTCTATGTTCCACCATTGGAGAATGTAAGTATTGAGTATCAAAATGTTGAAAATGGGAATTCTAGTCATCATCAAAACAACAATAACCCTAACAACATGAACAACTTGGTCAATACTAGCCATAATTTCAATACTTGTAGTAATATCAAAGTAGAAAATTTTGGAGGGATAGGGAATTATTGGGAAGGAGATGACCTAAAAGTGGGAGAGTGGGACTTGGAGGAATTGATGAAGGATGTATCACCTTTCCCTTTTCTTGATTTCCAAGTTGAATAACCCTACAACAACATTTAATATCCCTATGGAGATCAACACCTTTTTTTTTTTCCTTTTTCAACATTAGGCCACATATTTTCAATCCTATACATAGTTCATATATAAATTTGGACATGAAAATAGAAGATGAGGGTAAAGAATCTCACAAAAATAAGGATCATTTCCAAGTAGATATATTATATATTTTAGGATATTTTTCTTGTACTTTAAATGATGTAATTGGAAAAAGGGTAATTTGGTCATTTGTACTTCATTTAGGTGTTTGTAATAATCACAATATTACATACTCTTGCAGAGATGTGTATAGTCAGTCACATGTGATAATATAGAAATTAATTAGTGATTGTCTATTAGTCTTATTGTGTACAAAATCATTGAAAATGTAATCAAATATGTTTTTTTTTAATTAGTGGATTGAACAAGTCTTATAGATAAATAATTATCTCTATGTCTTTCTATTCATGCTTGAAAAATGATCTTTATCAGTCTCCTACTATATCCTTATAAGTCATCCTCGTGTATCATAATTTCTTTTCCATAGTTCATTTTAACTTATTCAGTTTAAACTTTACATGAATCCTTAAAAATAATAATTAACATAAATATTTATATTAATTACTTTTTAGTCTTCGGTCTTAAAAAATAAATTAGAGAATAACTAGAGGTATTAACCAAACTAAGCCATTATATAAAGCAATTCACCAAAATAATATGTTTTTCTAAAATTTTACAAAACTAGTATAAACGTATCTCACAATAACATTTTAGGGTATATTTTATTTTTCAAAAGTTGACGAATTTAGATTAATATACGTTACTCACAGTAACATTTTACTCCTAAAACGTTACTCACAATAACGTTTTAGGAGTAAATCGTTACTCAAAATAACGTTTTAGGAGTAAAACGTTACTTACAGTAACGTATATCAACCTAACGCTGTTAGTATCTAAAAAATGAAATATACCCTAAAACGTTACTGTGAAATACGTTTATACTAGTTTTGTAAAATTTTAGAAAAATATATTATTTATGTAAATTGCTTTATATAATGACTTAGTTTGGTCAAGTAATTAATTTATGCATTGATAATTAACAGTGAAAATTATATTTTTAATATTGCGAACAAGTAAAAATAAGGAAGGGATATTTGTTTGTTTGTCTATGTGTGTGCTTGCATGCTTTGAGTATTATTATGACTAATTAAGGGTTATTATGAATATCCCTTCATTCACTTTTACTTATCCAGTACATCTATATTTTTATTTTTATTTGTCATTTATCAAGAAAAGATTTCATATTTTATCATCCTCAACATTAGTTTGCATTCCTCAAATTATTTCCAAAGACCTAAGAGTGTTATAGATCAATTAATCTCGATAGTAATTATTATTTTTAAAAAGTAACATATAATGTTTTAAATGGACAAGTAAAAACAATCAGACAAAAATAATAATCAAGGATTATGGATATGACACGTAAGTAATCTTCCCCTTAAATGGAGTTTAATCTGTAAAGTGATTTATAAGTCCACTTAGCTTGAAATATGAAGTTTCCACATAAGAGAGTGAAAAGTCAGCTTGGCTCTAATTGTGATTAGGACTTTGTAATCATAACATTAATTACTGCTTAACCTTAATGGTTGAATTCAAAGAACAATGATAATAGCTTTATTAACTTTTCCACTCTCACTTCTAAAGGTTGCAACACAGTCAATCTAGATAGGGAAGTTAATCAGTGCAAAATGAAATTATGGCCACGGTAATTAAAAAAACTTATCACAAATAAGTAAAATATGGATCGTAGTGAAATGGTTAGAATTTTGAGGTTTTTGTATTCGAGAAAAAAAATCAATATATATAGGTGTGTTGCTTGAGACAGGGATTTATACGAAATAATCTCTAGCTATATCTTCCAAAGCAAAGGTAAGATTTGTGTAACTCTATCCTCCGCAAATTTTATTTATAAGATTTCACTGGGTTTATTGTTTTTATCGCAACTCCATTTCCATGCATGTTGGGTTGCAGGTGATATACTACAATAAAAGAGACATTTAGTGGAAGTAGATTTTTCTTTGAACAAAAATATTTAGCGGCAATTGAGTTAATATCATTGCATCCAGAGTCGATAAAGTCTTAAACAATATTTATATAAAATGTTGATTATAAACATACATATTTAGATAAGAGAGAGTTGAGAGTTGTTCGAATGGTAAGCACCCCTCACTTTGGATTTTAAGGTTATGAGTTCGAATCACCAAGAGAGCAAGCGTGGAAGCTCCTAGGGAAAGGGGTAAAAAAATGCACATATTTATTAGCTATGATACATAAATGTGTCATTTAACTTGTCCTCATTTCACATTTATGTCCTTCGACTTTGGGTGTGCACAAGTAGACACTTAAACCTATATAAAGTTGAACAAGTAAACACATGAGTGTTATGTGGCATAATACACGTCGGACATAAATTATCACGCAGGATGCGGCGTACTGGCGTAGCTAGAGCCACCCTAGGGTGTCCAATTGGGAACCCTTCGTCAGAAAATTATGTTGTAGATATATATGTTAAATTCTACATTTAACATATATATATATATATATATATATATATATATATATATATATATATATATATATATTTAAAGTTACAAAAGCTATATCTTTGGTGTGTGTTCATTTGAATGAAGAAGTTCCGGGTTCATACCCCAAATAGCACAATATTTTTATGTTTTATTTTGACAGTCACACGCCATTATTCTTGAACACTCTTAGTAAAAATTTTAGTTTCACCATTAACCAAGTAGGACACGTGTGTCTATTTATTCAATTTTCTACAAGTATAAGTGTTATTGATGCCAACTTAAAGTTGAAGGACATAAAAATAAAACGACACCCAAGTTCAAAAAAATATGTTTATATTTATGCCAATTTATTATTACCACTAAAGGTCTAAGATGGATATTTTTTTTGTCGGTTTAGGTTAGGAGACAGTGATTTTGTGTATAGTTAAAAACTTAAAAGCTAATTAATAAGCTACAGGATTAAAATAAGTGCTTCCCTAAATCATTTCACCTCAAGATTTATGACATTCCATAACTAACTAATGTGACTTTAATATAGGTATTTGTCTGGAAGATTATTATTTGATTACGTAAATTGTGCATTGCTATGAGGTCACCTTTAATTTAATTTTTGGCAAACTTTTGGTTGCACTAATTAAGATGGTTTATAAAAAAACTTATAACTATTTATAAGAAATTTTCATAGCTTGAGCGGTGTCAAAAAACAGTATTTATTTTTTAAAACACTTTATTAGTCATTAATCTTCGTAACCTATTACACGTGATTATGAAAGTTAATTTGTCTAACAATATTATTTTGACTATAAAGTTGATATTGTATATGCTTCATATATATATATATATATATATATATATATATATATATATATATATATGAGCACATTGTTTTCTTTGAGAGATACTTGCAAAAGAAATATTCTTCGTACTTTTTGAATTGTTGGATTATTCATCAATCGTAAATTTTTGTTAAATTTTGACTCTTAATTTTATACTAGAATAATATATTGAATTCTGAAAAATATACCTAAAATATCAATGAAATATTCTTACGAACATGAGTGTCTTTGATATATTTAACACTTTGAATTTAAAAACTTCTCATATATGATTATAATATAGAACTCATAAATTTTAAATTTTGAATTTATCGCTGATAATAGAAAATTGTAAGCCGGCCAATCACTATTCTCTCCCTATTTCTTTCTCACTCCCCAAAAGGGAAAAAAGACATTGAAATTTATTTAATTGTAAAACAGTCCAAGTTACAAAATTAGTATTTGTTACCTTGTTGTAACTAATAAGTTTTATGTTTTTGTCAACGAAATTTATTCACTACGTAATTAAGTTTGTAATATAGTTTCTTTAAGTCTTAATCCACCTAGTGTATTTCAAATGACAAGTCCAAGACATCTGTCTCAAGAAAAAAAAGAGAAAAAAAGACTAGAAAATTGTATATTTATTTTGATTACGTTAGGTTAGAGGATTTGACGGATCACTTCAAATGTAAGAATATTTTTTAAAAAATCGTCTTATCTATCAAACAAAGAATTAAATCGAAAAGTCATATGCACGCATGATATACATTTGAGTACGGAATCTAAAGGGTATAAAATTTTAACAAAAATTTTAAAACGGTATATAAATTTTTATTTTAATCAAAACGGCAAAATCGCTGGTAGAACAACGATTTTGCTCGCCGGAAAAAGCAAAATCGCTGCAATAGCAGCGATTTGCTAATTTTAAATATTTAAAAAGATTTTTTTTTTAAAGAAATCGCTACAATGACAGCGATTTCCAATATTAAATTTTTTTTAATAAATCGCTGCCTAGGCAGCGAGTTAACTTAAATTATTTATTTTAAATTTTAAAAAAATATATTTAAAGAAAATCGCTGCCCTATGTAATTTATTTTTTTACTTTTGTAAATTAAAAAAATGGTACAAATCGTTGCGTCTGCAGCGATTTAATTAAAAAAAAAATTTGAAAAATTCAAAATATAAAATCGCTGCAATAGCGATTTAATTTACAAAAGTTAAAAAAAAAAAAGTATACAAATCGCTGTCTAGGGCAGCGATTTGATCTAAATATTTTTTCTTTAAATTTAAAATAAATAAGTTAAGTTAAAAAATTAATATTGGAAATCGCTGCATTTGCAGCGATTTCTTTAAAAAAAATTATTTAAAATTAGCAAATTGCTACTATTGCAGCGATTTTGCTTTTTCAGGCGAGCTGCTCTACCAACGATTTTACCATTTTGGTTAAAATGAAAATTTATATACCGTTTTAAAATTTTTGTTAAAATTTTATACTCTTTAGGCTCCGAACTCGTATACATCTCTCATCTCTTGAGTAGTTTTTTATTTCATTTTTATTGATTGATTTTTTATATTATATAAGTGTATTTTAACCTGTATAGGTTAATAACTTTTTATTTTTATTTATAAAGGTCCCGTATTAATTTAATATTTTTAAGTTTGAAAATGGGTATATATATTATTTATTTTTACATCAAAGTTATATATATTTCACATGATGATTAGAAATCCAAATTAATTTTATTATTACCAATCAAATAATTAATTGAAAATCCACACGTTTCTCATGTAGCTTTCACTTTCATTGATTTTTAACAATTTCCCAACTTGCAATTTACTCAAAAAAAAAAAATTATAAATATTTCACATGATAAAAAAAAAATCCAAATTAATTTTATTACCTACCAATCAAAGAATTAATTGAAAATGCATGCACAATAGTACACGTTTCTCATGTAGTTAATACCTACCAATCAAACAGATACTTTGTTAAAGTCTTAAGTAATGTGTTTTTTCCTTTTATTTTGGCAATTTAAGTTACAACATTACCTTGTTTTAAATTTTTTATATGTTACAATGTCATTTTCACTAGAAATATGTTTGTTAATTTATATTAGATGATAGTTCTTTTTCTTTTCTAAATGCAAATTTTTAGTTTAATAGTTTGACATTGCATTATTTTAAATTTAAGATTTAAAGATGTACAATAACTATCCCATCAAATGGTGCTGCATGCATATAAAATATTTTATTTGACTTTTAGCTTATTGTTAAGAATTAAGGATACACAATAACTATTTTAGAGAATTCTAATAAGAGTGTATGCATATATCTTATAGAAAGAGAGATGGAAAGGTTGTTTCTAAAAGATTTTCGATTCAAATGCAACACATCAAATATATACTAAAAATATATATATGAAATGTACACTGAAGAAAATATGTCAATCAAGAAAGAAAGCATTATAGAGCATTTAGAGAGAGAAAAAACATTAACAACAAAGAGTAAGGAGGGCAGAGGTGGAGTCAAGATTTTCAATAAGGGGGTTCAAAATGTGTAGAAATAGATAGCTGAAGGGGGTTCGACATCTACTATATATACGTATAAACTTATTTAACCATGTATAAATAATATAATTTTCCGTCGAAGAGGGTTTGGATGAACCCCTTCATACAAGGTAGCTCCTCCCCTGAAGGAGGGTAACTGAAAAATATACGTATAATACTAATACTACGAGAGAAAGTGCTCCCACGCTCCCACCAAGTCTAAATCCGTAAAAAAGCGAGTCAAAGTTCAACTATCTACTAACCTTCTTTCTTAATTCGCTATCTACATACCCTATTATCTAAAGTTATGTCCTCGATAATTAAGCTGAAGTTGTGTCGTGTCTACAATTATTAGCCTACCTCTACATCTTATCACACCTACTAATCCAATCTCTCACACCTCGTTATTGGTGCATGCATCTCTTCTTCATATGTCCAAACTATCTTAGTCTCACTTCTTTCATCTTTTCTACCACAGATATCGCCCTTACCTTGAGACAGATATCCTCATTCCTAATTTTATATCTATTAATAATATTTTTTTTATTGTACAAAAATATCATAAGCGAGCTTCCATTTCATCCACCTTTTCATATGTGCAATTTTGTTTAAATGTTTATCATTGCATTATTTTACAGTTAATAATTAAAGATGCACAATATCAATGGAAGAAAATTGATTTTTTATTTTTATTTTTTTTTTAAATACTTTGGTGAATTGAAGCTAAGTCTCTATTTGTTGAGTTATACATTTAACATGCATGGTGTAATTATACACATCTTGAAAAGTGTCCCAATAAATATCTTTCCTTTTTAGTTATTCACAATTGGTGTACATCAAACACTATTAGTAACAAGGATTTTTTTTCACTATGAATTAATGAAATATTTATGTATTAAGTTACAAAATATTATTTATCACTCCCACTCACTTGAAAAATTCATGAATATTAGAAATAAATTCTCACTGAAATAGTGAAAAACTTTTCTAATTTTTATATATGATGATAACATTAGTATTATTTCTTGTTTTTCATCAATATTACAATCAAAATATTGATTAAAAAAAACGACTAAACATGTTTTACATAAAAAAAATAGTGAAAAACTAGTAATTTTTCATAATGTCTCTCAGACAATCAAATTTCATAATTAATAGGAGTACAACAACAAAATTTCTCAATTCATCAATACAAAATCCCACCAAAACTTCAATTTTGAATTCACAATTAAATTCGAATCTAAAACTATGATGATCATTTTGAAAAACCTAGACGAAGCTATATTTAAAAAAAAATTAAGCAATATTGGAAGAGATTTTTATTAGATTGGAGTCAAAATTCAATATATATATATATATATATATATATATATATATATATATATATATATATATATATATATATATATATATATATATATACACTATATACATGATGATGTATACATGGGGAATATATGGATGAAATCTTCAATCTAAAAAATCGTTTCAAATCAACTCTAGACACTTCCAAAATTATATCCTAGCTCATATTTTCTTGAAATATCAATAAGATCCAATCAAAATAAATTGCAAGTAAACATATAAAAAGTTACTATTTGTTACTAATAAAGTTTTATCTTTTTTCTCAACAAACTTTATTCACTATAATAATTGAGTTGGTAATTAAATTTCGAGGCCAGAAATATGCATAGTTTCCTTAAGAAGTATTAATCACCTAAAGTGTACGTGTATTTCAAATAAGAAGTCGAAATAAAAGACTAGAGAATTATATCTTTGTTTTGACTATTTTAGTTTAGAGGATTTGACGGACCACTTCAATGGTAAAAAAAAATCTTGAACGATTCATTTTACCTACCAAACAAAGAATTAAATTGAGAATTCATATGCATGCATGGTACGTCTCTTGAGAAGCTTTTGCTTTCATTTTCACCGATTGATTTTCATATTAGTAACTTAGTATAAATAAATTTCTAGGTGATCTGATAGTGTAAATATTTATTTATTTTGCGCGATAGTACACGTTCCTCATGTAGCTTTCACTTTCATTGAATGGAAGAAAGAAGGTTTAGTCATAGTCCAAACAGATTCTTTGTTTAAGTCTCAAGTAATGGTAATACTGCATAAAAGATTTTATTTTATTTTTAGTTTATTGCAATTCAGAACTAAATTAGATGCACAATAATTATTGAACATAACTAATTAAAAAATAAACTTGGAGAATTGAATCTAATTTACATACATGGTGTATTTATCAAAGGAACATAGATATCTATAGGTTAATTTATACCAATCTCGCTATTTTAGGGGCTAATTACTTATATCTCATTAGTTTGTAATATTATGTTCCTTATCATATTTTGAACTTCAGATACGTATATTTGTCTATTCCAGACATGTAAGACATATACATGTTAATTAGTGTATCTAATTAAGAATATAATTGAAAGTTATTAATTTAAGGTGTGTGTCTAATGAACGGATATAACTAAAAACCATTAATTAAGAAAAAAAATCACGCTTATTACATATTTAGAAGATATAACATATCACGATTCCTAAATAAATCAAAACAATTAAAATCCTTCTCTTTTTTTTGGCGACTCTGTATGTTTAGACTTCTTAACTCAGTTTTATCAACACTTATTCAGCTACATACATATATTTTTATACATATACACTTACAAAAACTAGATATATATAATTTTTGCTCAATAATGTTGCATGGAAGGATGGGGCGTGCTGGCAATTCTTCATTGGTGAATCTCTAGACATGAAAGTAAATTAAGAAAACTTAAATCAATAGAGTTTTACCTCCACTTTCAAAAATTAGAAGACAAAACAAATAGAAATCTATCACAAAACATGACTTTTAATAATGGTTAAATAGATACAAACCTCTAATTGATGTTTTGTTGTTTCGGATTTCAATTTGGGCAAAGGGTTAAATATACGTTGTACTAAAGGAAATAGTTTAAATATATCATTCGTTATATGGTCCAAATATACCCCTCATGTTATACTTTGAGTTAATATTAAAGTGTGAATTGAGAATGATTTAATCATACAAATAACTAATATAAACTATTTTTAAGAATAAATGAATCTATATTCCACAATATATGTAATGATTTGAAAGTATAGATAGGATTAATTAGCTAAAAAGTCATTGGATAGACAAATCATGTCTTTTATATTATGGAAAAATCACGTCTGAATTTCACAACTAATACAACAACAAAAATTCTCAGTTTATTAATGGCAAAATCGACATGAATATGTGGTATCTCTAGCAAGCTAGGTATATTATGAAAATATTTCTTAGAATTAATCTTATATTCATACTTCAAAAAAATTTAATGGTACGCTAGATTGAATATTAAGTTATTTACCTAAAGAAATAGGAATCAGTTCACACTCAATATTTTTTTTAGCGGTGTACCCATGATTTATAGATCTTAGATTCCCTTATGGTTGTATATCATGCATATCACATAGAGTTGTTTGAGAATGTATAAATGTATATAAGATAATATACACTGATATGCATCGTGATATATACAGATATGCATGGGAATACATGGATGGAGTCTTCGATCTCGGATTTTCAATCTAAAAATCATCTCAAATCATTTTCAAACACATCCAAAATTGATACTCAAGCACATATTTTTAAGAAAATTCAATATGATCCGATCAAAATAAATAACAATTACACATATCGAAAAAAATCAACTAATGCTTCAAAGATATTTTCATGGTTTTCTTCAAACTCAAACAATATACAACATTACATTAACATGACTATGAAGGAACATGCTTAATTAGAGTTATATAAATGATACTCTAGTTCCTAATAGTTCATTAAACAAAGGACTATAATATAAAAATAAAAATAAAATACTGAAAACTAAATAAACATTAGAAAATAAACCACAAATATAAACAGATTAATTATTTTTTGTAATAGCGTCTCCTGAATATATACATTAAAGTGATACCAAAAGAAATTCTAATTTCATAAAGAAAATTAGAGTCCCTTAATTATATATTAGAATGATTAAGAACATGTATAATGGACACATAAGTACTCATTCGAATGAGAGGAAGTTTCAAGTATCTTGAATCAATAATTCAAGAAAATAAGAGATCGAGAACTATGTCACACAACGTATTAGAGTGAGATAAATGAAATGAAGTCTTGCACCCAGTCTTTTATCACTATTAAAAAAAATTGGGTTTAGCGACAAAAAATTTTATAGCTAAACAACAAATTTTGTTGCTATAAACCCACTTAACGACAAAATAGCGACTGTTTTTTGTTAGCAACAAACAAAATAGCAACAGACTAGTGACGATGTTGCTAAAATGCAATGTTTTCTAGCAGTGTATGTGATAAGAATATACCACCAGAAGTAAATATCAGTTGTGTATAATGATTGTTAGACTAACTATGTTATATGAGATAGAGTTTGATCAATCAAGAATGTATACGTCCAGAAACAACGAAAAAAATGAGAAACTTAGCATATTAGGAGAGATAAGATTAAAAACTAGAAACATACGGAGCAAAACCAATAAAAAAATAACGTCGCCTGTGAGATTCGAACTCACGCGGGGAAACCCCACTTACTTAGCAGGCAAGCGCCTTAACCACTCGGCCAAAGCGACGCTGTGTAAGCTTTTCACAAATAAACTTATAAGGATTATAATGTTTGACAAATTATTCATCAATGCTATTATAATAAAGATAATGGTTATTACAAAAAAAAATATCACAATAATTAATAACTTGAAATATTTTGAAAAAATAATTGACTCTTCAAGTTTTAATTTTATACCATAAACTAAAATAAATAGACTAATATATATTTGACCCAAATTTAGTCGGAATTTTGTATCTAGTATATATGGTTATTCATACATGATTCCAAATCAAACAAAAGATTATGAGCGAACTATTCTACAATTATATAAAGCACAGCATTGATGCTTTGCAAAATATTTTAGAAAAACATATGCACATTAGAAATATTTTAAAATGATATTACTTACATGAATAATAGAAAAAACACATAGTTAGAGAACATGCATATAAAATTATTTCATTTGAGAAATAATTTTTTAAATTGTGAATAGACATCTTCAAACAATTCCGTAGCTATTCTGATTTCAGTTCTATAATTTTTTGCATTGATCCCAAATTAATTGCGGATTTTTTCGATACTTGGATGTGCCAGTACCTTGGAAAAACTTATTACTTTTCGAGGTTAGAATGAAATTTATATATAGGCACATTTTTTCTTATTCAAAACCTAGACAAAAATCTTTCCATGTATTACAGAAATTTAATTTGAAATTATTCTTATCGTAATAAATTTTACGTCTAGAAACTAACTAGTTGTTTATAATAATTGTTAGACTAACTACAGTATATGTGATAGAGTTTGATCAGTCAAGAACTTATACATTTGAAAAATACAACAAAAAATGAGAATGCTCAGATAGTGACAAGATTAAAAACTAGAATATAAGAAGCAAGATTGTGGTGACCTCAGTGATGGACAAGATAGGAGAAGTGACGCTAAGATTTTTCAGACACGTGAAGGAGAAAAGCACAAATGTCCAATAAATAGGTGCAAAGATTGGAGTTACCTAGATGAATAAGGGAAGTGAAAATAAGATGATTCAGATATGTGAAGAGAACCACAAATGATGAGTAAAAAGATTGACGATGATAGATATGAAGTTAAAGAACCACAAATATCGAGTAAATATGACGATGATAGGTATGAGGTTAAAGAACCACAAATGTCGAGTAAATAGGTGCAAAAGGTTGACGATAATAGGTATAGGGTTAAAGAACCACAAATGTCGAGTAAATAGGTGCAAAAGGTTGACGATGATAGGTATGAGGATACACCTATGGACAAAAAAAAATTGCAACAAAAATTGCAACGTCGCCTGTGAGATTCGAACTCACGCGGGGAAACCCCACTTACTTAGCAGGCAAGCGCCTTAACCACTCGGCCAAAGCGACGCTGTGTAAACTTTTCACAATTAACATTATAAATTTCAATATTGACAAATCATTCATCAATGCTATTTTAATAGACAAATCATCATATTTTTTGGAGTACACACAAGCCTATCAACTATTATATAAGTTTCCTTTGCAGTAAAGTATATATTGTGCACCAACATGGGTTGGATTGTGATGCACTGGTAGGAGTGTTTCGTCCTTAATATGAGGTTTCAGGTTTAACTCCTGGATATGGAGAAAAAAATTTTGGGGGCGTCATTTCCAAACGGCCCTGCAGTGCATGATTGTTGACACCCAATTTTCAATCCTCCACAATAGGAATTAATCATCGGGTTTCTTCAATTTCAGACAATTTAAAAGAATTAGTTTTTGTAAAAGTCGTAATATTTTTATGTAATTTTGTCACTTTTGGGAATTTTTTTTAAATGATAAATATATTTTATATAATTTTGTATATGGTTAGTATATTTTATAAATATTTGAAAATCGTCTCAAAAAATTTCGTTTTTATTAAATATTAATTTAATTATTTCAATAGTTTATATTTTTGAATTTATTAGTCTATAATTGGATTAGTTATTTTATTTTGTTAAGATTAAGAAGCTCGTTAGTTAATTATATTAATTTATTTTTATTTAAGTTTTAGCCAATTTTGTTACTTATATCAAATTGACTATTTTCTTAACTTCATATGGGTATAATTGAAACTCATTTGACTATTGTTCATGGGAAACTTACATAGATATACTATAATAAAAAAATATTTATCATTTATAGTAATATTTTATTTTTTTTACTTGATCACTTTTAATTCATTTATAATACAAGTTTAATTCATATTACAAAGAATAATTTTTTATTCACATATAATACAAATTTTAATGATAAATAATTTATTTATCACACATTTTAATACACTTATAATTCAATGTGTCAAATTTTTATCAAACAAACATAATATACTTTAAAAATAATTATAATTCATATATATTGCATACATAATTCACTTTTAATACATATTGCAGATTTAATATGGTATTGCTATAAATGGTAATATATAAAAAGTATTGCTAAAATCAGTAATTATTTATTAAAATGTATCAATTCATGTAATTTTTCCATTGTTGAATTGAATATTAGCCACTTTATAACCTCATCTTTGAGACCTTTGTTTTGGGCCTTTCTCACCGAAGACTAACCAACCTATCAGGACCAATTCGTTTCTCCATATCTCAGCCCACAAACGTCGTAGCCCATTATATTCAACAATCAGCAATACAACAACAATTTGATTATGTTACTTCTTTTTTAAAAATGTTAGACACTATTGAAAAATATATTTGCTTAATCTATGGTTAAGGATGAATGAACGTATTTACACTCTATCATAATTTTTATTGGAAAAATTAGCAAATTAGTCAAAAAAAAATAACATATTTAGTGAAAAGTTCTCTATTTTAAAAATATTAGTAAAAATATCAAAAAAATGGAGATTTTGCCTCTTTGATTTATGCATTACTCAAGGATTATTCAAAAATGTAGTTTGTGCAACTAAAATGGCTCAAGATAGAATATCTAAGTTTCTTCAAGATTCTATCCGCATTCAAGTTCAAGATAGTAATGTCAGCAGGGTAAATACACTTTTAATAAAAGAAAAAAATTTGGGTGTAGAAGATTTCGAAAATTTGTTGAAGACCAAGTTGAGAAGAACAATTTTCTATTAGTTTGTTTTGTATTTATAGTTCTTTTTTAGAATTTGGTAATCCTTCTCAATTTGTATTTAAATCACTATATGTTATCAATATTTGTATTTATTAAAAAATTTATGTTGCATAGTTTACGAATGTTGTATTTGTCCCTAATTTGTATTCATCCCAAAAGTATGTCAGCTAGTTATATATTTTATTTATAGGAAGAACAACTTTTTATTAGTTTATTTTGTTTTTATAGTTTTTTCTTCAAATTTTTGTGTCATTTCTCAATTCGTATTCAAACTAGTAAGTATGTTATTAACATTTGTAATTTATTTAAGAATGATTGCAACAAATATCCTCGTACTCTTTTTCAATTTTATATTTCATTTACACTTTTTTATCATATTATTTTTTATATTTTATACACCATCATACAAAATAAAATATAAAAACTAGAACGAATACAAATATAAATAATATACATATTGGAATAATATAACTTAGGAAAGGAAACAAGATTCTGAAGAGAATAATAAATAGACGGTGAAAAAAATATACGCATACAATATTTATTTGACATACATATTGAAATGAATACAAACTAATAAAAAAATACACATTTTATTATACAAAATACTACATGAAAACTAGAATGAATACAAATACAAATGGTATGCATATTGGAATGAATACGAGATTTAAGCAAGGATACACATTCTGAAAAATAAACAAATACACTTTGAGAAAAATATGTCAAATAACATATAATATAATAGGTGTTCAAATTTCTAAATAAAAAGAAATAAATTTTAATTGATAAAACTATAACGTATTATCATAAAGTTTCATAACAATAATTAGTGAAAATTGGATATTAAATTTTTTATAGATGTGGTACTTCTTTAATTTCGTGATTTTCGTAAAAATAATTAGTGAAATTGAATATTTATCTTGGTAAATAAAAATGTTTAGAAACAAAAAAGATATTGATATTGATTTTTTTAAAACAATGGTGAAATGAATGTTTTTAAAAACATGGTGAAAGAAGAAGAAATAGATGGAATTTGGTGTATTTTGATAAATTGTAATAGATGAGATTTTTAAGCATTTGTTCATCTTTAAAAAAAATTATCTCCCTAAAATTTCTCCAATCTGTTATATAAAATTGTGTTCTTTAATAAAAACGTAAATAAGATACATAACAAATTAAAATTTTGATATTTTTACTAAATATTGAAAGTGTTGCTAATGAGCCTTCTTAAATGTTAAAATATTGACATTTTAAAAAATTCCCATTTTTATTTATAGAAAAGTACATTATACTTTCTCCGTTCGGTATTCTTTGTTATGGTTTCTATTTTTAAAGTCAAACTATAAAAACTTTGATTAACATTTTAAGATGTATTTTTTCATCATATTAATATGCAAAAAATTTTAATTTATAGTACTTTTCATATAGTTTTAGAATATTTAATTTTTTTGTTTAAAATATCGAATTAATGTGATCTAATTAACTTTGAAAATTAATCAAATTAACTTTCAAAAAATGCAACATGACAAACAATACCGGACGTAGGAAGTATTAAATAGACTCTCGCTCTTCCTTTTTCTTGAGTTTTCTTTCTTTTAATAGTACTTTTTGGGAAATTTTCATAATTAACGAAGATAATAAACATAAGAAGTCTCTATAACTATTGAAAAATATCACGTAAAATAATATTTTTTTTCAAAAAATTTCATAAATAGCAAATATAATAAACACAAGAAGTCAGCTATAAAAAAGTGTCACATAATATTACTTTTTTGAGAAAATTTCATAAATAGTAAAGATAATAAATATGAAAAGTCTCCATAACTATAAAAAAATGTCAGAATTTTGGCCAGAATTTGGCCAGAATGATAAAAAGATCCATTTACACTATAAACTAGTTTCTTTTTGGACATTTTTATCCTTTTAACTTAAAAATTAAAGAAATTTTTTGGGGAATCCTAATCAATTATGTACTACGGAATCATATGTACTATAAATTCTACCAAAGTGCACATTGATCATTAACTAGATTGGATGACCCAATTTGTGAAAAAAAGTATTTTCAATTATGTTTTTAAAATAATAATTATGAAATCAATGGAAAAAAATATTTTTTGAATCACATTATATTTTTGTTGGTTGTATTATAATAAAAAAATTAATTAACTGATATTACAATAGATTATGACCAAAATATTTGTGTTAACTGAATTTACTTAACACTAATTTACTTTATTCAAACATAATAATAAAAAAAAATACTTAATTAGAATTTGAAGATCATTTTAGTAAGAAATACAAGTAATGATTCATAATTTATCAAATCGACGTAATATAGGGATAAAAAATATATGATTAATAATATTAATATCTTGATCTCTTTTATTCGACATATATGAACTATACACATGATTTCTATAATTGTCTATATTTATCGAGTCTAATGTATATTGAGTTGTCGTTATTTCAATATTTTCGAAATTATATTTAAAAATTATTTAAATATATTTTATTTAAATATCGTAATTAAAAAAATTACTTAATTGAAGATCATTTTAGTAATAAATATAAGTAATGATTTACAATTGATCAAATCTACGTAATATAGGAGATAAGTCTTGTTTGATCAATACTATTAATGAACAATACTATTAATATCTGACTCTCTTTGGTTCGACATGTATGAGCTATACGCATGATTATATAACTATTGACAATTATCATGTCTAATGTGTTTTGAGTTGTCATTAACCCAATATTTTATAAATTACATTTAAAAATCATTTATTTATATAGATTAATTTTATTGAAACTTAATTAATTAAACAAATTACATGGTTGGAGGTAAGTTTAGCAACAAGCATAAGTAATGATTCATAATTTATCAAATCGACATAATATTGGAGATAAAACTTATATGATTAATAATATCAATGTCTGACTCTCTTTGGTTCGACCATATCACCTATATGCATGATTTCTATATCTATCGATATTTATCAAGTGTAATGTGTTTTGAGTTATCCTTGTCTCAATATTTAGTTATATTTTAAAATGATTAAATTATAAAGCTTAATTTTATTTAAATATTATAATTTTTTAAAAAAAATTACTTAATTGAAGATCGTTTTTGTAACCAATATAAGTGATGATTTACAACTTAATCAAATCGACGTAATATAGGAGGAAAAACTTGTATGATTAATACTATCTATCGTATGAAGTCATTCCTAAAGATCTGTATAACTCTTTCCTAACATCGGTTATATTCATATTATTTTTTGGAGAAGTGATTGAGTAAAGAACAATAAAAAAAAGAACGGATATCTCTAAAAGAATTAGCAGTTCTAACGCTAATAAGAATATGAATGAATGGTATGGCATGTCACTTTTTTATTTCTTTCACAATAATGTTCTCTTTTTTTCTTTTTTAAAATTTTTTCCTCGATTTGTGGGATGAATTATTAAAAATGGCTGCTGCAATTGAAGGAAAATAGGACTCTTCATATTCTAAACCTATGAATTAGTGTTCTAATTAAATTATAATTTTAGGAAATAACAAACACTTTAATATATTTTTTTTTTAAACTAAAAGGTTAGTATAGTTTTTGTATGTTTCTGGCTAAATTCTGGCCATATTTTTCTGGCTGTTTAGCAGCTCTCTAAAAAAATGTCATATAAATTGAAACGAAGAAAATAATATGAAAGTTAATTATTGAGAGTAATAATTAGACCTAGACCACTAGTGAATAAGGATATAACTTACAAAAAAGATTGTGAGGTTCAGGTGAATTTGGCTCAATAAATTCTCTGACCTTTGGATCAGAAAAAGAGACACTTTTCTTTCTTCTTTTGATTCATTTACTCACAACCTCACAACTCCTTTTCCATTTGTCTTTTTTCTCAACATGCCCATCACTTCCCATTTATGTGGTTCTCACTATATTTGATTAATTTCTATTAAATAATTGTAAGTTGATGTGTACATTAGTCAATATGCTTTGAGGTTTTATGAATGAGGGAAAATGTGTGTATATGCCTGAAATTTCAGATATATATTTATATTATACTAAAGTCTTATTATCTCTGAATTTATTTTATAAATATTTTTTTACTTCTTTTCTATCTATGTGGCACTAACTTGAAAAAAATGTCAATACGTGCTGGACTCACAAAATAGTGCCTTGTAGGCCGAAAAGGATTAGAAAATTATTTGTAAAATAAGATCAAGGGATAATAGGATCTTAGTATATTATAAATGTGTCTTTAAAATTTCAGACATAAATTGGGGTGATACTTGTGCATTTTCCCTAATAATAATAATAGTAATGAATTGAGAAGTGTAGAATGGATGTAGGCTTTACCTTTTATATGAGATGTAAGATAGAAAAAATGTTTTCGATAGATTTCTGACTTAAAAGATAAAAATAATTTGGAAATAGATGTAATGTATATAATTAAATAAGATAGGTAATTTTAAACATTTTCTTTCCTTTTCTTTTTTAAATTTGTTTGTCTTATTGATTTTAACATTTTTTTTCTTCTTTATAATCCTTCATCATTTTGAAATTCGAATTAAAAGTCATTAAATTAGAGTTAAGATATTTTCGACTTCATATCTAAAGAAACTCGAACCCAATTAAGATGTTGAGTACTCTTTAGTCATTTCCATCTTACACACTCTCAAAACCCCTTGACTTTACCTTTCCCATCAAATGAAAACATGCCACGTAGATCCATCCTTATAGCGATTTGGCCGTTCATATGTCGCCACGTGGAAACGCGCACGTTAGCTTATAGTCGAAAGTGCGTATTTTAGCATGAAGAACAGTGACGGAGTATGCAAAGAAAAGAAGCAAAGACGGAGTTCACTATGCGACACAAGAGACCAGATCAAGCTGGCCCTGTCTTTTGCCGTATATTCCAAACCCCATCGTAGCCGTCCAATTTCTATATTCAAACGGTTGAGATTCACCACACAGATTTACTTCAACTCCCTTATTTCTGTCAGATTTGCTCCTCTTCTCTGTGTGTGTTTCACAGATCAAAAAGATGGCGTCTTTGGCCTTAACCTCAGCCGTCAACCTTCGTCTCCGGCCAACCCCATCTCAAAAACCACGTATTTCCATAACCCCATCTCTTCATTTCACTCAAACATCACTAAAATCAACAAATCTTGGAAAAAGTTTGAATCTTGGAGGAAAAAGATTGAATCTTGAGAAATCAAGAAGGGTTATTGTAAAGGCTTCAGCTTCAGCTTCTTTTACGCCTGCAATAGTTCCACAGCAGCAGCCTCCATGGCAAGGTGCAGCAATGAAGCCTTTGATTGCTTCAATAGCAACTGGGGTTATTCTCTGGTTTATCCCTGCACCTGCTGGTGTTACAAAAAATGCATGGCAGTTATTGGCTATCTTTCTAGCTACAATTGTTGGGATTATTACTCAACCTTTACCTCTTGGTGCTGTAGCTCTTATGGGTCTTGGTGCTTGTGTGTTGACTAAAACTCTTACTTTTGCTGCTGCATTTTCAGCTTTTGGTGATCCAATTCCATGGCTAATTGCTCTTGCTTTTTTCTTTGCAAGAGGGTTTATTAAAACTGGATTAGGGAATAGGATTGCTTATCAGTTTGTGAAATTGTTTGGTAGTTCTTCATTGGGGTTGGGTTATAGTTTGGTTTTCAGTGAAGCTCTTTTGGCTCCTGCTATTCCTTCTGTTTCTGCAAGGGCTGGTGGGATTTTTCTGCCATTGGTTAAGTCACTTTGTGTGGCTTGTGGAAGTAATGCAGGTGATGGAACTGAACATAAGTTGGGATCTTGGTTGATGCTTACTTGTTTTCAGACATCTGTTATTTCATCCTCTATGTTCTTGACAGCTATGGCTGCTAATCCTTTGAGTGCAAATTTGACTCTAAGTACTATTAATCAGACAATTGGGTGGATGGATTGGGCTAAGGCAGCTATAGTTCCTGGTTTGGTGTCTTTGATTGTGGTTCCATTGTTGTTGTACATCATTTATCCACCTACAGTGAAGAGTAGTCCTGATGCTCCTAGGTTGGCTAAGGAGAGGTTGGAGAAGATGGGGCCAATGTCTAAGAATGAGATTATTATGGCTGGAACTCTGCTTCTTACGGTACGGAAAAAATGATTAATTTTGCTTACTTGTCGCATTTGCTTAAACTTGTTGATTGATAGTAGAAATGCATTTATTCATGTAGATTTTTGAAAATATCTGAACTAAGGAACATCCATAAGTAGATAAGATTAGGATGTTAAAAGGGCAGCTTGTTGCACAAAGCATCCTGCATTCATGCACTGTACGTGGGACGGGGAAGGGACACACGATATAGACAGCCTAAGATTAGGATGTGAATTAAGATTTTAGATATATGGGATTAGTTCACATTAATGCTTGGTAGAAGAGGATTATTGCTATGATGCAGACCTGTACAGGTATATAGAGTGAGTTTTTTAATGAGTATAAGCTTACGTTTTGTGAGAAATATAGGGAAAAAATAATATTCAATTGTTGTTGTATCTACATTATTACATGAGACCCTATTTATAGACCATAGAATACAATCCTTTACCAAATAGGATACTATTTAGTAGTCCTATTCCTATTCTAATAGGATTATATAAACCTATTCCTATTCTAATAGGATTATATAAACCTATTCCTATTTTAATAGTATTGTATAAACTATTCCTATTCTAATAGGATTGTATAAACCTATTCATATTCTAACACTCCCCCTCAAGCTAGTGCGTACAATTCATGCACCTAGCTTGTTACAAATGTAATTAACACGGGGACTGATGAGGGGCTTGGTGAGATATTTGCAGACTTCACAAAATTGACGGTCAATCTTAATGTGCTTGTCTTCTCATTAAATACTGGATTTGATGGATTTGATGCATAATGCCAGTAAATCTTGCTTAATCTTCGCATGAAATATTGATTTGATTCATAATGTTGGTGTTGAACTTCCCAACCCAAGCTTGAGAAAAATTGTTCTAGACCATAGAGTGATTTGTACAATCGATGACACAACACAATCGACATACAAGGCTACTAAACTCCCCCTGAGCAACGAAGTGCTCAAATCTAATATAAAGTATATGGATCATGTTGGCATCAATAGATGAGTTAATATTAAATAAGAAAGTCACCAAAATAATTATTGGAACATGCTCATATGCCGTAGTATTAGAAAAAATGGTCACAATCTAAGAAATAAAATTATATAGGTAGGGTCGGAATGATGTCACGACCCAACTAGAAAATAGGAATTATATAGGATAGTTGGAACGACCCCATTGACAAAAAAAGAGAAATAATATGGGTAGGGTCGGAATGATGGCACGACCCTAATGAAAAAGAGAAATTATATAGGTAGGATTGGAATGATGGCACAACCCTACGCAAATCAGATTTGAGGAGTCACCGGTAAAGACGAATGGAACTATGCAAATAAAATCTAAGTTACTGAAAAGACACGTGATGTTATGCAACTCAGATATGAGAAAATAGTTCGGAAAAAAAAATCCACGGTACTACACAAATTCAATATGAAAAGTAGTCCGGGAGATGCACGGTGCTACGCAAATCAGATATGCAAAAAAAGGTAGTCACCGGAAAGATGGGACGGTGCTACAAAATTAAATATGAAAAAGTAATCACCGGAAAGATGGGACGGTGCTACAAAATTAAATATGAAAAAGTAATCACCGGAAAGATGGGACGGTGCTACAAAATTAAATATGGAAAAATAATCACCGGAAAGATGGGACGGTGCTACAAAATTAAATATGGAAAAATAGTCACTAGAAAGATACACGGTTACCCAACTTTTGCTAACATAATCATTGGCCAGACGGGCGGCATATATGAGTAATAGCCGCCCGCCGACAGCTGAAGCTCTTTGATTGTTTACCAAGATCGTAGAGGCTCTGATACCATGTGAGAAATATAGGGAAAAAATAATATTGAATTGTTGTTGTATCTACATTATTACATGAGACCCTATTTATAGACCATAGAATACAATCCTTTACCAAATAGGATACTATTTAGTAGTCCTATTCCTATTCTAATAGGATTATATAAACCTATTCCTATTCTAATAGGATTATATAAACCTATTCCTATTTTAATAGTATTGTATAAACTATTCCTATTCTAATAGGATTGTATAAACCTATTCATATTCTAACACGTTTCTTTATTATAGTGTTGTTACTCTGTTGGACTAGCTAATAATCCTATTATACTTTGCGAAGATGCCCAAATGTAGTCTAGATCCAGTGAAGCTACATCAATGCTGGCTTTGTTAATATGCATTATTAGCTTGTCCCTTTCTGGATGCTGCATTATTTGTTTGTCCCTATCTGAAAATCATTGATGGCCAACCAGTTCTCTCTTGTTCATTAGATGTCAGTTCATTCATCATAGACTTAGAGAGATACAGAATGATGTGCCGCTAAGTTTTGAGTGATCAATATCTCTATATATATATTTGCATTTTCTTCCTCAACCTCCTTGTGACTTTTTAGCAGCATCTCCTTCCAGCTTAGAAAACAATCTCTTAATTAGTTTTGATCATATTTAGTTGAGACATTCATTTGGCTAACCACTGGCAATACCTTTCATACTGTACTTATTTGTTCATTCATCATATTAAGCTGAGGCAACTTATTTGCCTAATATCTGGTGAAACTTCCATACTGTTCCTTTTATGTGAGTTCTTTTATCTTTAACTGTTCTGTTTTTTAATTCTTAAGTACATCTCAATTCTCATGATTGTTCGAGAGATAATCACAGGCTTCCTTTAGACCTGAAGGTTGAACTCTGGCTACTCTCGGCCATGTCATATATTTTCACTTGTATTATTATCACTATTGCTCTTTTTTTTCCATTTTTGTCGAAGTCTATTTTGAAGTGAGGTAAAAAAGTGCTTCAATAATGAAGCACATAAGACTCAGAAACTAAAAGTTAAGAGGTGGTTGCTAACTTGTCTAGACATAATTTATATTGCAAATAAGATAGCTCGAACTCTAGCCTGGTATTTGTTGGAGCATATTAAATGTAGCTTGAATTTATATGATACCATCTATTGATGTTTCACTCTGAATGCTTTCTCTCAGGTTGGACTTTGGGTTTTTGGCGGTGCATTAAAGGTTGATGCCGTTACTGCAGCGATTCTTGGACTATCTGTACTCCTTGTGACTGGGGTAGTCACATGGAAGGAATGCTTGGGTGAGGCTGTTGCTTGGGACACCCTTACTTGGTTTGCTGCACTGATTGCAATGGCCGGTTATCTGAACAAATATGGTCTCATCTCTTGGTTTAGTGAGACCGTTGTCAAGGTTCGTTTTCATTTCTTATTTTCGCTGGATGATATTTGGTTTGCTTTATTGCTACAGTTCGTACCTGAATAGTATTCAGTTAATTTGTGCTTGAAAGGAAGTTGACCTTGTGGATATCAAACTGCTTCCTGCGCTTACTGCTCCTTTCTTAGGTCATTTGAAAGTCTAGAATCGAATATAAGATTTTGAGCCTATGCCTGCAAGTTATTACTTAGGTATGTCTTTGAAGGTGTGAATCGTAGACCAAAATGCTGAACATTATCAATAGGAACTTCTCAACGATATCTATTGAAACCTTTATAAGCATCATGTACAGTAGTTAAGATGACTGAGTATTGTATTTGGAATTGTTTACATAAACGACTAAATTATCATGTTCTGATGCTTATTTATAATGCTCGTAGAAGGATGATCCGTGTTATACCTAGTCTTCTGATTCGTTTTCATCTGCTTGTTGATTACGTATTATTTATTAATAATATGTACCACCATCAGACATATGTGATGAAATTTATGGGAGCTGCTCTATTAATTTATTGCTCGTGCTTGATTTCCTCGCTCTATTTTGCAGGTTGTTGGTGGATTAGGTCTTTCATGGCAATTATCTTTCGGAATTCTTGTACTTCTATACTTCTACTCCCACTATTTCTTTGCAAGTGGAGCTGCTCATATCGGAGCAATGTTCACAGCATTCTTATCTGTTGCTAGTGCACTAGGTACTCCACCATACTTGGGAGCGTTGGTCCTCTCATTCCTCTCGAACCTTATGGGTGGCATTACACACTATGGAATTGGATCAGCCCCTGTATTCTACGGAGCAAACTATGTCCCACTCGCGAAATGGTGGGGATATGGGTTTGTATGTTCTGTCGTCAACCTTATTATCTGGCTTGGCGTTGGAGGGATCTGGTGGAAGGCCATTGGCTTATGGTAGAGTTGCTGGTTAAGATGACAGCATCCGATTTACAGTAGTTAATGATACCTGCTACGAGCTCTCCTCATATGATCTTGACGTTGACGTTGAGATTAGATTTCACTATTCTTTGTTCTTGAAATAAGTTTTGGTAATTTTTTTGGTGGAGACTTGTGTAGTTAAAAGAATGGTAGTGTGTAAAATTAGGTCCATTTATAAGCTGAAGTTCAAGTTTTTTTTTTTCCTGAAAATTTTGACATTGAAACTTCAAATTGTAAGAGCTGAGTGATTTGATCACTTCAATTCTTTTTACATTTATTGCCCATCACTTTGTTGGTTCTTTGATTGGCAACTTAAAGGTGCTATATTGGACCTAGTTTTAGATCATTGGAACATACATATTTTCATAACATTTGGTTGCATATTACAACTTTTTTTTTTTTTCTCACCCGGTGTCCGGAGCCCACCATTGGAGCTTCGACAAAATTCGGATAGTACACTGCAGAGCCTATATTCGGGGATGGCACTCCCAACAGGATTTACAACTTTGTTGGTGATTTAAGTTGGAATTACTATATAGTTTCCCTTCTTTATTCATCAACAATAACAAATTGGAATTACTACTTTTTCTTCTTTTTATTAAGAGATAATAGTCAAAACACACTCAAAAGTATTATATATATATATATTGTCAGTTTCGTATTTGAACTATAAGGTGTTTGAGTTTTCTATTTAAGCCATTATCAACTATTTTCAAAACACACAAGCTGAATAAACTAAGTGTTTGAATATAATCGTCAAAATGCACATAACAACTTAATTTGCACATAAATCGTCCGCAAGAAATAATCCAAAAAGAGAGGGAACACTACGCTCCATCATATACTAGATGAGACGTGTTTGATAAATAGTTAGTGATAGTTCAAGGAAAGCTTTTTATACAGAATGTCTCTTCACATGCTTGATAGCATCCTCATATAGTAGTGTAAAAATAGACTATTAACAAATTTAAGAGAATTAAATGCATATCACATGTAATATAAACGTATTGTTAACTATACACCAAATTTGGAAACTTAACACCTGTTTGATCATGAGAACATTTTTTTTTAAAAATAAAAATGGAATTATTTTTAATTTTATTTGACAATGATTGGTGTTTGATTATGAAAATTTAATTTAAAGTTTTGAAATTTAGAGAATACCTAAAACCCCGTTTTTTCACTTTCACTATATTATTCTTTTTCAATTTACCCTAATTTTTTATTTTGTTTATAAAATGACCTAATTTAAATTATATTTCAATTTTTAAATTGAACAAATACATTATAACAATAAAATGTTATTTGCTAAAATTATAACCAAACTCAACTTCAAATAAAGTGGAAAATTATTTATAATGATATGTTATAATTCGTATTTATAATCAAGTCCTATATCTACAATCCCATCTCTTTATAATTATCTCTTTTTATTAGCTTTTATTTGTTCACGATGGTACAAAAAGAGATGTATTATTTACAAATAAATTTTGTACACTACATTAAAAATGAGTTTTGCAATTAATTAATAATTATCTCTAAATATATATTTTTAGTGGCAATTAGTACTTTTTGTATATATTCCTAAGAGTTTTAGCGACATTAGATCTAATGACACTTTAACTAATGTCGATAAAAACTTTAGCTCTCTTTCTTAATGTATTTATTTATTACCGCTAAAAGTTTTTTTTAGTTGTTGAGGTAATCAGAATATTGATTCATTCCTCAGTGCAAGGAGCATCAGAACCAAATCAATAATTGTTCAATTATGAAGCACATTAAAATAGATTCTTGTTTTAGTGCGTGAAGCATCAGCATATAAGAAAGGGTAATGCTAAATGGCCAGAAAATTTTGGCCATAATTTTGCCAGAAATGTAAAAAGACTAAAATAACCTTATTTTAAGTTTTACATTTATTTCCTCAATACTTTTTCTTTCAAACAAAATTAATTTTTGTCTATTTCCCAAACTCCTTGGACTACAAAATATTAACTATTTGGCTGCCAAAGAAAATGAAAAATGTTTTTTTTTTGTGTAGTTTATCTTTAAAAATAAGTATTGTTTAATTAATTAAAAAAATGTACACTTTAATTAAAAAAATATTTTTGTAATTTTATTTTTATATATTTATATTTTTTTCATTATATAGCAAATTATGTTCTACATATACCCCTCCTCCAAACTCAATTATGATCCTAAGGTTTCAACGTTGAAAAATTATTTTTTCGCTTAAAATAAACCTCTTTATTGAAAAAAGACAATTAAATTTCTCATTAATAATAACTACAAATGACTATCTTATCTACTAAAGATTATACTTAATTATTTTGTAATAAAAAAATTGTAAAATATAGTAATTAAGCATAGATTACAAAAATTAATTAAATTCTTCTTTAAATATAATCAACTAAATAGATAAGTCTATATAATGGACATATTTTGAGAGAAAAATTATATTGAAATTTCGATTATTTTAAAAATAATTGATGATAAGACATTCAAAACTATGTCATAAATAACACATTATTTTTTTATATTATAATCATTCCGTACAAGAATTAACATATATAGAAAATGGTAAAATTATTTCACTAATTTTAACAATGAATAAATAATCCAGTTATTTGAATAGTATTAATTAAGTGGATATTTCAAAACAAATGAATAAAAGATCACTCAATACCTACTTATCAATTATAATACTTTAAAATAGATGTATTTTATTTATATATTAATTTACAATATGTTTAACATGTATAAGTAAATTTTAACATAACTAGGATATATATGTTTTAAAATTATTTTTATTTATCTAGAATTTTTATATTTCAATAACGACAATCAAATCTCAAAATACTTTCGAGTTGATAGACATCGACACATTATAAAATCCATAATTTAATTTTCTTAAAACATAGTAATCAAATATGTAATTTAAATTTTTTAAATATGTAGTTTAATTTTTAAACATGTTGTTGTAAATATGTAGTTTAATTTTTTAAAACATAATAACCAAACATAAACTTTAAATATGTAATTTTTCATTAATGTGTAGTTATCTTGGGTTGTTGTTAAATAGAATTGACACTTATAAACCGTATGATTTTTAGTATTTCTTTAATGTGTTGATGTTTATCAATTCTAAAGTATTTTGATTTTTGATTGTTATTATTGAATTATTTTACATTATATATATAAAAAAAAGTATTTAAAATTTAATTGAAATAATTATTTAAATAGATAATTTAAATTTATTTATATAATAAATGCAATAAAATTACTTAATTTTAAAAAATACTAATCCGTTCAAAACAAATATTAATTTGAAAGAAAAAAATAATATTGTGACTACAACTATGTATACTTAATATTTTTGCAGATCATTTAATAGCAAACATTTTTAATAAAATAACAAATAATACTACTAAAGAAAAATATATATGTGATGAAACTTAAATGTAGTTCATGTTAAATTTGTATTGTCATTGTCATCGGAGAACTATAAAGATGTTTTTCTTTTAAATTTTTTTATAAAGTTTATTTTGAAATCATAAAAAACTCTCTATATCCTTTTTATGTTATTAAATTTTTTTAATGAAGCACCATAAAAAAATTTATAATTTTTTTTTGTATATGTCTCTAATAGTGAAATAATAAATAAAAATTAATTTTAATGAGTCTTTTTTGTGTATGACATGATTCATATGTTATCGAAAATATGAAGATAATCACATAATAGAGGAAACATGATGATAATTTTAGTTTTCTTCTTATTTCGCTCACATAATTTTGAGTATAATTGGATAAAATATATTTTTATCATTAATTTTTTTTCTAGAAAATCAGTGTATAACAATAACTCCTTTGAATAAATAAGAGTAACTCTTTAGCCAACTAGGCTAATTTCATATTTTTATATTTTAATATTTTAATTTAGATATAAATTATCTTTTCGCGATTAAAAATTATAAATTAAAATAGATAATTTAACCTTAGTTCTGTTTTATACTTTTAAAATTTTTCTTATCATTAAGGAATAAGAAATGAAAAAAAATAAACTAAAAAGAATAAGTAAAAAGGAGGAAAGTTGAATTATGTTTTTTTTTGGTGAATTTTTTGGTTCTTTTCCCATGTTTAATTAAGAAATGATCAATAATTAATCTCACTAATCATTTTCAATGTATTGAAAACATAATTAAATAATACATTTAATATTTAAGTTAAAGGGCAAAAATGTCTAAAAGTAAACTAGATTATAGTGTGAACATATCATTTTACCATTCTGGCCAAATTTTTCTGGCCAAAAGGACTTTTCGTATAAGAAACTATCATATCAATTTTATTGGTTCTCAATTTTATAATGATAATTTTAACTAACAATAATAATTAGGTTTTAAATTTTTCATATATATATATATATATATATATATATATATATATATAAATATATATATATATATATATATATAACAAAATCTGTTTAAATCGATTAAATTTCTTTGTTGCATTAATATTCTTTCTAATGAGGATATTTTTATCTTAGAAGATTGACTTATTCGATTAAAAATGATGACTCATTTTTTATTTTTCTTCAAGGTTTAAAGCTTACTTTTAATTATAAAAAGGACATAAGTAACACTTATTAATGTAATTAAAAATATATATTTATTTATTTTAGTATATCGTCCACCTTTATTTTAATATAAGACCTCAAGAAAATATATCATCCTTCCTAACTCTTTAAACTTGAATTAAAATACTTTTTCATTTATATTCTAACAATATTTTTTTCACGATTTGAAAAAAAAAATATTTTTTCATTTCTCATTCCCACCTAACTCGAAAAATTATGAGATAAACCTTATTCATACTCTAAAAAAAATCGAACATGAATTTCAAAGGGAAACACACGTGTAGGTGCACTACACTCTCATTGTTCACCTAATTTAAGCAAAAAAAAGAGAAAAAAAAAACTTTATTGATCTGTCCCATGTTTGTTTTTCATACTATTTTTAATCATTCTTTTAAGATTTCTGCATATTCCTTTACAAAATAATTTGATTGCTTTATTTTTAATTCTAAAAATGTTTGCCTTTTCGTACTATTTTTATCATTCTCTTAAGATTTCTGCATATTCCTTAAAAAAAGTTATTTGATTGTTTTATATTAAATTCTAAAAATGCTTGTTACTCATTTTGTCTATAATCTTGCTTAACTAACAAAGCTATAAAAATGAGTTATATATGTTTTTCAATTTTTCTAAATTACTATAAATATTTTAGTTTATATACAACAAATACGGCAAAAAATATATATATATAAAGTCTTTGATTTCATGCTCTAAAAATAGAAATCGTACGTGAGCTATTGTGTATTCATATTTCAAAATATAGTAACGAAAGGTTTGCATTTGCAAAACATCTAATAAAAAATAACATTGCCTCAGTCCCAAAAAAAACTTTTTTTCTTTCTTTCTAATTTATTCTCAAGAAAAAAATACTTTTTTATGATTAGAACAACTTAATTTTAGAATTTCCTTTTAATTTTATTAAAGATGATCAAATGTTACATAAATATCCATTATTTTAAAAAAAAATTACAAATTTTAATTTTGTTTTTTACTAATCAACAGTAACACATATTTTTTTAAAAAAAAAATAACATGCCAACTATTCAAAGAAAGTGACCAACTAGGATTTCCAAGAAAAATACACGTGTCCAATCAAACTTCATGACTATGGTCTTCCAAGAATTTGAAGAACTTTCTCCAATAATTTGACACAATTTGACACAGCGTTTAAGAAAAATTCATAAATTTTATGTTTTATTATTAAAATTATAGTAAAAATCTGTAATTTTAAATATATCATATAATTTTTTTTAAAAATCACTTTTAAAGTGTGACGGAGATAACCTATCCAAGCCTAAAGCATGTACATACAAAAAAGAAAAAAAGCAAAGAAAATTCGTATTCCTCTTATTTGCATCTATAATTTAGGTCCATTAATAGAGAGGTACTTTTTAGTGGACTATGAAAGCTAACACAATTATTTCTCCTCTCATAAAATTCTTGTAAGTTTGGTAAGTTTATACAATAATTATAAACTTTTAATTCTTGAAATTAATTTATTTCTTTCTTTGGTCTTTTAACTTGTTAATTTCAAATTCAACTTTGTTAGAAGTAAGTTGTGACTTTGTTCTATCTTTCCTTAACCTTCCTTTGCATTTATATCCGAGGTTTCGATGAAAAATTACGTTGTATATATAAGGTTAAAATGATCTATGATCTTTTTGTTGGGATATATACTATTAACCATGTGTTAACAAATAATATTTATTAGAGAATAAATATTTGCTCAATTTCAATAGATCATATATTCGTTTATGGTGTCTATTTACTTATATAGTAGATGATTTAGTGTGTAGAGTTTTAGCTTATACACAGAGGATTAAATCATCGGTTCTTATAAGTATAAAGTTTTGGTTCACAATCTAGGATGGAAATTGGACATGCCATCGGGTACGATTGTAGCACAAGATTATATGTAATTTGTTCTAATTATGGGAACGGTATAGTTCCAACTTCTTGTGCTAGTACATTTTGTATGTATTGAACGGGACCGAGTAGAGATAGTTGTTTTAGACTGACTGACAAAAACATATTCTCTAAACTATTAAATGTACTTATATTCTTAATCCTGATATAACTATTATGATCTGTATATATTAATTGTCGTTTTGATTTATTAAAAGGTGAGATTCTGAGATGGGTCAATATGCCATGTAAGTTAAATGATAATAATATATATTGGTGAAATAATAAGTTAGTTGATGGAATCCATATCTCGTTATAGAGATTGATTGATATGCCTTTTTAAGAAACTTATAAGTTTTCATTGTGTCAAATCTTGCAAGTGGATTTATGAATCCGACACATGAAATAAGTAAAGTAGTGCTCTAAAGGAAATTAATCAGTAAGTTAAATTCGTCAGTAATTTAATTTATTGATTAGTATCTGAAATTTAACATGGGGAATTACATAAGTGTTTAATGGGGAATTACGAAATGGAGGAGTGCAATTACGAATTTCTAGTGGAATGATTTGTAATTTATTATGGTAAGAATAATTCAAATTAATTATTTGGAATTATTTCCATAATAGGAAGCCTCGGTAATTAATTATGTGGTCCCTATAGTGCCCATATTTAACTAGAACTCAGAATCCTATTTCTATGCAAAAAGGAAGAATAATATGGGTTTTTCTAGTCTTCTAGAAAAACTAGGTTTTCTAGTCCTTTTTGGATTAGGAAGACATCTCTATAAATAGGGATTCTCCTAACCTAGAAAAGTGATAATTAGTATTCTATTCGATACTTGCCCACCCAAGTATTGAGAGAGTTCAGATGTGACTTGGGATCACTGTAGAAGACCATAGCTATCTTGTAGATTCGCTTGAAGATCCGTTTAACTTGGAGATTCGCTTGAAGGTATCCGCTCACGCTTCAAGAGGTATTTATCGAATTAACTTTTAATTTGTTTATGTGTTCTAGCATGATTAATGTGTTCTAGCATAAACGGTATTTGTTGTCTATTATCCATGTAAGCATTAAAGATCCTTAATATGCTTCCGCTGTGCATATAGTTTTCCAACAATTGGTATCAGAGCTATGCTTGCATCTAAATAGATAATCTAAACAAGATATGTATATGTGCGATTATATATATGTTTCGTGATCTTAATTTTTGTTAAAATCATGTGAAGTTTTATTAGACGTTAATTGTGATATGAATACAGTATTTTTTGATATCTGAGAGTTTAACCCAATTTTTTAAATTATTTAACATAATAAAAAAGGGGTTAAATTTAAATGTGTTGATATGTTCGGCGGCGTCAAATCGGCAAGTAGGATTCATGAATTCCTACGGTGATAATATTTTTTAATGCCTTGATTAAAGATTCTTACTTCTTTAGAATTTGATTGAGAGGCACTATTAAATAGATTGACAATTAGCAGTAAATGTTTTCTAAGCTAAGTACAAGCCTTCTTTTGTAATTGATATAATTTGATCTTTAAACAATGAGGGCCCCAACTTGTTTTATTAAGAAAATCAAAAACATGTTTTTTGTTTGTTTGTGACACAAGTGGTAAAGCTTTCATGCATACGAAATATGGAGAATAAAAGAGATTGAACTCTTTGGACATTGTTTTATCTCGGGAGCACATTATTGTTCTTATTTAAATATATGAGCATGAATTCTATTTCTCATGATATATTATAATGTATAAAATTAAATTTTATGATCGATAAATAATTACTACAAAAGTAAATTATTTACGTGGATTCATTAGAACTTTTTTAAGTTTTATACATATGAAATTATATTTGAGAATATAATATGTGAATTCAGAATTATGATAAATAAATAGGACTACGAAAGTAATAATTTATTTGAATCATTAGAATATTCTCAATGTATCATGTATAAATTGTCCTAAGTGAATACTAGTGGTAAATATTTATTTACTTAAATGGAGATTTACCATTAAATACTACTAACACTTAATTAATTCATGAGAAGAGATATTAAAGAATTTCACCGGTCTAAAAGGGAGAAAACATAATATCTTGAATTCTCAAGTGTATTAATTGAAGGAACAATTTTGATATAAGGAGGTTTTGTGTGTCTTGGGTAAAGAAAAGACACATGGTAGGCCTTATGCTCGTGAGAAAATAATTAGAATAAAATAGAAATATGAATCAAGTTATTTTAATCTTTAACTATGCCTAAAATAATTACTTTTTCAAATTTGGTCATAGTTTAGGTGGTCATGAATTTTATGATCTCTGATTGACTTGAAATTTGATGGTCCCATAAAGAATCGTTTAGATGGGTTTAGGTAGTTTGTCAAATTAAAATTTGATTTGAATATTTGATAAGATCATTCTTTATACCAATTATGTTTATGTTAAATTTGGAACATGGTTGCATATGGTTGTTTAACATGAATTGATATAAGAATGTAAGTCATATTGTTTTAATTCATAAAGATGCTTAAATCACTTGAATTTGAATTTGGTCATAGATTTGAAAATAAATATTTTTATAGACTCCAATTGACCTGAAATTTGGTAAATTCATTAATAAAGGCCTAGTAAAAAGTACTCATTGCTATGTGATTATATTTTCCTTTGAGGTCGTTAGAATGATTTTAAAGTTGTTCTTTGGAATTAAAATGTGATTTAGTATGAATGACATCCTTTATATTGATTTTATTTATGTTATATGTGGTACATGATCACAGATGATGAGTTAACATAAATTGATATATAATAAGGATGTAGATCTATTCATTTTTTCTTAAATCGTTTGAATCTGAATTTGATCATAGATTTGGAGATAAATATTGTTTTTGAACTCCAATTGATCAGAAATTCAGTAGGTTCATCAGAAACTATCAAATTTAAAATACTCATTGTTATGTAGTGATTTGATAATTTGAGATCGTTTATTTGATGATTTTAGATAATTTTTGTATCTAGAAAAATTAATTTTACTGAAAAATTACTCGACTATAATATAGTGGTGATAGAGTTTGTTCTCTATGGTCTTGATGACTAAATTTTAGTGAAGTATTAAGTTCATGTGTTGGCTTAGACCTTCCTCCATAACGGATGAAATTAATACAAGTTATTAAAGTTTAATCTCTAGTTTTGATTATCTGTATTGACTCTACTAAACTGAGTAATATTTGATTGGATCAATGGATCTAGGGATAATGATATTCACTTGACTTAAACTAACATATACTCTCCATCTGAGTTGGCTTTTGTTCTAAATTTGTTGAAGTGAATATCTGACACCATATATATGTGTTGCATGAGTAGTCATTTTTTTTAATCAAAATTTATTGTTCAAGATGCATAGATATCTAAAAGGCGTGTTTTGAATTTTAATATTCAATGTATACATAAACATGCTTTTTTTGGAATTTTAGAATTTTGTTCTTTATTCTTAATTCATTTATCTATTTCACAAAATGATGATATATGATAAGAATTACTGAGCGGGAAAATCTTAAATTCTATTATGACCAAACAACGTTTTCAACCAAATTGATCATAGTTTTGGAATTCGAAAAAAAAAAAGAACTCTGATTGATCTGAAATTTGGTAGATTTATAAGAACGACCTAGTAAGAAATTAATTTTTTTTTGGATCGTTATATAATTTTTTGGTCATAATTGATTAAATAGTAGTGAAGTATTAGTTTTATGTGCTGGCTTAGACCTTCCTCCCTAACGGATGAAATTGATACAAGTCACTATGTATTTAATTGTCTAGTTTTGATAATCTATATTAACTCTCCTAAACTGAGTAATATAAGATTGGATCAATGTAGCTAGAGGATTTTCACTTGACTTAAACTAACAGTAGATTCTCCAACTGAATTAGGTCTGTATAAGTTTATGGAGTGAATAATCGGTCATTGTACATGTGTATTGCATGAGTAGTTCTCCAATCCCAACGATTGGCTATTCGAGATGCATGGATATATATGTATAAATGAGCCCTGAATTTTGTTATTCGGGATTATTCGAAATATTATGATCTATTTAAAGTATTGTGTCTCATATTCTCAATAGACTTTACACACCCACTTAGTACTACTTAAGATTTTCTAGTGGTAGAGATAAGATATTAACTTAATGAATGCATTGTGTATGTACCTTATGTTAGAAGAAATTATTTTTTCAGTTTCTAACCAAATAAGAGATGAGTATATAATATATTTTTGTAACTCTTCTACCATTGAGTTTGATAAATATTTTATTTCTTGTGGTATATTGATGCATGATTATTTTATAAGTATGAGAGAATTAAATTATACTAATCTGTCTCATAAGAAAAAAACATCTTTTAAATTGAATAAGACTTATCTGTATATTAGGGTCTAAGTCATTTATTCTGAATAGAATTTTGAGGTTGGTTAATGGATGGACATAACTGTTCATTGAAAGTGAAGTCACTACCAACATGTACGTTTTGTTTAGAAGGAAAAATGACTAAGAGACCTTAGTTTTCCTCTTAAAAAGGTAAGAGGTAGTGATAAGTTATAATTAATCTATTCTGATTTGTGTAATAAATGAGTACATGGACAAGAGGTGAATTTGAGTTTTCAAGAAAATTACTCGTGATATGAATATATTTTTTGATGTTTTATAAGTCTAAATGTCTTGATAAACTCAAGATATTTAAAACACATGAAAGTATCATCATGAAAAATATATAAAGTCACTACAATCTGATTGTAGTGACGTAAACCTCTAAGCTCATAAGTCACTTATCTTATAGAATAATTGTCTTTCAATTGTCTACACTAGACACTCTATAATAGATTGGTGTAGAAGAGAAAAGAATTAGACGCTTATGAAGATGATGAGATTAATTATTGACTTATTATTAGTTATTTTATTTCTTTTGGGATAGGTTCTAATAACTACATATTACATTCTGAATTCAGTTTCTTTCATATTAGTACCTTGAGCAACTATAGAACTAGTTGGTTTTGACGTAAGTCTAATCTGTGACATGTTCAGATATAGGATTGTCCAGCACATGTGCTGAGTGGGAGAATAAGAAAAATTGAAATTAAGAACGGAATGTGTGTGTTAATTGGATATCCTAAAGAATGAAACAAGGTTTATTATAATGTCCTAAAGAAAATAATGTTAACACAACTTTCTGATTTCTAGAAAAGGATAATTTTAGTAAACCATGTTCCTAGAAGTAAATTATCTTTACGGGAATTGAACAAAAAAAAATAACAAATAAGTCAATTGTAAATTCATACGCTCAAGAACATCTAATGGGTATGTCAGAATTGACGTCCCATTGCACTTAAGTAGTGGGAGAAACGTTACTAGACATAAGAAAACTACTATCTCAAGTAGTTGGAGTGATGTTGAGCAAATTAAAAGAACACTTCATGAGAAGTTGTTAATGTTTCATTATCGAAAGATTTTGAAGAAAATATTAAGAACATGAAAGTGTGATTATAATAGTAGTACTTAGTCGTAGTGGGAGAATCATAACAAGATTGAGTTGTTTTGTATGCTTGAGAGAACTTTTATGATAGAGCTCCTGAAAAGAAGTACACTCTTGGAGAGTTTCATGATAAGGTCTCTAAAGATCTAGTACAAAATCGATTTGTTACGACGAAGCACTACTAGACAAAATTGCATGAGAAAATAGCTTGGTAAATTTTCTTTCGATAAGAAATAAAGGAATGCCTGCGAAAGTTGTAAATGCATAGTTAAGAGTCTAAGTGGAGATTGTTAGGGTATATACTATTAATCATGTGTTTTGACATAGTATTCTAACAATTTTCAAGATTAAACATCTAAGTGGGAGATTTTAGGGTATATACTATTAACCATGCATTTAGATATAGTACATTATAACAATTGTGATGGTTAAAAGTCTAAGGTATCAATTGTTGGGATATATACTATTAACCATGTGTTAACAAATAATATTTATTAGAGAATAAATATTTGCTCAATTTCAATAGATCATATATTCGTTTATGGTGTCTATTTACTTATATAGTAGATGATTTAGTGTGTAGAGTTTTAGCTTATACACAGAGGATTAAATCATCGGTTCTTATAAGTATAAAGTTTTGGTTCACAATCTAGGATGGAAATTGGACATGCCATCGGGTACGATTGTAGCACAAGATTATATGTAATTTGTTCTATTATGGGAACGGTATAGTTCCAACTTCTTGTGCTAGTACATTTTGTATGTATTGAACGGGACCGAGTAGAGATAGTTGTTTTAGACTGACTGACAAAAACATATTCTCTAAACTATTAAATGTACTTATATTCTTAATCCTGATATAACTATTATGATTTGTATATATTAATTGTCGTTTTGATTTATTAAAAGGTGAGATTCTGAGATGGGTCAATATGCCTGGTAAGTTGGATGATAATAATATATATTGGTGAAATAATAAGTTAGTTGATGGAATCCATGTCTCGTTATTGAGATTGATTGATATGCCTTTTTGAGAAACTTATAAGTTTTCATTGTGTCAAATCTTGCAAGTGGATTTATGAATCCGACACATGAAATAAGTTAAGTAGTGCTCTAAAGGAAATTAATCATTAAGTTAAATTCGTCAGTAATTTAATTTATTGATTAATATCTGAAATTTTAACATGGGGAATTACATAAGTGTTTAATGGGGAATTACGAAATGGAGGAGTGCAATTACGAATTTCTAGTGGAATGATTTGTAATTTATTATGGTAAGAATAATTCAAATTAATTATTTGGAATTATTTCCATAATAGGAAGCCTCGGTAATTAATTATGTGGTCCCTATAGTGCCCATATTTAACTAGAACTCAGAATCCTATTTCTATGCAAGGAAGAATAATATGGGTTTTTCTAGTCTTCTAGAAAAAACTAGGTTTTCTAGTCCTTTTTGGATTAGGAAGACATCTCTATAAATAGGGATTCTCCTAACCTAGAAAAGTGATAATTAGTATTCTATTCGATACTTGCCCACCCAAGTATTGAGAGAGTTCAGATGTGACTTGGGATCACTGTAGAAGACCATAGCTATCTTGTAGATTCGCTTGAAGATCCGTTTAACTTGGAGATTCGCTTGAAGGTATCCGCTCACGCTTCAAGAGGTATTTATCGAATTAACTTTTAATTTGTTTATGTGTTCTAGCATGATTAATGTGTTCTAGCATAAACGGTATTTGTTGTCTATTATCCATGTAAGCATTAAAGATCCTTAATATGCTTCCGCTGTGCATATAGTTTTCCAACACTTTTATGTAGATATGACTTGTTCGTGTATTTACTTTTTCATATTTTTGAGTTACATAATGAAAATTTTGATTTCGCCGCTGTTATGTTTTCATAATTGAGAATTTGATATTTTCAGTGAGGGGAGTGGAAACAATATTCTTTGGTAAGTTAGCAATTAAGTATGGCTGAGAAAGAAGTTCCATTCTGCATTTTCTTTAGGGAAGCAAGGTATTTTTCTCTTTTCCTTTTTCATATTTTTTTAATCATATTTTGTAAAAATATAACTATTAGCCTCTTTTTAACATGTTATTATCATTGAGCTATGTGATATGGCTGACCGGCGATTACTAGCGATTCCGAACTTAGGACAAGTTTTTGGGGTTAGCTCACCCTCGCGGGATTGCGACCCTTTGTCCTGGCCATTGTAGCACATGTGTCGCCCAGGGCATAAGGGGCATGATGACTTGATGTCATCCTCACCTGAATCCACTTTGCCCAACCCCGAATTGTTACTTACATCGTTAAGAGTATCCTGTTCCTTATAAGTAGTTTCCTTTGTTCTAACTTTAGGTTTTAAGGATGGTTAGTTGGTTATCTATAGTTATCTTTTAGGTGATCCGATAGTTATTCTAAGAACCTTTTGATGTTTTTGAATATTAATTGTGTATGTCATGAGCAGATCAGTATTTAAATTGGATGAGTTAGGCCGCGAGATCGCAAGAATCGCGCTCCCTGCTGCACTAGCTTTAACAGCAGATCCTATTGCATCTCTCGTTGATACAGCATTCATTGGCCAAATAGGTAAACCGTTAGACGTTAGGTAGATAGTTATAACTACTTCCTCCGTTTCAGTTCGTTTGTCTGGTTTTGACTTGGCACGGAGTTCAAGACAAACAAATTGAGATGGAGGGAGTATCACTTTACAGAAACAGATTTTGTAAGTTATAACCATCGAAAATTTGTTTGATTGTAGGTCCTGTTGAGCTTGCTGCTGTGGGAATTTCGATTGCTGTTTTCAATCAGGCATCGAGGATTGCAATATTTCCGCTTGTCAGTGTCACTACCTCTTTTGTTGCTGAGGAGGATACCATCACAAAAGCAAGTTCCATGCCACGAGACAACGAAATCCAGGATATACAATCACAAGATGTTGAAGGATTGGATACAGAGTCGCAATATAACAGTGAAAACAAAGAGTTAATACCTCAAAACAGTATGTACAAGTCCGAAATGACAGCTACATCCTTTGAAGTTGTGAAGCCAAAGCCTGAAAAGAGGCACATTCCATCTGCATCGTCTGCATTGATCATCGGTGCCATCCTTGGCTTCATCCAAGCCGCCTTTCTAATATCCGCAGCAAAGCCTATATTAAGCTTCATGGGAGTCAAACATGTAAGTAAAGTTCTTAATAAAGTAGCAAAAGACGTGAATTTCAACTCCTTTAGTTGAACGGTTGAACTCGTTGAATATATGCTCCATCTGCCTTCTTTGAGTTCTCTCATATTACAGGGATCACCCATGCTAAAACCAGCTCAAGAGTACCTAAAATTGAGGTCACTCGGTGCACCAGCAGTTCTTCTGTCATTAGCCATGCAAGGAGTTTTTCGAGGATTTAAAGATACGAAAACTCCACTCTTTGCAACTGGTGAGCTACTAAGAAGTTGACAGATGAAGTTCAAAATTCACTGAAGAAAAATCTAACTCAGTTTCTTTCTTTTCCTTTTCGTGCTTTGATCTCACCAGTGGCTGGAGACTTGACAAACATAATTTTGGACCCCATATTCATTTTTGCGTTCCATATGGGCGTTAGAGGTGCTGCAATTGCTCATGTAATTTCACAGTGAGTCTCTATCATGTCTCCATAGAAACAAAATTTGTGAGAGAATAGTTTTTCGATATATCATTGACGTAGATTCTTATATGACTTGGTAGTGCAGGTACCTAATTTCAGTAATACTTTTTTGGAGATTGATGGAAAAAGTTGATCTCTTACCTCCTAGTCTAAAGTATATGCAATTTGCTCGATTTCTCACAAATGGTGAGGTTTTCTCTAACGTTGTTAATTTTTACTTCAAATGTAGGGTTGAGTTCTTAGATGGTCATTCAACTAATAGTCATTTATCTCAGTAAGCCACTCCTCTTCTTGATTCTCTTTTTTTTCAATAGAGAAAGTGACTTTATGAGATAATAACTATTAGCTGAGTGACCATCTCAGAAACCAACTCTTCAAACGTATAAATTTGGTATAACAAGGCTTAAGAAATGCTTATGTTAGATTCTTAATGTCTCCCTACTTTCATCTTTTTAGTCTGCAAAATTTTTGTAAAAGAAAGTTTCTAATGTTCCAAGTATAAGGTGGAATTGGTTCATTAACTGTTGTCTCCTTTTCTTTTCGTTCTCTTTTTTTCTCCGGAATGTCAGGATTTCTATTGTTAATGAGGGTCATAGCAGTGACGTTCTGTGTAACGTTAGCTGCATCATTAGCTGCAAGGTTAGGACCCACAGAAATGGCTGCATTTCAGGTCTGCTTGCAGGTTTGGTTGACTACATCTCTTCTAGCTGATGGTTTGGCCGTTGCAGGTCAGGTGATATATGATCTTCCTATCATTTTGCTAAATCACAAGTTCTTTCAACTGTAGTGAGACTTGCTGTTCTTGCCTGTCTGTCTAATGTCTGACCAAGGCTTTCTTTTCGCTTCGACTGGCTTCCTTATCCTTCGATCTAGACTTACATGTGTTCTACATACGAATGATTGCTGCTATCTGGATCGAGTTAGACAAGCAGGGAAGGATCTTATGTCACCGGTCACCACCCTGCCTATATAGTATCTAATATTTAATCAAATCTATTTCAAGTGATTTAAGTACTAAAGTCGAAGACAATCTATCCAAAAAATGTACCAACCATTATCCCTCTCAAAATAACCTATCACGAGTCACCATGAGTACGCCGGAAGATGTTTCCATATCGCAAGTATCACACCTCAACTATCAACTATTCCCTTACATTAACTATCACCATCGATGTCCTGAATCTAACCTGCAAACGCATCAAAACTATTAAATTGTAAACGAAATTCAGAACTTTGACCTTTCTTTTCTCTATCAGGCCCTATTAGCAAGTGCATTTGCTCAAAACGACTTCAATAGGGCTACTGCTACAGCATCAAGAGTGTTGCAGGTACGTACTTAGGCTGATCTATTAGTAGAGGTTCGCGTATCCTTAATGATGAACTATTTTTTACCTCCAATTCTTGAAAACTTTGCAGTTGGGATTAGTTCTAGGATTGGTGTTAGCACTTATCCTTGGAGTTGGTTTACATTTTGGAGCTAGATTATTTACAAAAGACGTCAACGTCATCCACCTAATTGGCATTGGCATTCCGGTATCCACCATATCCTCATATGCTCTGTCAATACACCTTAGAGAACTTTTCGATGTAAAGTAATGGATTTTGGAAGAACTCACAGTGTCTTCCCATTTCAGTTTCTCGCGGCAACACAACCTATCAATGCCCTGGCCTTTGTCTTTGATGGCGTAAACTTTGGCGCATCTGACTTTGCATATTCAGCCTACTCAATGGTAACCTCACTTAGCATTCCTTTTCTTTTTTCGTCTATCGACAACACAAGTCAAACATATACTCAAGCTAAAATGTAGTCATCTTTTTCGCCATCTCCTCGATCAAAACTAAGCCAGCACTTTCCTCAAAACAGTAAATTTCACAAATATTAAATTCCAAGAATGCATTTTGTGTTCAGGTTACAGTGGCTTTATTCAGCATTGTGTTCTTGTTCATTCTTTCATCAAGTTATAAATTCGTCGGAATTTGGGTAGCTCTAACCATCTATATGAGTCTCAGAGTTTTAGCAGGCTTCTGGAGGTATATATATATATATATGGTCAATTTCTAATGCTCTCCGAATCTGTGTTGCTCAGACTCTCCAAAAATGTTGCTACACACGTGTCAAATCCTTCGAATTGGCCCTAGTTTTGGAGGATCCGACATGTACCCCTCAACATTATTGCAGAGTCCGAGCAACATAGCTCCAAATCTGATCTGTTCAAAGCATAACCTATTCTATTTCACCATGTCATTTGCAGGATAGGAACTAGAACAGGGCCATGGAAGTTCCTCAAGAGCTAAATTAGTCTCTGTTAGAATATTATAATATGTGGATACTCATATTGTATAAAACTATTTTTACTTGTTGTACTGTCAATAAAGTAGCACCATTAAATCATAGTTTAGTGTCTTGTAGCGATGGCAAATAAAAATAAGAAACATATATATCTAACTCTATTTATACTTGTTATAGAAAAAATGTATGCATATATGTGTACATATCTTAAATAGTGTATATACACACTTTATTGCAACAAAGTAGAGTAAGACAGCATCATATTTTGAATAGCTTATATGCATCAAGCTAAAACTAGAAGAATTAATAAGAGATGGCTCTTTCTTTGTTCTGCTGCTAATCCTAAGTAGTAACTACAACAACAACAACATATACATAGACCTTAGCATTACCCTTGAGGCGGCAGCGAGGCTGTTTTCAACAGACCCTCGACTCGTAAACAGGTTTGAAAGGAGCAAAAGCAAAAAATAATGATGACAACAACGAAGAAAGAGTAGTGACAATAAAATCTTTTCTTATTAAACAGATTATCTTACTGTCGAAGAGATACATCTTTCTGATAACTATGTATAAACAGTTCAAAGCATAAACACAACGTTTACAGTAAGTGATAACAAAACTGCGAAACTATTTTAATGCACTTACACTTTGCTGTCAGACCACATTCAAGCAACTATCTATTCAATACACAAATGTGAGAGCACCTCTCGTTTTAATCATTAAAGGTATTCCTCATCGATCAGTATGCTGGAGATATGAGCGATTTCTGGCCAGTATTCCCCCTTGTCAAATTCTAGGAGTCTTTGAAGAATGGACAGTTGGAAATATGTAATTTAGAGAGGGAAGAGGGCATCCCTTTTGCTGGAAGGGATTGGAGATTAGCGCAACGCGTGATGGTCAGCTCATAGAGGGAGGAAGGCAGTGCTGATTCGGAAAATGATTGGAGATTAGGACAATCCTCGATGTTCAGCTCGGAGAGGGAGGAGGGCAGAGAAAGAGACTGGAGTTGATGGCAGGAGAAGATGCCTAGTCTTTGAAGTGAAGTGAGGTGAGAAAGAGAGGAGGGAAGCCCATCTTCCAGCATTGACTGAATTTGAGGTAAATTACCAATACTTGGATCTTTAAGAGAAGTGAGGCTTTTGAGAAGTTGAGTGCTTAATGTTTTCAGATTGGATACCTCAGGTATTTGAATAGAGCAAGGCAACTCCCAATGTTCGATCTCTTCATCACTGCCATCATGTTCGATCACTAACTTTCTGAGACAGGGGAGTCTATGTAAACTCCACTCTTTTCGGCTGTTCACCAGTTTCTTGCAATTCCCAATTCGAAGTTGTTGTAAACTGAAAGGAGAAACATGTTAGAATAACTCATCTCACCGACTGGCGGATCCAATTTCAATATCTGGCAACGAGATATGGTTATTATCTTCAAGCTACTCTGTCAAAAGGTAAAAGAGGTAAGAGAACAATCTGCTTCATTCCCTTAAAAAGAGGTGTCTCCAAATTGAGTTCAGAACATCTTGAAATTCTCAATTCTGTCAGAGAACAAAGATATTCAGGCAACTTCCCATATCAACTTCAGACAATTTTCAATTGAAAGCTTCTCAAGTATAGGGAACTCGCCAATTCCTAGTACGTGCCATTGCTTCCACTCTGGCATATCTTCAAATTCAAGCTTCTCAAGAGAGTTGAAATGTTTTTCAGATGATAAACTTCCATAGAATACTTACGTAACCTCTGTTATTCGATGCATCTTTCTAATGAAAAGAAATTTCAAAGAAGGGAGTTGTCCTAGTGCTGGCAAGGAATCAATAGACAATTTCACCAGCTCAAGAAACGAAAGACTAGCTGGCCAATTTGGAAATTTTGTCCCTCTATATCCGGCGATTTGGAGTTCTTTTATATTTGTGTGTGGACATAGCTCATCAAGTATGTCTCTTTCAGTTTGTGAATTGCTGGCAGTACTTTCACTCCACTCCAATGATAACTCCTCAACATGATTCTTCTCCCAAAAGTTTGCCTTTACAGCTTCCCTTCTATCAACCACATTTTGCAACTCTAGTAGTGATAGAGATCCATACCAGTTATGCAGTTCACCCAAATCTCCCATTCTCAATCCACCATGACCACCTAGAAGAAGCTTAGCTCCCACTAGCACTTGGAGGCGTTTCAACGTGCTTAAATGTAGCAGCATCTTCAAGCTAAAGGTGTTGCTTACATCAAGATGGCGTAAGTTGATTAGCTTTTCCATCTGCAGTGGTAACTCCTTAAGATTACTACAATGTGACAGGAGAAATGTCTCCAAGTTATACAATACACAAATGGAATCTGGTAACTTTTCAATCAGCACACGAGAAAGGTCCAAAAATCTGAGAAGCTTTAATTTGATAAGCAACACATCCGGCAACTCCACAATACAATTATTTGACAACGATAATGCCCTTAAGGATGTTAGTATCGATTAGAAGCAATGTCCTCAACTGCTGCAATTTGTAGAGGGGTTTCAACTGTTCAAAGTCACCACCTTCTCCCATGGAATAGGACATATGCCGACTTTGTTTCAACATATGAGATACTTTGTTCTCTTCCAACCTAATACAAAGTTTTGAAGATGCAATTCGGGCCAAATCATTGACTAGGTCATGCATTAAGAATCCCTCCGGTTTCCATTCAGACTCTCGAACCCTTTCGAACAATGATCTTGATCTCAACTCAAGAAAGTATTGGTTACCTGAATGAAACTGATGTACAAGACCATTAGCAATCCACAAGTAAATAACTTGGTCTTTGCAAAATAGATAATCTTTTGGATATATTGCACAATAAGCAAAACATCGCTTCAAATCTGGAGGAAGATCATCGAAGCAACATTCTCCTTACGTGTAGTTACAATGATCTTACTTTCCATATCTCCTTGTACAAAAAGATTTCTCAAGTCATCCCACTCATTATAGTTATCATTCCACACATCATCAAGGACAACAAGAAACTTCTTTCCCTTCAAGCTTTCTTTCAATTTGACTTGTAGTTGATTAAGATTGTCACCAACTAAGTCAAATGAGCCAATTTCTTGAAGTAACCCTTTCGTTATTCTTAAAGCATCATGTGCCTCAGAAACACAAAACCAAGCTTTCAAACGAAAATGGTTTTTCACCTGCTCATCATTGTAAACTGTTTTAGCAAGTTTGTCTTACCTACACCCCCATACCAACAATAGGAACTACAGTCAAATTTTTTCCATTTGCATCTTCAGACAATAAACAGTCTATCAAATCCTCTGTTTCTCTCTGCCCACCAAAGATATCAGAATCATCAACCAAAGAAGTTGAAGGTGTTCTAGTTTGTCGTTTAGTCGAACCAAAATGTTCTTTTAAACCAAGTAGACCAATTTGCTCTTGCAAATTCTTCAATGTTTCAACAGTGTCTTCCAGCTTCTCCTTTATACTCAAGAACAGGTTGAGGTCACTTACTTGATGCTGACCTTCCACCTTAAGTCTCAAAACCTCATAATTGACTTGTTCCATCAAATTTTCAGCAGAGTCCACAGCATCTCGAAGCTCATTAAGCCACTGGCTCACAAATTTATTTGATGCTTGCTTATTCTCTGCATCACTTAACACAGCTTGAAGACCAAGCAAAGTCATTCTCAGCTTCTTTAAGAGCCGAACATCATTCGTATGGATCTGAAACATGTTGAGCAGATCACCCTGAGGATTAAGCCTATCAAAGAGAACATTCAAAGCTGAAGAGAGAAATGCACCACTAACTGCTAAGCCAATATCCATTTCTCAGATCTGCAAAGCAAAACAAGGAAACACAAAAATGATTCTTTTAACAAGATCAATGTTTCCATCTTCAATTACTAACAACTTTACTTTAACAACTATGTCTGCTACTGCCTATGAATAATTAAGGGTAGTTGGGGGTTGTAGAAAGTGGGGAAAGTTGGCAACATCTTTCGTTTATAGTAATTAAACCAATTCAATTCTCACCAATCAACAACCACCTAACCTCTTAACTACAACCAGTAAGGAAATATAAAGTTTTTAAAAAATTAAAAAAAAAATGAGCTGACCTAATAGAACTCCGGCGCTCTTCCTTCCCGGCGAAGTCGCACATCTGTAAGAATACTCGAAACTCAAAATCCTATTCGCCGGAAAAATTATTTTACCCAGCGAACTTCCGATCGGAAAATCTATTGCTCCGGCAAAATTAGAAAAAACTCGGCGAAAATTAATTTTTCCTGAAGTTTATGCGCTCAAGCTCAGATAGATAAAATGGAACTTGCCATGTCAATTGTCATCAAGGTCAATTACGGAAACCAGTTAGTATTTGTTTGACATTACTATTAAAAATACTTATTTTAGAAAGTATTTCTTTTATGAATTTATTCAAAAAGTATTTTTGATAATCAAATTGTGTTTGATTAATTTTTAAAAATATATTTTAAGAGTTTGAATTAAAAAAAAAAAGAGTATCAATGTACATGTCTGTTTGGAGGTCGCTCTTAATTACATTTGATGTAATTGAACATAATTACAGTGTCTACCTGTTTGATTTGTCAAGTAATTAAATTGGTCAATTAGACGCGTATTCAGAATTTTGAAATAAAGAGTGCATTATTATAAAAATGTTGATTTGTGATATAAGTTTAATTCAAAATCTGGATTTTACTACTGAAAACCCGTTAAAAATTTAAAATCTTAGGTCTAAAACTAATTCTGATATATATATAAACCACTTAGAGAAGTGTTATCTAATTTTAAAAAAAAAACTAAAATAAGGTAAATATAAATTTCAAATTTCTAACCTCGTCTATAAAAGTACTCCGAGTGTGGGTTCACACGTCTATATTTCAATATTTTTAAAAAAATATAACACTACTATATATGATCTCGGGAGGAAACCATGGATTCACGCAAGATCGTCTCAACCATAAGGCCACTAAAGCAATCGCTTAGGGCTCCAATTTTTTGGGGTCCCCATTTTCTCTCAAAGATGTGTATATATTGTTAACAAAAATTTCATATATTGATAAATTTGAATAAAAAAATTGTATAGAAAATATAAATGAAAAATTGAATATTGTTTAGTTGATTGTAGTGTGTTTTTCAAGATTCTTATGTGGCTAGTCAATTGTTGTATCCTTTCTAGTTTCGCATGTGACTATATATTTTATTGTCTAATTCATTTATATTCTTATTATTATCATGAATCAACAGTATTGTGTTTTTATACTTACTTACCTTTATTCTCCTTTTACTATTTTTTTCCTTTCATAATTGAATATTGTGAAGTCTCTCAGATGTTCAAACATTCTACATGATGTAAAATCTATTGTGTGTATATATAAAAAGATAAAATTTGTTTTTGACGTCTTATTCAAATTTAAATCACTAAAACTAATCAACACTATTTTAATATATTTGTCAACTTATCAAATTCATCGCAATAATTTCAGTATCATCATATTTTTAAAATTTATGAGTCGTGTTTAATTATTTTACATAATTTTTATTGAAAATTTACATTTTATGCATTGTTACTTCATAATGTCTACATATATCATGTCTCTCCATACCTCATTTGTAGGATTACACTAGTATGTCATAATTGTTCAATTTATATTTGTCAACTAAAAATATAGTGCATTTTTATAAAATTTGGTTTTAGACCCAAACTTATTGAGACGGCCCTGGATTCACGTGAATCCGGTGACCTCTCCTTAGATACGCATATGTGGTTAATAGGTAATTGAGTGTAATTGGCAAGGTAATTACACTCTCCAGTTCATAAGGTATTATAAAATGTTGATAATTAGATGGTATAATTAATTACAAGTTGATTATTTTTTTATTTCTTTCTTTTATTTATATTTTCATTTATTTGTTTTAATTTTATTTTTAGCAATTTAAATTTTATTATTATTCTATTGTTTTCTACAAAATTAAATTATTGTTTATATTCCATTTCTTTTCCTTCTCAACTTTTATTTCACGTGTTACCATACAATTTTCATATTATCTATTTTTATTTTTTATTCTTTCATTAGTATAATCATGTTAGTGCTCTAATTTAAAATTAAAGTAAAATTCATTAGGGTTTGTTTGAAAAATCATCATGTAATTGAAACTGGTGTTATTACTAGGTTAGTTATTATCAACCAAATAATTACACAACCTAATAGTTACGCTGACTTTTTTGTTACAGACACAATGTAATTACAAGTGTATTGTTTGGTTGCACAAGTGTAATCATAAGGTTATATTGACTCAACATTTTACATTGCAAACTATTTTTTCGTTAGGCTTGATAAATTATTTTTTATCAAATGTTTTTAGAATTTCAGGACGCTATATTTATAATATTAGTTTTTTTTTATCAAACATGCATTTCATGATGTTTATAGAAATTTTGAGCTTTTAGCATTCTTATGATTATTTGATTAAAATATAATAATTTGAAAAACAAATCAACTAACTTTTATGATATTAGTTAAAAATATAGGTTTATTAACTAATGTATTTTCAAAAGACAATATATGTCTTAAAACTTAATTTCATTTATAAAGGCTCTTATTTGTCTAATATAAATTTTAATTTCAGATAATTAATTTTTATTTTTAAAATTTAACATAACCTTATAATTACACGTGTGCAACCAAACGGTACACTTACAATTACACGTGTGCAACCAAACTGTACACTTATAATTACACTATGACAAACAAATAGGTCATTGTAATAACTAGCTTGTCTGATTACTAAGTTGATAATTACAACCCAAGTAATTATACCAATTTCACTATAAAAAATAACCCAACTAATTTAAATAATTTTTTCAATAAATTTTGTTGAAATATAATTTATTTTAAACTATTCTTTAAAATAATAAGACACTCAATTAATTATTTTATTAAATTTTGTGGGAATACAATTTTTGTTTTTACACTATTTTTTTATATAAAAAAACGATAAGATATTTATTTCAATTCAATTTCATATCCTATTCTAATTCAAATTTTCTTTGCTTTGTCAATCCGCAAATAGTATCTACAAAACAGTATTTCGATATAAATCTAATAGAATAATTAAATGAATATCTTATCTATTTTTTAAAAAAAAACATAATTTAATATATAAATTATATTTATAAAATTTAATATCTCAACAACAACACTTTAGTTAAGGCTGCAACAGCCATGGTCAATGATCGCTTTCCTCGTAACACAAATTTCAACAAATATTAAATTTTGAGAATGTATTTTAATTGCTAATGCACTTCTAGAGGTATGTATATAGTCAATTAATTACTCAAATTCTTCAAAAATGTTCGATTACGTTAGATCCTTTGAAACTAATTTTAAAGGTTCCACCAGTTGACTTAGAAAGCATGGGTGGACATTTATTGAAGAATTAAACATCAACGCAGAAGGTTGATTTTTCTGATTGGATTTACCTTATTCCACAAGTGTAACACCCACTGTTTTGTTTCAAACACATGAGACAAAGTGGCATATAAAGTTAAATAAAAGGTAAATTATTGAAATTTTGTTAGTTTTAAAGTCGATTACTTAAATATATATTAGTTTAAAATATTATGAATTTATCAGAATTTGGTACGTCTAGATGCATGAGGTCAAATTTAGGTGTAATTTATTCTAGATATATTTTATCTAAGTGAATTTGCATGTATATATGATACATAGACAAATATCGATCGCCTCCTTCCCTCTCATCTCGCCACCACTCTCATATGTCACTCGTGTATCTGGCATTCCAGATACATGTGAATCACACTGAACACGTTTATGTAGTGCGTATTTAGTGAAATTCAAATGAATCTGTCTTAAAATCTGATATGATATTATTAAATAGTGAGTCAAAATGTACACTTATCTACATATAATTAATAAATATGATAGGAATATTTATGTAATTAGGCAACTTCTCCTTAAATAAATAATAGATTTGACCCATTAACAATCATTATTATTTAAAATTACTTGTTACTTAAATAACTATAATTAAACAAATAATTTTAAAATTTACTAAAAGAGTTTTTTTATTAAAAAAGAAATTTTAATACTCAAAACCACCTACCTAGTCTTTGACAAAAATCTCATGAAAACAATGTATATTTCAAGTAGCAAAAGGAATTAAACAACTAGTGATGTAAACAACTTTACTAGAACATTCTTTTTAATTAATTATTTTACTATCACAATAATAAACATTGATAAGATTGTACAATTACTAGATAATTGAAGGCCTGTTCACGGGCCTAATATAATAAATTATCTTTTCAATTTTAATTTAAATATTTACCTAATTTCACATCTTATTTTACTATAGTTTTTAAAATTTTCTATCATTTAAAAAAATTACAAAAATTCCTTCTCAGCTACATTCCTATCCTCTGTATACATCACTATCTCCTCTCGGATATATCTCTTTCCTCTCTTGAATACATCTTTATCCCCTATTGAATACATCTCTATCCTCTCTTGGATACATCTCTTTCCTTTCAGACAGACCTATATTCCTTCTCGAATACACTTCCGTGAGATATGTGTGTGCAAGTTTTCTGAATAGTATCACTATCGATATGTTTCCGCATTTCTGCTGATGAATCTATGAATTTTTTGTAATTTAAAAAAGAGTAGGGATATAATGTAATTAGCTTTTAACACTATGAAAGTTTATATGACATATTTTTCTTTGTAGTCAATTTCAAAAGAATGATGTATCAATATATTTAATAACATTTTGACTTCAAGATATTCATTTTATTCTTAGTAAGATGATTTATAATCATATGAACATCTATGATTTGTTTTAAATCACAAGTTTTAAAAGTGTTTTTTTATAAAAAAAACTTCATGTTAAGTCAAATAAACATTACATAAATCAAAATGGACTGAGTAAAAACTTTAGATCAATTTTATAATTATAAAATTTAAGTTTTTACAATTATTTTTCCTTTTAAAAAAATTTAAAATGAAAATACTGAAGTTTTTTCACAATTATTTTTATAGTATTTTTTTATCAATATTCTGTCGATAATATCAAAATTGTAATAATAATAAGGTAACAAAGTGACTTAATTTTGAAATTCAAGTATTGATATCAATTGAGAAAATATTTATTTTTAAGTTGTAAAACATTCATGATCTAATATTTAATATGTTTCTTACTCTCGACGAATGACACTAAACCATAATTTAAGATTGTAAGAAGTAAAAATCAAAATTAAAAAGTGTAACTCACTATTATATGAAGGTCATTATGAGTTAATTATCACTAGTTAGAGATATGTCATATGTTAATTGTCATAATGAAATAACATAAAAATTATAAGAGATAATTTATTTATAGTTGAAATTTATTTATGAAAAATGGAGTACAAATTATATATTTAAATATGTTTATGTCATATGCATATTAGTGTAAAGAAATTTTACACTATAAATTTATTTACTTATTTTAATATGTAATTTATTTTACTATGAAAATTCAAAAATTTGATGTTTATGAAAAATTGGTATGAAGATTTTTATATGTCCTCATAGTAAGTAGTTCTTTACTTTATAATATAGAGGAATATTATTTAAAATAAGTTATCACGTCAATTAATCATATTAATTGTAATATATTAATATAATGTTTTTTAGAAAAACATCACGTATTTGCAAATTTTGCCTCCAGAAAGGATGGTAACAAATATGCTGGATCATACCCATAAGCAACCATGCAAATGTTGTCAAAAGTGAACCTTTGAAGCAAATCTTGAAAGTCAAGAACATTTTTTTGAGACGCGGACATAGTCAGAATTGGAATGAGACGATCAGACAGTTCAACATCTACAACATTCTCAACGAATTTACGTAAAGATTTGGAGTTGAATTCATGACTAGCTAGTTTCCTTTGGTACTTCCGAATCTCACCATTAGCATTAAATATACCATTGCCTAAAAGATCCTTTAAAGTTTCTTTACCAAGATATCCTTTTTGATAATTATGAAAGCATGTTTTGAGAATGTGTTCAACATTAGAGGGGTTGTCTGTGAATATATGACGATGGCCTAGTGGTCGATAAAGTGTAAAAGTAAGAGATGGTAATGTACTTAAAATAATTTCAGATGTCCATTGAATTCGACGATTTATATTGGATTTGATTGAGAAATAAGAGCCAATAATTGGATAGGATCTTGGGATTTTGGTAGACTTGGGATGTATAAAAACATTGGTTAAAATGGTTTTTGAAATGTTAATGATGAAAAACTACAAGATTATTATTAAAGGAAGGAAGAAAAAATAAGGATGTGAGAATATAATTGAAAGATCAAAGTTGAACAACATTTTTTCCTTTTTTTTTTTTTTTTTTTGGTTGATGAAAACAAGCTTGAGAAGTGTTTATGTTATATAATGTGTTGTGTATGTACGACAATTGTAGAATTTTTATTCCTTACGTATGTTAGTATTAATATCTTTTCATATATGAGTGAGTGTCTTAAAAAACTATAAATGAGTATGTCGAGAATTTTTTTATTCTCTTAAACTTCGTATTGAGTCAAAATTAGAAAAATAAATTAAAATTGAAGGGTGTTGATAAATTATGTGGAAAGTTTGATCACTTTATTTTATTTTATTTTTTGAGAGTCAAACAATTTAAGTTTGATCGAGAATTTGCTCAAGTAATCTTCAAATTTTTTAAAATGAAATTTATATATTTGTAAATTATGTAAAAAAATATTATAAGTCATAGTAACTAATACTTTAAAGTATTTAAAAGATATATGAGAAAAATTTACGATCAAAGATATATATTTTTAAAATTTTGAAATTTAATTAAAATATACCACATAAATTGTTCCGTTGCGATTTAAGTAGTACCATTCAAGTTTTGAAAGCGAAATGAATTTTACTTTAATCATGACTTTTTTTATAAGTTTTTTAAATATTTTAAAGTTACTAGTATACATATATCTTTAGTTTATAAATATATATTTTATTTTTTAAAAAAAAATTGAAGATCCTACTCATATGACAACTTTAGGATAAGAATAGCATTTTGCATTAGCGGATATACATTCATGATTCTACGCTAACTTTTGTTTTTGTGACGATTATAATATATGTTTGGTATAAGAATAAAAAATAAAAAATTAATTAATTCAAGTTTGCTATTGTAAATTGACAAGTATTTTGAGATAGAACAATTTTTTTTAGTTTCTGTTTTACTCTTGATGTTGTTAAATATAATCAGTTTTCATAACATTAAATTTATGGAGAAAAAGTCAAAATGCTTTTAAACTATGTCAAAATTAATAGAAATATCCTTCGTTAATATTTTCGCCGACATATGTTGATCCAAAAATACTCATACAAATACTTTTGGATCAAAAATACGATAGAATATTTGAGGACCAAAATATTAACATGTTAGGAACACTTTTAGATCAAATAATCAATTGGGACATTTTGTTCAATTTAACATAGTTTTAAAATGCTTTTTAATTCTTTTTTGATATATTTATTATATTCACAATACGATATAGTAAAATTAGTATTTTAATTATTATTCGTTAAAAGTATGCTAAATCAATAGAAATTTTGACGGAGAGAGTAGTATAAATGTTCTATATATTCTTGTATGGACCATTATATGATTCACACCACGTGAAGAATGTAGCATAAGTGTGGACAAAGATAATAAAGAATGTGACTTTCTAATTTAATAACTGATTTAATAACTAATAGCTGAGTGACCATCTCAGAAACGAACTCTTCAAACGTATAAATTTTGTATAACAAGGCTTAAGAAATGCTTATGTTAGTTGACAATGTGAAATGCTTTTATTCACCAGATTTCGTTCTGTTGGTTCATTAACTGTTGTCTCCTTTTCTTTTCGTTCTGTTTTTTTCCCCGGAATGTCAGGATTTCTATTGTTAATGAGGGTCATAGCAGTGACGTTCTGTGTAACGTTAGCTGCATCATTCGCTGCAAGGTTAGGACCCACAGAAATGGCTGCATTTCAGGTCTGCTTGCAGGTTTGGTTGACTACATCTCTTCTAGCTGATGGTTTGGCCGTTGCAGGTCAGATGATATATCATCTTCCTATCATTTTGCTAAATCACAACTTCTTTCAACTGTACTGAGACTTGCTCTTCTTGCCTGTCTGTCTACTGTCTGACCAAGGCTTTCTTTTCGCTTCGACTGGCTTCCTTATCCTTCGATCTAGACTTACATGTGTTCTACATACGAATGATTGCTGCTATCTGGATCGAGTTAGACAAGCAGGGAAGGATCTTATGTCACCGGTCACCACCCTGCCTATATAGTATCTAATATTTACTCAAATCTATTTCAAGTGATTTAAGTACTAAAGTCGAAGACAATCTATCCAAAAAATGTACCAACCATTATCCCTCTCAAAATAACCTATCACGAGTCACCATGAGTACGCCGGAAGATGTTTCCATATCGCAAGTATCACACCTCAACTATCAACTATTCCCTTACATTAACTATCACCATCGATGTCCTGAATCTAACCTGCAAACGCATCAAAACTATTAAATTGTAAACGAAATTCAGAACTTTGACCTTTCTTTTCTCTATCAGGCCATATTAGCAAGTGCATTTGCTCAAAACGACTTCAATAGGGCTACTGCTACAGCATCAAGAGTGTTGCAGGTACGTACTTAGGCTGATCTATTAGTAGAGGTTCGCGTATCCTTAATGATGAACTATTTTTTACCTCCAATTCTTGAAAACTTTGCAGTTGGGATTAGTTCTAGGATTGGTGTTAGCACTTATCCTTGGAGTTGGTTTACATTTTGGAGCTAGATTATTTACAAAAGACGTCAACGTCATCCACCTAATTGGCATTGGCATTCCGGTATCCACCATATCCTCATATGCTCTGTCAATACACCTTAGAGAACTTTTCGATGTAAAGTAATGGATTTTGGAAGAACTCACAGTGTCTTCCCATTTCAGTTTGTCGCGGCAACACAACCTATCAATGCCCTGGCCTTTGTCTTTGATGGCGTAAACTTTGGCGCATCTGATTTTGCATATTCAGCCTCCTCAATGGTAACCTCACTTGGCATTCATTTTCTTTTTTCGTCTATCGACAACACAAGTCAATCATATACTCAAGCTAAAATGTAGTCATCTTTTTCGCCATCTCCTCGATCAAAACTAAGCCAGCACTTTCCTCAAAACAGTAAATTTCACAAATATTAAATTCCAAGAATGCATTTTGTGTTCAGGTAACAGTGGCTTTATTCAGCATTGTGTTCTTGTTCATTCTTTCATCAAGTTATAAATTCGTCAGAATTTGGGTAGCTCTAACCATCTATATGAGTCTCAGAGCTTTAGCAGGCTTCTGGAGGTATATATATATGTATATATGGTCAATTTCTAATGCTCTCCGAATCTGTGTTGCTCAGACTCTCCAAAAATGTTGCTATACGTGTCAAATCCTTCGAACTGGCCTTAGTTTTGGAGGATCTGACATGTACCCCTCAAAATTATTGCAGTGTCCGAGCAACATAGCTCCAAATCTAATCTGTTCAAAGCATAACCTATTCTATTTCACCATGTCATTTGCAGGATAGGAACTAGAACAGGGCCATGGAAGTTCCTCAAGAGCTAAATTAGTCTCTGTTAGAATATTATAATATGTGGATACTCATATTGTATAAAACTATTTTTACTTGTTGTACTGTCAATAAAGTAGCACCATTAAATCATAGTTTAGTGTCTTGTAGCGATGGCAAATAAAAATAAGAAACATATATATCTAACTCTATTTATACTTGTTATAGAAAAAATGTATGCATATATGTGTACATATCTTAAATAGTGTATATACACACTTTATTGCAACAAAGTAGAGTAAGACAGCATCATATTTTGAATAGCTTATATGCATCAAGCTAAAACTAGAAGAATTAATAAGAGATGGCTCTTTCTTTGTTCTGCTGCTAATCCTAAGTAGTAACTACAACAACAACAACATATACATAGACCTTAGCATTACCCTTGAGGCGGCAGCGAGGCTGTTTTCAACAGACCCTCGACTCGTAAACAGGTTTGAAAGGAGCAAAAGCAAAAAATAATGATGACAACAACGAAGAAAGAGTAGTGACAATAAAATCTTTTCTTATTAAACAGATTATCTTACTGTCGAAGAGATACATCTTTCTGATAACTATGTATAAACAGTTCAAAGCATAAACACAACGTTTACAGTAAGTGATAACAAAACTGCGAAACTATTTTAATGCACTTACACTTTGCTGTCAGACCACATTCAAGCAACTATCTATTCAATACACAAATGTGAGAGCACCTCTCGTTTTAATCATTAAAGGTATTCCTCATCGATCAGTATGCTGGAGATATGAGCGATTTCTGGCCAGTATTCCCCCTTGTCAAATTCTAGGAGTCTTTGAAGAATGGACAGTTGGAAATATGTAATTTAGAGAGGGAAGAGGGCATCCCTTTTGCTGGAAGGGATTGGAGATTAGCGCAACGCGTGATGGTCAGCTCATAGAGGGAGGAAGGCAGTGCTGATTCGGAAAATGATTGGAGATTAGGACAATCCTCGATGTTCAGCTCGGAGAGGGAGGAGGGCAGAGAAAGAGACTGGAGTTGATGGCAGGAGAAGATGCCTAGTCTTTGAAGTGAAGTGAGGTGAGAAAGAGAGGAGGGAAGCCCATCTTCCAGCATTGACTGAATTTGAGGTAAATTACCAATACTTGGATCTTTAAGAGAAGTGAGGCTTTTGAGAAGTTGAGTGCTTAATGTTTTCAGATTGGATACCTCAGGTATTTGAATAGAGCAAGGCAACTCCCAATGTTCGATCTCTTCATCACTGCCATCATGTTCGATCACTAACTTTCTGAGACAGGGGAGTCTATGTAAACTCCACTCTTTTCGGCTGTTCACCAGTTTCTTGCAATTCCCAATTCGAAGTTGTTGTAAACTGAAAGGAGAAACATGTTAGAATAACTCATCTCACCGACTGGCGGATCCAATTTCAATATCTGGCAACGAGATATGGTTATTATCTTCAAGCTACTCTGTCAAAAGGTAAAAGAGGTAAGAGAACAATCTGCTTCATTCCCTTAAAAAGAGGTGTCTCCAAATTGAGTTCAGAACATCTTGAAATTCTCAATTCTGTCAGAGAACAAAGATATTCAGGCAACTTCCCATATCAACTTCAGACAATTTTCAATTGAAAGCTTCTCAAGTATAGGGAACTCGCCAATTCCTAGTACGTGCCATTGCTTCCACTCTGGCATATCTTCAAATTCAAGCTTCTCAAGAGAGTTGAAATGTTTTTCAGATGATAAACTTCCATAGAATACTTACGTAACCTCTGTTATTCGATGCATCTTTCTAATGAAAAGAAATTTCAAAGAAGGGAGTTGTCCTAGTGCTGGCAAGGAATCAATAGACAATTTCACCAGCTCAAGAAACGAAAGACTAGCTGGCCAATTTGGAAATTTTGTCCCTCTATATCCGGCGATTTGGAGTTCTTTTATATTTGTGTGTGGACATAGCTCATCAAGTATGTCTCTTTCAGTTTGTGAATTGCTGGCAGTACTTTCACTCCACTCCAATGATAACTTCTCAACATGATTCTTCTCCCAAAAGTTTGCCTTTACAGCTTCCCTTCTATCAACCACATTTTGCAACTCTAGTAGTGATAGAGATCCATACCAGTTATGCAGTTCACCCAAATCTTCCATTCTCAATCCACCATGACCACCTAGAAGAAGCTTAGCTCCCACTAGCACTTGGAGGCGTTTCAACGTGCTTAAATGTAGCAGCATCTTCAAGCTAAAGGTGTTGCTTACATCAAGATGGCGTAAGTTGATTAGCTTTTCCATCTGCAGTGGTAACTCCTTAAGATTACTACAATGTGACAGGAGAAATGTCTCCAAGTTATACAATACACAAATGGAATCTGGTAACTTTTCAATCAGCACACGAGAAAGGTCCAAAAATCTGAGAAGCTTTAATTTGATAAGCAACACATCCGGCAACTCCACAATACAATTATTTGACAACGATAATGCCCTTAAGGATGTTAGTATCGATTAGAAGCAATGTCCTCAACTGCTGCAATTTGTAGAGGGGTTTCAACTGTTCAAAGTCACCACCTTCTCCCATGGAATAGGACATATGCCGACTTTGTTTCAACATATGAGATACTTTGTTCTCTTCCAACCTAATACAAAGTTTTGAAGATGCAATTCGGGCCAAATCATTGACTAGGTCATGCATTAAGAATCCCTCCGGTTTCCATTCAGACTCTCGAACCCTTTCGAACAATGATCTTGATCTCAACTCAAGAAAGTATTGGTTACCTGAATGAAACTGATGTACAAGACCATTAGCAATCCACAAGTAAATAACTTGGTCTTTGCAAAATAGATAATCTTTTGGATATATTGCACAATAAGCAAAACATCGCTTCAAATCTGGAGGAAGATCATCGAAGCAACATTCTCCTTACGTGTAGTTACAATGATCTTACTTTCCATATCTCCTTGTACAAAAAGATTTCTCAAGTCATCCCACTCATTATAGTTATCATTCCACACATCATCAAGGACAACAAGAAACTTCTTTCCCTTCAAGCTTTCTTTCAATTTGACTTGTAGTTGATTAAGATTGTCACCAACTAAGTCAAATGAGCCAATTTCTTGAAGTAACCCTTTCGTTATTCTTAAAGCATCATGTGCCTCAGAAACACAAAACCAAGCTTTCAAACGAAAATGGTTTTTCACCTGCTCATCATTGTAAACTGTTTTAGCAAGTTTGTCTTACCTACACCCCCCATACCAACAATAGGAACTACAGTCAAATTTTTTCCATTTGCATCTTCAGACAATAAACAGTCTATCAAATCCTCTGTTTCTCTCTGCCCACCAAAGATATCAGAATCATCAACCAAAGAAGTTGAAGGTGTTCTAGTTTGTCGTTTAGTCGAACCAAAATGTTCTTTTAAACCAAGTAGACCAATTTGCTCTTGCAAATTCTTCAATGTTTCAACAGTGTCTTCCAGCTTCTCCTTTATACTCAAGAACAGGTTGAGGTCACTTACTTGATGCTGACCTTCCACCTTAAGTCTCAAAACCTCATAATTGACTTGTTCCATCAAATTTTCAGCAGAGTCCACAGCATCTCGAAGCTCATTAAGCCACTGGCTCACAAATTTATTTGATGCTTGCTTATTCTCTGCATCACTTAACACAGCTTGAAGACCAAGCAAAGTCATTCTCAGCTTCTTTAAGAGCCGAACATCATTCGTATGGATCTGAAACATGTTGAGCAGATCACCCTGAGGATTAAGCCTATCAAAGAGAACATTCAAAGCTGAAGAGAGAAATGCACCACTAACTGCTAAGCCAATATCCATTTCTCAGATCTGCAAAGCAAAACAAGGAAACACAAAAATGATTCTTTTAACAAGATAAATGTTTCCATCTTCAATTACTAACAACTTTACTTTAACAACTATGTCTGCTACTGCCTATGAATAATTAAGGGTAGTTGGGGGTTGTAGAAAGTGGGGAAAGTTGGCAACATCTTTCGTTTATAGTAATTAAACCAATTCAATTCTCACCAATCAACAACCACCTAACCTCTTAACTACAACCAGTAAGGAAATATAAAGTTTTTAAAAAATTAAAAAAAAAATGAGCTGACCTAATAGAACTCCGGCGCTCTTCCTTCCCGGCGAAGTCGCACATCTGTAAGAATACTCGAAACTCAAAATCCTATTCGCAGGAAAAAATATTTTACCCAGCGAACTTCCGATCGGAAAATCTATTGCTCCGGCAAAATTAGAAAAAACTCGGCGAAAATTAAAGTTTATGCGCTCAAGCTCAGATAGATAAAATGGAACTTGCCATGTCAATTGTCATCAAGGTCAATTTCGGAAACCAGTTAGTATTTGTTTGACATTACTATTAAAAATACTTATTTTAGAAAGTATTTCTTTTATGAATTTATTCGAAAAGTATTTTTGATAATCAAATTGTGTTTGATTAATATTTAAAAATAAATTTTAAGAGTTGAATTAAAAAAAAAGAGTATCAATGTACATGTATGTTTGGAGTAGGGGTGTGCATCGGTCGGTTCAGTTCGATTTTATATATTATCGGTTCGATTTATTAGTTTTTGGTTTTTAAATATGCTAACCCAATAATAAACCGATAAGATATTCTTTATCTGTTTTCGGTTTGTCGGTTTTTGATCATTATCGTTTCGGTTTTCGGTTTACCCAATAAAAAAATGTCCGTAAAATATTATATGTTTTCTCACTTCTCTAAATGCTTTGATATATTGAAACATGAAAGATAATGAGAAATTGCATCAATAAGAGAAAATATAGTACGAAAGTTATAATTACATGTTATCACGAAAACAAAATATGGTGAACTAAATTAAACTAGTCCAACAAGACTTAAACGAAAAATAAAATTAAAATAGCTACAATTGTGAACCTCTTACTTTAATCTTTAGGTATATAGTAAAAACTAATAAAGTGTCCTAGTGTGAAGTTGTTAGAGTATTAATAATTTGATATAGTTATAGTGTCTAATTATATATTAAATTATTAGTATTTAATAATTAGGAAGGGTAAAATAATAAATTATAACGTCTTATTGGGTTATCGGTTTACCCAATAACCCAATAGTAAAAACCGATACCGAATCAATAACCCAATAAATTTTTTTACAAACCCATTAAAATTCAATAACCCAATAACATTTTTTTCGGTTCGGTTTATCGGTCGGTTCGGTTTTTGCACACCCCTAGTTTGGAGAGTCGCTCTTAATTGCATTTGGTGTAATTGAACATAATTACAGTGTCTACCTGTTTGGTTTGCCAAGTAATTAAATTGGTCAATTAGAGGCGTATTCAGAATTTTGATATAAAGAGTGCACTATTATAAAAATGTTGATTTGTGATATAAGTTTAATTCAAAATTTTGATTTTTACTACTGAAAAGCCGTTAAAAATTTAAAATCTTAGGTCTAAAACTAATTTTGATATATATATAAAATCACTTAGAGAAGTGTTATCTAATTTTAGAAAGAAACTAAAATAAGATAAATATAAATTTCAAATTTCTAACCTCGTCTATAAAAGTACTCCGAGTGTGGGTTCACACGTCAATATTTTAATATTTTTTAAAAAATATAACACTACTATATATGATCTCGGGAGGGGATCATGGGTTCATGCAAGGTCGTCTCAACCATAAGGCCACTAAAGCAATCGCTTAGGGACATTCTTTGCAGAAATATGTGATTTAGTAATTCTTTTCAAATCTGTAAATGCATCTGGCATTTGATTTGCGATTTTCTACAAATGAATGATCTTTTGTACTTCTAGCTCACAAATGGAAGTACGAGGATCAAGATGAGACAATGATGGATTTTTTCGCAAAATTTCTCCTTTAATTTCACTATTTTTTCTCCCTAATTTTGGAAAAAGTGTCTCATCAAACCGACAATCTGCGAATCGAGCTGTGAACATATCTCCAGTTAATGGCTCAAGGTAGCGAATAATAGAGGGCGATTCAAACCCAATATATATTCCTAACCTTCTTTGGGGACCCATCTTAGTGCGCTGTGATGGTGCTACCGGCACATAAACAGCGCATCCAAAAATTCTCAGATGAGATATATTGGGTTGTTGACCCAAAGCCAATTGTAATGGAGAAAAATTATGATAATTTGTCGGCCTGAGACGAATAAGTGTTGCAGCATGCAAAATTTGCATGACCCCACACAAAAGTGGGCAACTTAGTTTTCATAAGTAATGGTCTTGCAATCAAATGCAGTCGTTTAATTAATGACTCAGCCAGACCATTTTGAGTGTGAACATGAGCTAGAGGATGTTCAACTCTTATCCCAATCGATAGACAATAATCATTGAATGTTTGGGATGAAAACTCTGCAGCGTTATCAAGGCGAATAGACTTAATCTGATTATCAGGGAACTGTGCCCGTAATCGTATTATTTGTGCCAACAATTTTGTAAATGCCAATGCGAGATGACAATAGGCATACGTGAGACCATTTAGAGGAAGCATCTATCAGGACCATAAAATATCTAAATGGCCCACTCGGTGGGTGAATTGGCCCACAAATGTCCCCATGTATACGTTCCAAAAACGCAGGGGACTCAATTTTGACCTTTGTTGGTGATGGTCTCACAATTAACTTGCCTTGATAACACGCATCACAAGAAAATTCACCATTTAAAAGAATTTTCAACTTCTTTAATGGATGCCCATTTGAATTTTTTATAATTCGTCTCATCATTATAGACCCAAGATGTCCCAGACGATCACGCCAAAGTACAAAAGTATTGGAATCAGTAAACCCCCGGTTTACTATAGAATGTGCCTCAATTGCACTAATTTTTGTCCAATACAATCCAGAAGATAAGGCCGTGAAATTTTCTACAACATATGTCTGCCGGAGACATTTTTGGTTATACCAAGATATTCAAGATTCATTTCATCAATTGTCTTGATATGATAACCATTTTCACGAATATCTTTGAAACTCAATAAGTTTCTCCGAGATTGAGGAGAAAATATGGCATTATTTATTATGAGTTTAGTTCCCTTGGGCAAAATTATAATGGCTCTTCCGGAGCCCTTAATCAAATTAGTACTACCAGATATCGTAGTAACATTCATACTGGCCATACTCAAATGAGAAAAATATTTCTCATTTTTAAATATCGTGAGTGTTTACCAGAATCAATCAAGCAAATGTCTTCATAATTTGATAATTTGCTTGAAGAATTATTCATATCTTCAAAACTAATGAAATAAATTTATATTAAATGATTAATTATCTTTTGTTAAACATTTAAGAAATAATGTAAATGTTAAAATGCTATTTGAATCATTAATAATGCATAAGATTTTTATTACTCAAATCTTTAACACTAAATTTGATTTAGTTTAGTATGTTTAAAATAAGTATTAATATAATTTATTATCTTGAAATGACATTTGAGTGACAAAAAGGAAAAGGTGTTTTTCACTAACCAATTTAGGTAGTGGTCTTACGTATGCATTTTCCTTTTATGGCCACAAAAGTTAAAAGAAAGTATAATTTTAATATTTTTTAATTCCTTTTCAAATCATAACATTCCAACTCACTTTCCATTGGTGTTTCTAAAAGTATGGACTCAACGAATATGTACGGACAAATATGAGCACTTTAACTATTTATTTTCCAATTATGATCAATACAAAACAACAAATATTAATAACATTAGTAAATATCAACCATGATTATTCTTCCATATCCACAGAACCGTCACCAATTAAGTGATTTATTTTTCCTTCAGGGTGTGAAGAAATCTGCCACATCCAAGTGTGTGTTGTCAACATGATCAATGATAAAATTAGTTTCGGGATTTTTATCCTTCCTTTTTTAGTGATGCTTGATAAAGCTCAACCAAGTGTTTAGGAGTATGACAATCACGTGCATAATGACCCTTTCCACCACATCGAAAATAATTTATTTTAATTGTTTCACGTTTCTCATCTTTTTCTTTTCCCCTTTGATGACTATTTTTCTTTGGTGAATGATTAACACCGGGAAAAGGGTTTCGCTCTTGGTCGTAATTACGACCACGTCCACGGCCTCTTCCACGCCTAGCGTGGTGGGCGTACACCTCATTCACTTCAGGAAGTGGTGTAGATCCAGTGGGACGATTCTCGTGATTTTTCATTAACAAATCATTATTTTGTTCAGTCACGAGAAGATGAGTAGTTCAGAATACTTCTTGAAACCCTTTTCTCGATATTGTTATTGTAAAAGCACATTCGAGGCATGAAATGTGGAGAACCTTTTTTCCAGCATATCAACATCATTAACTGTATCTCCACATAGTTTCAATTGAGAAGTAATTCTGAACATGGCAGAATTGTACTCATGAATAGACTTAAAGTCTTGTAGTCTTAAATTCATCCAATCATATCGTGCCTTTGGATGAATGACCATCTTCAAATGGTCATACCTTTCTTTTAGATTATTCCACAGAACGAGTGGATCTTTGACTTTGAGATATTCAATTTTCAAAATTTTGTCAATATGATGACGTAAGAATATCATTGCTTTAGCACAGTCTTGTTTTGATGCTTTATTTTCAATTTTAATGGTGTCTCCAAGACCCATAGCATCCAAATGGATTTCAGCATCCAATACCCATGAAAGGTAGTTCTTGCACGAACTTTGAAGGGCAACGAACTCAAGTTTAGTAAGATTAGCCATAATAAAAGAAGAAAAATAATAATACCTTAGCCTTCAAATTTAGTCTTCAAACTTTGATATGACAGAGTCTCGTGCTGATAACGTGTTATAAAATAAAGACTAAGTACTGAAATTAAACTAATAGCAAATAAGGAGAGAAGAATGTAGTAGAGAGATAAAATAGGAAACTTGAATCTTCCTTATTTTTGGTGTATTTTCCATAAAGATAACAATGCCTTTTATTGGCATAAGAGGGGTATAATGGACATTCACAAATTGTTATTTACAACAGATTCGAATTAATAAAAAATACTAATAAATAAATAAGAATGAATGGAAGGGGGGAAAACCTTCACACATTAATAAAAATGACAAAAAAAAGAAAGAAAGAAAGAAAAAGCAGAATAAAAATGACAAAAAAAAAAAAGAGAAAAAAAAAGCTTCAGGTGGCAAATGACCTGCTTTGCCAATTGGACTATCCACAATATTTTTTAGAGGGTGGCAAAGAAATTATATATTACTTTCTTATACATATATACATATATATACAAAGTTTTTCCGAGATCAGTGGACCCACGGGTACCCATAGATCCGCCCCTGGCAACAGCCATGGTCAATGATCGCTTTCCTCGTAACACTAAATTTCAACAAATATTAAATTTTGAGAATGCATTTTAATTGCTAATGCACTTCTAGAGGTATGTATATAGTTAATTAATTACTCAAATTCTTCAAAAATGTTCGATTACGTTAGATCCTTTGAAACTAATTTTAGTGGTTCCACCAGTTGACTTAGGAAGCATGAGTGGACATTTATTGAAGAATTAAACATCAACGCAGAAGGTTGATTTTTCTGATTGGTTTTACCTTATTCCACAAGTGTAACACCCACTATTTTGTTTCAAACACATGAGACAAAGTGGCATATAAAGTTAAATAAAAGGTAAATTATTGAAATTTTGTTAGTTTAGAAGTTGATTACTTAAATATATATTAGTTTAAAACATTACGAATTTATCAGAATTTGGTACGTCTAGACACATGAGGTCAAATTTAGGTGTAATTTATTCTAGATATATTTTATCTAAGTGAATTTGCATGTATATATAATACATAGACAAATATCGATCGCCTCATTCCCTCTCATCTCGCTCACCACTCTCATATGTCACTCGTGTATCTGACATTCCAGATATATGTGAATCACACTGAACAGGTGTATGTAATGCGTATTTAGTGGAATTCAAATGAATCTGTCTTGAAATCTGATATGATATTATTAAATAGTGAGACAAGATGTACACTTATCTACAGATAATTAATAAGTATGATAGAAATATTTGTGTAATTAGGCAACTTCTCCTTAAATAAATAATAGATTTGACCCATTAACAATCATCATTATTTAAAGAGAAAATGATCAAAAGACCCCTCAACCTATACCCGAAATTCCAACTACACACTCCAACTTCACGGGTGTCCCATTACCCACCTAAATATTTTTATCTATTTTCTACCCACCTAATTGTTGACCTGTCATGGGAGGTATTGTCACCGCCTCTAGGCGCGTTAGAAGCAAATTTTGACGAAAAATTCCTCCTTTCCCAATGGTCATCTTCCCCACTTTTCAATAACCATTACTTCTTCTTCCCCCACCATTAATCCTTGTTTCTTTAGTAAAAGATTCACGAATTCCTCTCAAAATTAAGTAGGGTTTAGTTGTTAATGTGCATTTTTACTTCAAATCTTGAATTTAGGGTTTGTAATCTTATCTAATTTCTTATTTAGGTCTGTAGTTAGAATTTTAATTTTCTCGAAATTCATCAAAAATGGCAAATAAAAACTTGAATACGCTTTGTATGGATGAATCAGACTCAATGCTCAACGTTGTAGTGAGATGCAAACACGAAATTGTTTGCAAACTTCTTGGTCGAAATTAAATCCGGGAAAAAGATTTTGGTCTTGCCCATGCTATGGTGTATGTGTTTTTTCTCTTGTATTCTTGCTACATTTTATTTTGACGATGCTAATGTACCTATTTGGATCATTTTCAGTCTAAAAGTTGTAAATTTTTTTGATGGAGGAACAAAGAAGAAGTGGATCTAAGATCAAGTTTTATCCTGCCAAGATTGGTGAACAAAATCAATGAGTTGGAGCAAGAATTACGTATTAGACAAGTTCATATTGACAATTTGAGGAACTCTAATTTGTTATTGGAGAGAAGACTCAATAGAAGGTTCAATAGGAAGATAGTTTTCTGTATTTTGATTTGTGTTGTTGCTATGTTCATCAGCAACCAGTAATTAAAGTGCAACATATTTGGAGTTCTCTTTGATTTGTTGTTGTTGTGTTTAAGTAAAATTGTCAATGTATGTGTGTCATTTTGTATGTAGAGATCTCTTGTATCTATGATGTCAATTGAAGCTTTAATATGCAACACTTCATCCAAAACACATAACCAACACATCATATGTAAGCACACCTGAATAACGTCAATACACTTTGATAGACAACACAACAACCATTTTAAAACACAATATAAACATTCATTCATAAGGGTCATTAACATAAGCCAAAATTTAACAAAATAACGCCTCACACAAGGAAGAATTTACCAAAATAAAAGTCATGTTCGTAAGGCCTCACATAAGGCAAAATTTATCAACAAACATTCAAAATAGCAGGTCATTAACTTAAAAGTGCTTAAATACATCAACATCACTACAATTTTTCATGGCATCTTTGATTGTGAAGAAGTGTTATTTTGACTTGAACTACTTCCCATTGTCTTCTTTCTTTGCTTCTCTCTAAGTTCATGAAGCTTGCTTGTTAGATTGCTGCTTTTCCATTCCATTTCAGCTTAGTTGTATTACTTGGTGTATAACCAATGTCACCAGTTATATCAGATGATCTTGTCACTCTTGCTTGTCCATTAGAGTATATTTTACTACTTGACATGCCAGGCTATAGTAAAATTAGGACTATATCAATATTTAAAATGTTTAATTAAACTAGAATTAAGTTGTTAACATAAATCAAAGACTCACATTCATGACTTTGAAGCCATTTGCAGCTTGGAACACACCCATTCTCATGACTCTTGGTTTTTTCTCTGGAGATGTGTTTCCCCTGCCCCTACCTCTTCCTCTTTTAGTAGTACCAGCTATTAAAGATGATGCATGATAAGTAGGAGGAGTAGAAGAGGACGCAGGAAAATCAGTAGGTGCAGTAGGTAGGGGAGTGCACTAGGTGCTACTAATGATGTTTTTTTGGGTCTTCCTCTTCCCCTTTTTACTGAAGGCTCACCTTCTGATGGTGTTGCTGATGTTTTCTATACATAAAAGAGAAAAGGTAAGTCATAAAGTAAGAAAAACTAAAAAAAAGTTCAAATATTACCTTTGGTTTGCCTCTTCCCCTGCCTGAACCTGTTGGTTCTGCCCTTGCTGATGTAGTAGGTGTTGGTGCACTTTGTCTTGTTGATGATTCAACACCTTCTCTTTGAGGACACCCTATCTTATTATGGCCTGTCACACCACATAAACTGCATGTCATTGCAAGCCCAGTTCTAGGAAGCTTCCCTGATTTCTTAGTTTCTCCAACTTCTTTCCTTCTAGCATTAGGTGGCCTGCTAAGCATGTTTGTGATTTCTGGGGGCTCAACAGTGGGGTTAGTAGACACTGGCCACATCTCCATGTTTGTGAGTGGTTCAATAACAGTGGCATAAGTTCTCAAGTAAGTTTTCTTGCTGTAGCAGTTGTCTATATAGTCATAAAGAGACAACTTCTTAAAGTATAATGCAGGTACAACATGTGCACATGGTATGCCCTTTAACTGCCACACACTACAACTACAGGTTCTCCTAGCAATATCCACTTTGTGTTGACAAAGCCCTTCTTTCACTTCAAATCTGGCAGCTGCATTAAATTCAATGGTACATTCCATATACCTATTAATGTTCTCCTCTAAAACCTTCAAAGACATTGGAGAGAAATTACACTTCCAAGTACTATGAAACTCCCTTAAATTGCCTATTCTTGTCATCATCTTCACTCTTATTTCTTCAAGCATAGTAATGATGGTCTTGTGTCTAGCAGCCAAGACCCATGAATTAAAACACTCAGACATGTTGTTGTCTACAGAGTCACACTTTACTTCAGTATTAAAGTAAACTTTGCACCAAAAATTAATGTTATAGTACAGTAAGTTATCCATCATTTTTTCTGGACCTAACAACTTCATCTTCTCTATGTTATGCCTTAATTGAGTCTCAGATGTACTTTTAGCTATCTTCCAAAATTGTTGTCTTCTTTGAAGACCCCTCCAATCCTTAGCCCAATTAGCTAATATGTGCCAAGCACACATTCTATGTTCACACTTAGGTAGTACATTTGAAATTGCTACTGACATTCCGTGCAATAGATGATGATTAGGTCACAATACAATTACATATAAAAATTGAAAATTACAAAATATAAGTTCACACACATTTTATATGTCTGTAATCAATGTGAGACCTTCACCATCTCCAAGTCCCAAATCATCCCTTATGGACTTCACAAACATGGTCCATGTGTGTTTGTTCTCCTTTTCCACTACTGCACAAGCAAGTGAAAACATCTGATTGTTACCATCCCTGGCCACAGCAACTAACAGTTGGCCTTTACAAGCCCCTTTAACAAAACAACCATATAAGCCTATGCACTTCCTACAATGTATCCATGCCTTCTTTAAAGCATCAAAACAAATGTAAAACTCTGAAATATTGATTTGCCTTCTGCATCAGGTTCACCAACTTTTATAACACAACTGCTCCCTGGATTGGTCCTCAACAATTCATCCTTGTAGTCAAATATCCTTCCAAATTCCACAACATGATCACCCATTATATCTTTCACCACTTTAGCTCTTGCTCTTCTCACAGTAGTTTTGCCAACATGAAGTTTAAACTTTTTCCTAATCAACTCCTGTAACTTGAACACTCTTATGTTTGGTTGCTCTGTTAAAACTTTGCATTGCACAAGTAATTTCTAGTTGTCTTGTTGCAAGTATGTTTTGGGTTATAAGTTTTTATCAAGAAATTATTTTTTGTCTTGTCAAGACATCCATACAAAAGCCATGGACAACTATATTTGCATCTAACTCTAACTTTCTTTGGCTCATTCACCCACTTCTCCACTTGAACCCTCCTTCTACCCTACTGCCACACAACTTTCTTTGTTGTAGGATCATGAATGATTTTTTGAGGTTTTGAACTGCTCTTTCTTGACAATTTTATCCTTCTTGATCTACCAGATTCATGTTCAACATCATTACAACACTCATCTTCATCTAACTCAAAATTGTCTCTTCAAAACTTGCAAAATAAGGCTCATATCCTCCTAGCCTTCTTTCATGACTTACTTTACCTGTTCCAATTTCATCAAAACCTAGATCTGGTCCAGCTTCACCTACTGGTACCTCTTCATTGTCAGCTGCTACTCTTTCCCTTCTTTTTCTCCTTTGAAAACTTCTTTTTTCAGCCGTCAACTCCCTAACCTCCTCATGTACATTACTACCGTACTCTTCCTCATCATCATCTCCAACTAATTCAGCTTCAGACTTAACACTATCCTCAGTTGAATAATCAAAACCCTCTACTTCTTCTTCTGAGAAATCAGGTCCAACAGGACCAACATCTATTTCATCATCAGTAGCACCATCTGTAGTAGCAGTATTGAAAAGAAGTGTGGTAGTAAAAGGATGTGAGGTTGAAAAAGTAGCAGCAGGGTCTTCACTATTTAAATGTTCTTCACCTACCCCAAAATTAAAGTTTTCACTTTCACTAGGCATTGCATTAAAAGTTGCACAAGATTCTCCCATATCCGCATGACTACCATTTTCTATTAACATGGTGCCCACAAATGCCTCATCAACCAAATGCCTAACAAATACTTTCACTTCATCCCCATATTCCAAGAAACACATCATGTCTAAAATATCCTTATCCTTATCAACATCTACCAAAATGCCATAGTTAGGTGTTTTAATACTAAAGGTGCAAGTTGTACTATATCCCAATTCTCTAATGTAGCCTTTCAACTCAAAATATGACATTCTATCTACATCAACATCCAAAAATTCTGTAACTTTTCCCCCATTATATATTGGTTCCCCACTACTTAAATCTAACACACCACCATGATACCACCTTAGAGTAATAAAAGTAAACACACTCATCACTTACCTGAAGACAATTAAAAAAAAACAGAGTAGTAATTATAGATATACTCTAATCTGAGGGCAATTCAAAACATAGAAAGGTACTTAAAGACAAACATTATACAACACAGTAGAAAATGAACAAAATACAATACTTTACTTAGCTTCTCTATGAACATAATCTATGAACATAAATACAACAAAATAGCAAAATAGCAGTTTCTCAATAAACATAATAAGAAGAAGAACATAAATAGAACAGTCGATGAACATTATACTAAGACGAGCAGAATACAAGATTACGCGACTTATACGAGAAAGAAAAAACCAAATTTCATGAAAATCGTGGTATAATCTGGTGTAAATGAACACCTAACATGTAATCGTAAGCCACACATAAGTTTTCACACAATGATGCTCTTAATTTCACGAATCAACAGAAATCCTAGGGATAAATCACAAACTCAAAACTAAGGGATAAAGAACTAACCTTTTGATGATATCACTTGATAAACTAGAAATGGTGTTGAAAATACACAGCGAAATCATTTGATGATGCAAAATCGTTTGATGATTATCAAAAGTGGAGAAGGAGATGAACATGAGAATGAGGGTTTTTGGATTTTTATGAGTTCCTTTGTTCTTTCAGTTTAGGATGGAAATGGGGAAAAAAGCAAGAATATGGAGAAAAACAAGAAACGGGAGTTTCAAAGTGGGGGTCCCAGCGCGTGGAATCACGCAGCACCACTTATTTGGTTTATGTGTTGAGGTCAGCAATTCGATCTAGACTTACATGTGTTCTACATACGAATGATTGCTGCTATCTGGATCGAGTTAGACAAGCAGGGAAGGATCTTATGTCACCGGTCACCACCCTGCCTATATAGTATCTAATATTTAATCAAATCTATTTCAAGTGATTTAAGTACTAAAGTCGAAGACAATCTATCCAAAAAATGTACCAACCATTATCCCTCTCAAAATAACCTATCACGAGTCACCATGAGTACGCCGGAAGATGTTTCCATATCGCAAGTTTCACACCTCAACTATCAACTATTCCCTTACATTAACTATCACCATCGATGTCCTGAATCTAACCTGCAAACGCATCAAAACTATTAAATTGTAAACGAAATTCAGAACTTTGACCTTTCTTTTCTCTATCAGGCCATATTAGCAAGTGCATTTGCTCAAAACGACTTCAATAGGGCTACTGCTACAGCATCAAGAGTGTTGCAGGTACGTACTTAGGCTGTTTTATTTGTAGAGGTTCGCGTATCCTTAATGATGAACTATTTTTTACCTCCAATTCTTGAAAATTTTGCAGTTGGGATTAGTTCTAGGATTGGTGTTAGCACTTATCCTTGGAGTTGGTTTACATTTTGGAGCTAGATTATTTACAAAAGACGTCAACGTCATCCACCTAATTGGCATTGGCATTCCGGTATCCACCATATACTAATATGCTATGTCAATACACCTTAGAGTACTTTTCGATGTAAAGTAATGGATTTTGAAACTCAGAGTGTCTTCCCATTTCAGTTTGTCGCGGCAACACAGACTATCAATGCCCTGGCCTTTGTCTTTGATGGCGTAAACTTTGGCGCATCTGACTTTGCATATTCAGCCTACTCAATGGTAACCTCACTTGGCATTCCTTTACTTTTTTCGTCTATCGACAACACAAGTCAAACATATACTCAAGCTAAAATGTAGTCATCTTTTTCGCCATCTCCTCGATCAAAACTAAGCCAGCACTTTCCTCAAAACACCCTCCCTCCCCTCCCTCAAAACAGTAAATTTCAACAAATATTAAATTCTGAGAATGTATTTTGTGTTCAGGTTACAGTGGCTTTATTCAGCATTGTGTTCTTGTTCATTCTTTCATCAAGTTATAAATTCGTCAGAATTTGGGTAGCTCTAACCATCTATATGAGTCTCAGAGCTTTAGCAGGCTTCTGGAGGTATATATATATGTATATATGGTCAATTTCTAATGCTCTCCGAATCTGTGTTGCTCAGACTCTCCAAAAATGTTGCTATACGTGTCAAATCCTTCGAACTGGCCTTAGTTTTGGAGGATCTGACATGTACCCCTCAAAATTATTGCAGTGTCCGAGCAACATAGCTATAAATATAATCTGTTCAAAGCATAACCTAATCTATTTCACCATGTCCATTTGCAGGATAGGAACTAGAACAGGGCCATGGAAGTTTCTCAAGAGCTAAATTAGTCTCTGTTAGAATATTATAATATGTGGATACTCATATTGTATAAAACTATTTTTACTTGTTGTAGTGTCATAGTTCAGTGTCTTGCAGTGATGACAAATAAAAATAAGAAACATATATATCTAACTCTATTTATACTTGTTATGGAAAAAATGTATGCATATATGTGTATATATCTTAAATAGTGTATATACATACTGTATTGCAACAAAGTGTAGTAAATAAGACAGCATCATATTTTGAATAGCTTATATGCATCAAGCTAAAACTAGAAGAATTAATAAGAGATGGCTCTTTCTTTGTTCTGCTGCCAATCCGATGGCTCTTTCTTTGTTCTGCTGCCAATCCTAAGTAGTAACTACAACAACAACAAACCCAGTATAATCCTACAGGTGGAGTATGAGGAGGGTAGGTGTACATAGACCTTACCACTACCCTTGAGGCAGCAGCGAGGCTGTTTTCAACAGACCCTCGACTCGTAAACAAGTTTGAAAGAAGAGCAAGAGCAAAAAATAATGACGACAACAATGTAGAAAGAGCAGTGACAATAAAATCTTTTCTTATATAACTGATTATCTTACAGTCGAAGAGATACATCTTTCTGATAACTATGTATAAACAATTCAAAGCATAAACATAACGTTTTGCAACTCTAGTAGTGATAGAGATCCATACAAGTTATGCAGTTCACCCAAATCTTCCATTCTCAATCCACCATGACCACGTAGAAGAAGCTTAGCTCCCACTAGCACTTGGAGGCGTTTCAACGTGTTTAGATGTAGCAGCATCTTCAAGCTAAAGGTGTTGCTTACATCAAGATGGTGTAAGTTGATTAGCTTTTCCATCTGCAGTGGTAACTCCTTAAGATTACTACAATGTGACAGAAGAAGTGTCTCCAAGTTATACAATACACAAATGGAATCTGGTAACTTTTTAATAAGCACCCTAGAAAGGTCCAAAAATCTGAGAAGCTTTAATTTGATAAACAACACATCCGGCAACTCCACAATACAATTATTTGAAAACGATAATGCCCTTAAGGATGTAAGTCTTGGCAATATGTTATGGAACACCCGCTTGGTTAGCGGAGGTGAGTAATCAGTATCGATTGGAAGCAATGTCCTCAACTGCTGCAATTTGTAGAGGGGTTTCAACTGTTCAAAGTCACCACCTTCTCCCATGGAATAGGACATATGCCGACTTTATTTCAACATATGAGATCCTTTGTTCTCTTCCAACCTAATATGAAGTTTTGAAGATGCAATTCGGGCCAAATCATTGACTAGGTCATGCATTAAGAATCCCTCCGATTTCATTCAGACTCTGGGACCCTTTCGAACAATGATCTTGATCTCAACTCGAGAAAGTATTGGTTACCTTAGTTACCTGAATGAAACTGTTGTACAAGACCATTAGCAATCCACAAGTAAATAACTTGGTCTTTGCAAAATAGATAATCTTTTGGATATATTGCACAATAAGCAAAACATCGCTTCAAATCAGGAAGATCATTGTAGCTCAACATCAACGCTGGTAATATACCATTCAAACAACTTGGTTGGTCTCATATTTTCTTACTTAAAATGTCTCTCCTTTCCTCCCACCTCTGATTTGCAGCGTAAAATACCAGCAAGTGTCTTTAGAGCTAAAGGCAACCCTTTGCACTTGTCTGCAATTTTTCTTCCAACCTCTTTAAATTTTGGATGTTCCTCAGGATCCCTATTTTTTAGTGAATGTCGTTTGAATAAATTCCAAGAGACTTCACCGGATAGAGTTCCCACGTTTATTGCTCGGCTACCCATCATCGAGGCAACATTTACAATGATCTTACTTCCCATATCTCCTTGTACAAAAAGATTTCTCAAGTCATCCCACTCATTATAGTTATCATTCCACACATCATCAAGGACAACAAGAAACTTCTTTCCCTTCAGGCTTTCTTTCAATTTGACCTATAGCTGATTAAGATTGTCATCAACTTTTAAGTCAAATGAGTCAATTTCTTGAAGTAACCCTTTCGTTATTCTTAAAGCATCATGTGCCTCAGAAACACAAAACCAAGCTTTCAAACGAAAATGGTTCATCATTGTAAACTGCTTTAGCAAGTGTCGTCTTACCTACACCTCCCATACCAACAATAGGAACTACAGTCAATTTTTTTCCATTTGCATCTTCAGACAATAAACGGTCAATCAAATCCTCTGTTTCTTTCTGCCTACCAAGGATATCAGAATCATCAACCAAAGAAGTTGAAGGTGTTCTAGTTTCTCGTTTAGTCGAACCAAAATGTTCTTTTAAACCAAGTAGACCAATTTGCTCTTGCAAATCCTTCAATGTTTCAACAGTGTCTTCCAGCTTCTCCTTTATACTCAAGAACAGGTTGAGGTCACTTACTTGATGCTGACCTTCCACCTTAAGTCTCAAAACCTCATAATTGACTTGTTCCATCAAATTTACAGCAGAGTCCACAGCATCTCTAAGCTCATTAAGCCACTGGCTCACAAATCGATTTGATGCTTGGTTATTCTCTGCATCACTTAACACAGCTTGAAGACCAAGCAAAGTCATTCTCAGCTTCTTTAAGAGCCGAACATCATTCTTATGCTTCTAAAACATGTTGAGCAGATCACCTTGAGGAGTAAGCCTATCAAAGAGAACATTCAAAGCTGAAGAGAGAAATGCACCACTAACTGCTAAGCCAATATCCATTTCTCAGATCTGCAAAGCAAAACAAGCAAACACAAAAATGATTCTTTTAACAAGATAAATGGTAAAGTAAAACCCTAAATCAATTGTTTAAAAATTATGTCAATTTTAGATGTGTGTCAATGGATTCATCCAAAATAAAGGGTAAGCTCATTTTTTTCAGATCTCATAATCTGCAACCATATGCTCTAAGGACTACAGCAGTTGTGAGCAAAAGTAATTAAACAAATTCAATTCTCACCAACCAACAACCACCTAACCTCTTAACTACAACCAGTAAGGAAAAGATATTAAGGTTCTAAAAAATTAAAAAAAAAAATGAACTGACCTAGAAGAACTCCGGCGCTCTTCCTTCCCGGCGACGCCGCACATCTGAAGTTTTATGTTGAAGTTTACGAGCTGAAGCTCATATAGATACAATGGAACTTGCCAGGTCAATTGTCATCAAGGTCAAATTCGGAAAATTTTAATCACTTACGGTGTGTTTGGTACGAAGAAAAATGCTATCCATGAGAGTGTTTTCCTAAAAAATATTTTCATAGAAAAAAGTAGATATTTGACTTACTTTTTCCGAAAAAATATTTTACTGTTTAATTTTGAATGAAAAATATTTTTGAAAAATATCTTTTATTTTTTACAAGAGTAAAAAATAATTTTTGAAGTTGAATTTTTTTTTAAAAATAAACTTAAAATATTTTTCGTGATGGGGTGGGGGAGGGGATTAGAGGGGTGTTGAATTTAAAGGGTGGGGGAGGAAGGAGGTGGTAGGGATGTAAAAAGAAAATTTTGAAGTTGAAAGTATCTTTTAAAAATAAAATTGATTTTTTTTAGGGGGGAGAGGGGCTGGTAGGGAGTGGGGTGGGCTGGATGGGTCGAGAGTAGGGATGACAAAAATAAATTTTTGAAGTTGACAATATTTTAAAAAATAAACTTAAATTTTTTTTTTGGGATGGGGGTGGGTTATGGTCGAGAGTATGAGTGAAAAAAATTAAATTTTGAAGTTGAAAATATTTTTCAAAAAACAAACTTAAATTTTTTTAAGGGTAGGGGCGCTAGTAGGGGGTGGGGTGGGGGCTGGTAGGGTGGGATGCTTAGGAGGAAGGTTGAAAGAGAGTTTTGGAAATATTTTCCTTAAGTTTTGACGGGAGATCATTTTCCTTAAATTTGAAGAAATGAGTTGAATTTGTAAATACTATCCAAAACATTTCACCCAACCAAATATGGAAAAATTGAATAACATTTTTCGGAAAAGGTTTTCCTTCATACCAAACACACCCTTAGAACTTGTTTGACATTGCAAAAAAATCTTATTTAAAAAGTATCTTTTTTGATGAATTTATTTGAAAAGTGTAATTAAATTGTGTTTTAATTAAATTTTAGCTTGAAAAGTCACATTTACTCTTAATTGGATTTGGTGTAACTAAATATAATAACAATGTATACATGTTTGATTTGTCAATATAATTATTTGGTGTAGGTAATTGAGTGTGATTGGCAATGTAATTACACTCTTCAATTCATAAGATATTATAAAATCCTAATAATTAGATGATGTAATTACAACCTAATTATTTTTTTATTTCTTACTTTTTTTTTCTATTTTCATTTTTTCGTTTTAAATTTATTTTATCAATTTAAATTTTATTACTATTCTATTGTTTTCTAGAAAAGAAAAATTATTGTTTATATTTCATTTCCGTTTCCTTCTCAACTTTTATTTCATGATTCGATACATTTTTTATATTATATATTCTTATTTTTATTCTTTCATTGGTATAGTCGTGTTAGTCTTCTAATTTTACATTAAAGTAGAATTCATTAGGGGTCTGTTTGAAAAGCCACCAGATAATTGAAATTGATATAATTACTGGGGTAGTAAGTATCAGCCTAGTAATTACAAAACCTAGTGATTACGATGACTTGTTTTTGTTATAGTGTAATTACAAGTGTACTGTTTGATTGCACAAGTATAATCATAAGGTTACATCGACTCAATAGTTTACATTGCAAGCTATTTTTTCGTTAGATTTGATAGATTATCCTTTTATCAATTGTTTTTAGAATTTTATAACATTAAATTTATATAGTATTATGTATTTTGGGTCAAACATGCATTTTATCATATTCATAGAAATTTTGAACTCTTAGTTTTTTTATGATTATTTGATAAAAATATACTAACTAGAAAAACAAATCAATTAATTGTTATATATTAGTTAAAAACATAGGTTTATTAACTACTCTATTTTCAAATGACAATATATATCTTAAAATTTGATTTCATCTATAAAGGTCTTATTAGCCTAATATAAATTTTAAATATAGATAATTAATTTTTATTTTAAAATTTAACATAACCTTATAATTACATGTGTGCAGTCAAACTGTACACTTATAATTACATTATGGCAAATAAATAGGTCATTGTAATAACTAGGTTGTCTTATTATTAAGCTGATAATTACAACCCTAGTAATTATATCAATTTCACTTAAAAAATCACCCAACTAATTTAAATAATATTTTCAATAAATTTTGTTGAAATATAATTTTTAAACTATTTTTTAAAATAATAAGACACTCAATTAATTATCTTAGTAAATTTTGTGGAAATACAATTTTTTTTTAAATTATATTTTTAAAAAAATAATAAGATATTTATTTCAATTCAATTTCATATCCTATTCTAATTCAAATTTTCTTTGCTTTGTCAATCCACAAATAGTATCTACAAAACAGTATTTCGATATAAATATAATAAAATAATTAAATGAATATCTTATTTATTTTTTTAAAAAAATAATTTAAAATACAAATTATATTTATAAAATTTAATATCTCAACAACAACACTTTAGTTAAGGCTGCAACAGCCATGGTCAATGGTCGCTTTCCTCGTAACACTAAATTTCAACAAATATTAAAGTTCGAGAATGCATTTAATTGTTAATGTACTTCTAGATGTACATATATATAGTCAGTTAATTATTCAAATTCTTCAAAAATGTTCGATTACGTTATATCCTTTGAAACTAATTTTAATGGTTCCACCAGTTGACTTAGGAAGCATGGGTGAACATTTATTGAACAATTAAACATCAACGCAGAAGGTTTATTTTTCTGATTGGATTTGCCCTATTACAAAAGTGTAACACCCACTATTTTATTTCAAACACATGAGACAAAATGGCATATAAAGAATATTAAATAAAAGGTAAATTATCGAAATTTTGTTAGTTTAGAAGTTAATTATTTAAATATATATTAGTTTAACATTATGAATTTATCAAAATTTAGTATGTCTAGACACATGAGGTCAAATTTAGGTGTAATTTATTTTAGATATATTTTATCTAAGTGAATTTGCATTTATCTGTGATACATAAACAAATATCGCTCGCTTACTTACCTCCCATCTCGCTGGTCACTCTCATACGTCACTGGTGTATCTGGCATTCCAAATACATGTGAATTACACTGAATACACGTATATAATGCGTGTTTAGTGGATTCACATGTATCTGTCTTGAAATCTAATATGAAATTATTAAGTAGTGAGATAAAATGTACTCTAGTTATTTCAACCTAGAGAGGATTAATAAATATGATAGAAGTATTTGTGTAATTAGGCAACTTCTCCTTAAATAGATATTAAATTTGGTCCATTAACAACTAATTAACTTTATTATTTAAAATTACTTGTTATTTAAATAACTATATTTAAACAAATAGTTTAAAATTTTCATTTAAAATTTACTAAAAGAGTCTTTTTGTTAAAAAAGAAATTTTAATACTCCAAACCACCTAACTAGTCTTTGACAAAAATAGCATGAAAACAATTAATGTATATCTCAAGTAGCAAAAAGAATTAAACAACTGGTGATACAAACAACTTTACTAGAACATTTTTTATTTATTTATTATTTTACTATCACAATAAACATTGATAAGATTGTACAATTATGACAAATACTTAGACAAATGAAAAAGGGAAATAACTTCCTCACCCACATATAGATCATTTTTAGCATAACTCCTTTTCAAACCCATATACAACATTTATTGCACACTGACTACTCTAATTGGACGTAGACCAACACATTTTGTTCCTTTCCTATTTTTATTCTCTTATACATACATGTTCATGTGCGCACACGCGATGCACATGCACATGTATCTTTTTTCTTTTTTTTTACCTTAGGACGATTTTGTCCTTTCCTCAATCCTCACCATGAGACCTCCTTTCACCTTAATAGTAAGGTAAGCTATCAACACCGGCTCCTCACCTTTATCCACCACCGGAATAAACCTAAATCGTGGTAAAACTCTGGCCACCACCTTCTTCATTTGCAAGAACGCCATGTCCTTCCCTAAACAAACCCTAGGTCCAGCTTGAAACACTGGATACACAAATGGATCCTTAGGAACAAACTTCCAATCCCCCGTCTTGACTTCCCTTTTCAACCATCTTTCTGGCCTAAAAGTCTGCCAGTCCTTCCCCCATATGTCCTCCACCCTCCCCATTGCATATGGATGATAGCTTATTCGCGTTCCTTTCTTTGCAAATGTCCCATCAGGCAATATATCATCTTGCATGGCTTCTTTAGTATCAACCGGGACCGGAGGGTAAAGTCTCATGCTTTCACATAATGATGCATGAGTGTATGGCATGTCTTTCACTTCGTCATAGGTTAAAGACGTTGTCGTCTTAGCTATTTCATCCAAGATTTCTTTTTCCACTTCTGGATTCTTCGAAATCAACCAAATAAACCATGTTAGTGCAGCAGAAGTTGTGTCCCTTCCAGCCAAGATAAAACTAATGACAATATCTATAATGAACTCATCATCATGCATGTTTTGTTGTTCGTTAGAACTTATTAAGAATCTTGAAAGAAGATCGTCACTAGACCTCCTATTATAACTTGACCTTTCCTTCTTTTGCTTAATCATTTCCTTAGCCATATCGCGAATTTGTGTTGCACAAACTCTCAATTTCTTCTCAGATCCAATGTTGAGAATTCGTTTGAGCTTCCATATAAACGGGGCAAGGGAATTGAATCTATCACTACTAATACGAACAACTTCTTCAAAAGCATTTGCAAATTTTGCCTCCGGAAAGGATGGTAACAAATATGCTGGATCATACCCATAAGCAACCATGCAAATGTTGTCAAAAGTGAACCTTTGAAGCAAATCTTGAAAGTCAAGAACACTTTTTTGAGACGCGGACATAGTTAGAATAGGGATGAGACGATCAGACAGTTCAACATCTACAACATTCTCAACGAATTTACGTAAAGATTTGGAGTTGAATTCATGACTAGCAAGTTTTCTTTGGTACTTCCAAATCTCACCATCAGCATTAAAGATACCATTGCCTAAAAGATCCTTTAAAGTTTCTTTCCCAAGATACCCTTTTTGATAATTATGAAAGCATGTTTTGAGAATGTGTTCAACATTAGAGGGGTTGGCTGTGAATATATGACGATGGCCTAATGGTCGATAAAGTGTAAAAGTAAGAGATGGTAGTGTACTTAAAACAATTTCAGATGTCCATTGAATTCGACGATTTATATTGGATTTGATTGAGAAATAAGAGCCAATAATTGGATAGGATCTTGGGATTTTGGTAGACTTGGGATATATGAAAACATTGGTTAAAATGGTTTTTGAAATATTAATGATGAAAAACAACAAGATTATTACTAAGGGAAGGAAGAAAAAATAAAGATGTGAGAATATAATTGAAAGACCAAAGTTGAACAACATTTTTTCCTCTTTTTTTCTTTTTTTTGGTTGATGAAAACAAGCTTGAGAAGTGTCTATGTTATATAATGTGTTGTGTATGTACGACGATTGTAGAATTTTTATTCCTTACGTATGTTAGTATTAATATCTTTTCATATGAGTGAGTGTGTCTTAAAAAACTATATATACATGAGTATATATGTCGGCATCTTTTTTATTCTCATAAACTTCGTATTGAGTCAAAATCAGAAAAACAAATTAAAATTGAAGGAGTATTGATAAATTATGTGGAAAGTTTATCACTCTATTTTTTTTTTTTTTAGAGTCAAATAATTTAAGTTTGATCGAGAATTTGCTCAAGTAATCTTCAAAATTTTTAAAATGAAATTTATATATTTGTAAATTACGTAAAAGAAAAATATTATAAGTCATAATAACTAATACTTCAAAGTATTTGAAAGATGTATGAGAAAAGTTTACGATCAAGATATATTTTTTTAAATCTCAAAATTCAAAATGTACCAAATGTTAGCGATTTAAGCAGTACCATTAAAGTTTTAAAAGCCAAATGAATTTTACTTTAATCGTGACTTTTTTATATAAGTTTTTTAAATATTTTAAAGTTACTAATATACATATATCTTTAGTTTATAAATATATATTTTATTTTAAAAAATAATAATTGAAGATCCTATACATATGACAACTTTAGGATAAGAATAGCATTTTGCATTAGCGGATATACATTCATGATTCTCCGCTAACTTTTGTTTTTGTGACTTCGAGTACAGATTTTAATTTTATAAATTTTGAATTTTTGAGATATCATTTTAAATATTAATAATTAGATTTTAAATTTAATAATTAAATAAATTTAATAAAAAAAATTATTATAATGATTATTTTAATAAGAATATTAAATTTGATTGAATTTGTATCGAAAATGTCGACAACACTTTAATTGATCACGTTTTTCATATAGTGTGTAATGTTTTTGAGACCACAAGTTAGCAAGTTGTCAATATCAATATATTGCTGTATTTTGATTTTTGACAATATTATTATCCATAACGTGTTTGTATATAATATGTTTATCTCATATTAGTTTTTACACGTTTTAAAAAGATTCTGTACAAACTAAAGATATTTTTATCAAATTATTTTTAACTCTTTTCAGTGTAATTAATATAGTTTATTTAGAAAAGGTTATTAATCTCTTAAGAATAATAATTAAAAAATTTATTAATTTAAGTTTGCTATTGTAAATTGATAAGTATTTTTGAGATGAACATTTTTTAGTTCCCATTCTACTTTATCATTAGATATAATCATTTTTCATTACATTAAATTTATGAAAAAAGGGTCAAAATATCTGTAAACTATGTCAAAATGAATAAAAATATTCTTTATTAATAGTTTGGTTCAAAAATATTCTTGTCAACAATATTTTGATCCGAAAATACACCTATAAATACTTTTGGATAAAATATATCATAGGATATTTTTGAATCAAAATAGTAACAACAAAGATATTTTTAGACCAAAATATTAACACGATAGAAATGCTTTTAGAACAAATAATCAATTGGGTCATTTTGTTCAATTAAACATAGTTTAAAAGTATTTTTCTTTATTTCACCCTTTTTTAATAAATATATTATATTCACAATATGATGCATAAAATTATTATTTTATTTGTTATTCATTAAAAAGTGTATTAAGACCAAGACTTAATTAACTTGAGTACTTGACGGAGAGAGTAGTAAAAATGATCTATATATTCTAGTATGGACCATTATTAACACCATGTGAAGTGTGGACAAAGATAATTTTTCCCCTTTGTTTGTTAGATGATTTTATATATATATGATGAGATATTTAATTAAATTTGATGTGAAGTTCAATATGTTATCTGATTTTTAATTTGATAATAACGGATAATAATATATTTGATATGGAGTTAGAATTTTAAAAGTAAAATGGGAAATTGAAACAAATTATAATTAAATGACCCCATATGAAGATCGTGAAACCCTAAAATTCGGGTAGAATCATAAAAAAAATTGAGGTTCCTTTGAGACTTAATGGATAGAGAAAAAACCATTAACGAAGTTCTTACATACCTTGAGAAGATGAAATTGAACGAGGAGACTCAGAGCTTTTAGAGTCTTTGATCTTGCCTTCGGAGAGAAACTCAGAGAAGAAAGAAATTTTGATTTGAGTGAATGAGAAGAAATTGGGAGGTTAGAGTGATTAGGAACCTCTTAAGTCTTCACAATAGGCCCAAACGACATAGTATCAAAATTAAAATAGTAGTAGAAAAAGAACCAAATACCCCTGGCTAAAACTGTCGAGTCACCATTACGGCACCATCCACGGACAATCAATCCTTTGACTGTCTGTGGACCCTCAAATGGTGGATAAAAAAAAAAAAAATCCTAGTGGCATGGTCTACGGACCCATCACGGGTTCTAGAACCAACCACATCTCGTGAATTCCAATTGTCATGTCAACCCTCATTACTCAACATTATGAAGTTGATACATATTGAAACATCTCCAAAGATATGCCAAAAAAATAACAATAACGATTATACCAATCGATGAGCTTTTCAGTCACGAAGCTAATAAGACATAGACACTAATAACATACAAATATTAAGCCACATACGTTAGTTTATCTAGGGAAATAACTGAATACTCACACTATCAAAGAACTCATCTTTACTCAACTCCAATCTGCGATAGTTCGTACATTTTTCCTTTCTATAAGAAATGTCAACAATTGAATATATTAGGGTAAATATTCATCTAAAATTTAGTCATTATTTATTGTCAGTCTTAATTTGTTGAACTATAAAGTAAGATTGTATAAATACATAATATATCTTTGCCGAAGTTGTTTCAATTTACTGTTGGACATTGAAGTCTAGTAAATTTTGGCTTGCTTCGAAAAATATAACATGAGCACATTGTTGTCAAGAACAAACTTCAAGTTGTAAGCAATATATCTTTAAACTTTACAAAAAAGTGGTTGTATGTTATCTGGAAATGTTGATTGTCCTTTTTGGCCAAGTCCAACCTCATTTCATACTCCACATTTTGGGTGTTGCAATTGTCATACGTTGTTGTATCTTGTATAATATGCACTTTCTTGTGGCACTTTTTGCCGGACTAGTACCATGTTACACCATTATCGAGTATGTCTACAATTTTGACTTTAAAATGGACATCATTAATAACCAACAATTATTATATCATCATAATTGTTTTCTTCAAGTACTCGAGGTTCTTTTAGGATAGAACAACTTCATTAGAATAGATACCTCATATTTCTGCTAACTTTGAACTCACTCAACGACAATAAATCATACAAATTATTTTAAAATGCGAGAAAAAAAGTAGAAGATTAAAAAAAATTATGGTTAAAAAATGAGAGAAAACCTCTTTATTTATAGTCAACAAATGATAGTATGAACAAGTGTTTTATGTGTCTTATTTGAAAAGTCATGACCTTTCCAAGAAGTCACAACCCTTTGGAAAAGTCACAGCTTATTAAAAAAGTCATAACTCTTTGGAAAAGTCGCAACGCATCGAAAAATCACAAACCTTTGAAAAAAGTCATAACTTATCAGAAAAGTTACAATTCATCGAAAAAGTCATAACATAAGTTAGGAATATTATAGTAATTTAACATTTAAATTAGGAGTTTATGCTTTTAAAGTTATATAGATAGATAAATATAAGTATAAATTTAAATAGATGAAATTCTTGCAATTACATAATATATCTTTCAAAAAAAAGTAGGGCCTCAAACATTGCTTTAGTGACCTTACGATCGAGTCAATCTCGATTTCACATAATTTAACATTTTTTTATCCGGACAAATATAGTTCTAAAGTAGGGTGTAGGAGTATTTTGTTGAAAAAGTAACAGAGTTTATATTTGAGAAAATGGTCTAAAATCCCCTTAACCTATATCGAAATTACAACTACACACTCTAACTTTACGGGTGTCCCATTATCCACCTAAACTATATTTTTATATATTTTCTACCCGCCTAAGTCATGACCTCAACACATAAATCAAATAAGTCGTCTTGCGTGATTACACGCGCTGGGACCCCACCTTGAAACTCTCATTTCTTGTTTTTCTCCCTTTTCTAATTTTTTTCCTCATTTTCCTCCTAAACTGAAAGCTAGAAAAAAGGAACAAAGAAAAATCCAAAAACCCTTTTTTCTCATGTTCATCTCCTTCTCCAATTTTTACACTGAAAATGATCCAATTAAGTATATTAGCACCATCAAAAGAAATGTAGCAAGAATACAAGAGAAAAAACACATACACCATAGCATGGGCAAAATCAAAATCTTCTTTCCGGATTTAATTTCGACCAAGAAGTTTGCAAATTCAGCAAAATTCCGTGTTTGCATCTTACTAAAGTGTTGAGCATTGGGTCTGATTCATCCATACAAAGCCTATTCAAGTTTTCATTTGTCATTTTCGATGAATTTCGAGAAAATTCAAAATTCTAATTAGAGACCTAAATAAGAAATTAGAGCAGATTACAAACCCTAAATTCAAGATTTGAAGTAAAAATGAACATTAACAACTAAACCTTACTTAATTTTGAGAGAAAATCGTGAATTTTTCACAAAAGAAACAATGATTAATGGTGGGGGAAGAAGAAGTAATGGTTAATTAAAAGTGGGGAAGATGACCGTTGGAGAAGGAGGAATTTTTCGTCAAATTATGTTTCTAACGCGCTTAGAGGCGGTGACAACACCTCCCATGACAAGTCAACACTTAGGTGGGTAGAAAATGTATAAAAATATAGTTTAGGTGGATAATGAGACATCCGTGATGTTGGAGTGTGTAGTTGAGATTTCGGGTATAGGTTGGGAATTTTTTAGATCATTTTCTCTTAATATTTTAAAGCCCTTTAAACTTGACGCATTTTCTTAAAGGAAAAATTACCTAACTAAACTTTGTTTTTACCCTATTTTCTATATTTTCTACCATATCAAAAAATTACAAAAAAAAAAAAAAAAAATTACAATTTCTCTCGCTTTTTCGAATACATCACTGTAAATTACCATTTTAATTTTTTTCTTTTTTTAAGCCTAAAATTATTCCATGGTATCATGAATTATCTACATCACTCTATTTTTTAATTTTAAATATTTTCTCTTATCTATTCAGCCATAGGCGCTGGTTGATTATATATCTGTTGCCCAGGCTTTTTATATATTTTACGTAGTGAAATTTATGTAAAACACAATCGTGTTTATGTGTTTGGACTTGGGAGATCCTTGGTTGAGATTTGAGAGCAATTTGATGATTTTCCTCAAATATAATTTATAGTTTGCATACGTATAAAAATATATATGTCAAGAGTGTGTTTGGTATGAAGAAAATGTTTTTCAATTTTTTCATGTTAGGTTGGGACAAAATTTTTGGAAAATATTTTTCAAATAACTTATTTTCCTCAAAATTAAGGAAAATGACTTCCCTTCAAAAATTAAGAAAACATTTTCCAAAACTCTCCTCCAATTTCAATTTTTTTTTTTTTGGAAAAAATCAATATTAAAAAAATATTTTCAATTTTAAAATTTTATTTTTTCACCCAATCCCTGACCCCACCCCCACCGGCCAGCCCCCCAACCCACCCCCTCTTCAAAAAATTAATTTTGCTTTTTAAAATTATTTTTAAACTTCAAAATTTATTTTTAAACTCCTAACCCCCCCCCCCCTCCCCAGCAGCCTCCCTACCAGCCCCCACCCCCAAAAAATTAATTTTGTTTTTAAAAATACTATCAACTTCAAATTTTTATTTTTTCACTCCTACCCTCCCTCACCCACTACCCCCACCCCACCACACCACAACCCCCCACCACAACCCCCAATTTTTTTTTTGTTTTTAAAAAATATTTTCAATTTCATATTTTGACTCTAGTAAAAAATAAAAAATGTCTCTCAAAAAAATTTTCATTCATAAATCAAACACTAAAAATCATTTTCAAAAATATTTTCTACTCACCAACCAAACATGAGAAAAAAAAGTTTAAAAATCTACTTGTTTTCCAGGAAAACATTTTCCTCCATACAAACACACCCTAAATTTCTCTCATTTTATCGATTGCAAGTCACTAAAGAGGTAGGTTTCTACATTCATTTTTTTCTTTCCACTTCATCATGTATCAACTATTTCCTTTTTTTTTTAGTTTTTTCATCTATAAATTTAGTCTATCCACATGACATTTAACAAATTTCCTTAATAAGAAGTACACTTTTTGATCTAAAAGTTTGACGGAAATATAGTTTTGAGTCGAAATATAATTTAAGGATAAATATAAACTATTCAGATAGTTTAAGTATTTTGACCATTTCAGTATCATATAAATACGATTAAAAATCAATCTTTTACTATAATACAAATTCGTCATTCATTTTGAAAATTGTAAAAGAAAATGAATCATATAAATTAAACAGAATAATGTTTTTGTGATATATGACATATTAAAGATAAATAGTTTCAAAAATTTCATATTTGAAAAAAAAGATTGATTTAGACATTTCTATAGGTTTGCATTTAATAAAGTGTGACTTTTCTGTATTTTCAAATAAATTCCTCCACTTCTTTTATCTTCTCAAACAAGCTTTTCAATGGCTTTCCCTCCAAAATTTCATTATTTTCATTTCCCTCCCAAAATTAAAAAACTCGAATTCAAAACTTTCATGGCTTATATTATATTCCAAAATTTCATATTTTCATTTCCCTCCCAAAATTCAAAAAAACTCGAATTCAAAACTTTCATGGCTTATATTATATCTATATAATCTCATCCATATTTTCAAATCTTTACATCAATTAATAGTCTTTTCCACTATATCCATTTTTTTCTCTTCTAATAATGGCTTTTTCATCATCTTCTAGAAACCCAGTTGACCTGAGAAATGGATCAAAGAGCAGTTTTTGTCCTGTGGGTGAAATCCATGTTATTGTTGGTCCTATGTTTGCTGGAAAAACCACTGCACTTCTTCGCCGGGTCAATTTGGAATCAAACGATGGGAGGTATTACTACTCGTATTGTTCTTGTTGATTTGTTTTGTGTGATTTTTTTTTCGTTGATTGAAGTTTATTTGGCTTGAACCGGTGATAAAGATTTAGATATTTTAAAATTAGGTTGAAAAAATTGGAAGTTGTGATTTTTATGCATGTGTATAGTAGATGAAAAATATATATGTGTGCCGTTCCGTTTTTGGTGAATAAAGCAGAAAAGAAACTGAAAAATATGAATTTGTTGAGTTTAAATTATAGATTGGACTTTTGAGACAAGATTCTTTGCTATATGACTGAGAAGTAATCTGGGGTTTAGGGGAAGGGGAAATGGGGTGAGGTATTACAAGGTGGAGAATCGAACTCACACTAATAAAATGAAAATTTAGATAGTCAATCGAGCTATTAAAATTTCGTAGATGATCAATATATAGGGTTGGTTCTGTTAGAAACTTTTGTGGTGAATTATTCCCTTTTAAGCATGAGTTTTAATTGTGTAAGCAGAAATGTGGTGATGATAAAGTCAAGTAAGGATTCAAGATATGCTGTAGATGCAGTGGTGACACATGATGGGACGAAATTTCCGTGTTGGTCATTGCCGGATCTTTCATCTTTTAAGCAGAGAATTGGAGAAAATGCATATGAAAAGGTACAAATCCTGTTTATTACTTCACCACTGAACAAACTCTTATGTTTGACTTGTTAAGACTGTCTATTGTTGAGAACTTATAGATTGTTGATGGGTGTGTGTCACATTCTTCAAAAGTAATGTGTTTTTGAAGGATGTGACATGGGTGTAATATCATTTTTGGAGAGTCCAAGCAACATAGCCTAAAAGCAAGGATCTTTGTACAGTTCAGAGCTTTTGAGTATTGCAGTGTTGAACTTAGATGATTGATGATTGAGTGATGTGATATTACTAGTATTGTGCTGATATTTATGCCACTAATTGGTGAAAATGAGCAACCTTTACCACACATTGTTGGGTAGTATTAACATTAGAAATGAACACCAACTTCATATTTTGATGGGAATTAGAAGATATCTCGAGTCTCTTCACTTGCACCTAGTTAACTTCTAGATTAAGACTTGATGTGCTTTTTGAAATCTTCATATGAATGCAACTGTGCAAGATTGTTAAAATTATAGTACATGATGCCAAATGCAGCTGTAATATCAAGATAGTTTCTTTCTTGTCCAAACCATGAAAATTTTGAGGGGTGTTTTGGAAAGTATCATCTTGCGCAGTATGAAGAATGAATACTAAATACTGTTGCTATTAAAGTCATTGTTCTTTGTATACAAGGCAGAAACGAGGGCCAGATGCTACAAACATAGAATACGATGAGTAGACAAGGTATAAGGGAAACTTGAAACACAATTAATTGTCAAACTAAAGACAGCAGTAGTGAGAAAGGAACTTAGTAGGCAAAATGAATCATGCAATTCACCTTAACTTTAGTTAGCTTCTTATCCTAGTAACTCCATTTCTTGATAGGTGAATGTGATTGGTATCGATGAAGCTCAGTTCTTTGGGGACCTTTATGAGTTCTGCAGCAATGCTGCTGATTTTGATGGGAAAACTATAATTGTTGCAGGCCTAGACGGTGATTACTTGAGGTACTCCTGAAAACTATTTTGTTTTTTGGCTCAAATTTGATTCCGCACTCACCCAATAGCTTTAGTTCAAACCCGATAACTGTGCTCTTACATGGTATCTGTTGCTTGGTTGGTTGCAGGAAGAGTTTTGGTTCAGTGCTTGATATAATTCCACTTGCTGATACTGTGACAAAGTTGACTGCTAGATGTGAGCTGTGTAACAGAAGGGCATTTTTCACCTTCAGAAAGACTAATGACACAGAAACTGAGCTTATTGGAGGTGCTGATATGTACATGCCTGTTTGTCGTCAGCACTATGTTAATGGACTATCTGTCAATGAATCTGCAAAAATGGTTCTTGAATCTCATAAAGTGTCAAGTGAACTTATTTTAGAATCACCACTAGTTGCTCCATAATACACTTGTGTTGTTCAACTATTTTATATTATCATGTATCTTAATTACCTAAGTATGTAAGTAAGTAATTGAACTGTTTTGCTGAAATATGATATATATATATATATAACCTGTCATGTTGAATGAATTTGTAGTTCCTTTTGCAGATTTTTTTACTCTTAAGTTTTAAGCCTGTTTGGCCAGGCTTTTTTTTGGAGGCCAATTTTTTATATATTTTTATATAAATAATAAGATGTTTGTCAAGCTTTTAGGAGAAAATAAGTGTTTTTGACATAAATAAAAAAAAAAAGAAAACTTTCACATATAACCACTTAAAAATAATTATTTACTTTTTATAGTTATAGTTTGATAATTACAATTTGTAGCTACATGTTATTTGGAGGAGAGAGGAGAGAGAGAGGGGAAAAAAAGTGGGAGAAAGGTGAATTGTATATGTATATAGTTAGATAATTGTATATTATACATATGTAATTATATATGACAAGAGAGATTGGGAGAGTAGGAGAGAGGCGAGCGAGAGAGGGTAGAGAGTGGGAGAGAGGTAAATTGTATATGTATATAACTGTATATTATACATATACATTTGTATAAATGGCAAGCGAGATTGGGAGAGAGAGGAGAAAGGCGAGCGAGATTGAGAGAGGGAGGAGAGAGGCGAGCGAGAGCGGGCAGAGAGTGGGAGAGAGGTGAATTATATATGTATATAGGCTAAAAATTGTATATTATACATATTTATTTGTATATCCTGGCGAATTTTACATATACAAACATGACTAATTATACAAATTCAAAGTCAACCCACGTAATTAATGTATAATGTTAGACGCGAGTGATAATTATAGCAAAATATAGCTACGATGAGTAATTAAATAGTATAAATTTGCTTATCCGCATAATTTTTTCTAAAAAAAAAGGATTTCTTTTGTTCAAAAATACTTTTTAAAAAGTACCTTCGGAGAAATCCTAAAAACACTTTAAAAAACGTGGCCAAACAATAATTGTTCGGTTAATTCGATTGCTCTTTACCAAAATTTGTAGCGGAGCATATTTATTATTATTATTATTTTAATTGTGAGACAAAATGTTATATTTGAGGTCAACAATTCTATTTTCAGAGTAGTACCAAAACTTGTTTTGACAAAGTCAGCTCTTGCCATACTTTTATTTGCACAAAATGTGGGATCACCATTTGCACACACAAGTTTTGTTTGAACTTGTGAGCAATTGAATTTTAATTTCAAACTACTAAGGTTAGGATGCCTTTTAATTTCATCATTAATCTTGATGATTGTAGTCAATTCAAATTTGTTTGGGATTAAAACATACTACTAAATATTATTGTCATTAGCATTTGTGATTCAATCACAAAAACAAATGCAATTGAAAAGTTCTCTTGTAAATGAAAAAAAACTGAGCACATATACTAAAAGTACAATATGCATTACAAAGTATGTAAATGAAACAACATAAATGAGAGAGCCCATGGAGTTTGAATACTTTTAGGACAAATTATAAAAATATACACATTTTGTTTCACTTATTTTCATTATTTCTATTATTGTTAAAAATCTTCTAAGTCCCTTATTTTTTTAATATATCTGAGCTGCATATTAGTGTATCCGAATTAATATTTAATGTATATGAATTACATATTACATATTTGAGCTAGTTTTTAATGTATCTGAGCAACGTATTATGTATTCGAGCTACATATTAATGTATCCGAGATAATACTTTATGTAGTCGAGCTACATATTAATGTATATGAATTTTAATTATTGTATCCAGTTTTTTAAATTTTTAAGAGATTAATATAATTAGAAACTTATTAGGGATTAGATTGTAATTTCATATTAAAACTATGAGATTTATGTTATTTAAGACTTGAGTCTTTTTGAATTGAGTTATTTTAAATGCTTTTAAAAGTAATTTTATAGTGTTGGGTAAAGAAAAATAAAAATATTAATAAGCACTTGTTTAAAAGTAAAAAAATGACAAAAATTAAGTCAAATGTATGGAATTGAAAATAATTATTTCTTAGCATAATATATAAACTTTGACCCTTAACTTGATTTTAATAAATTAGTATATTCTTTGACTTTGAATATGCACAAACAAATACTTAAAATTGTATTAAATTGAACAAGTATATACACATGACCAACATGACATATGAAACGAATTGTCATGTAGGACGAATGTGTCATTCTTTAATTTTATACAAGTCTAATAAATATTTATTTATATACATCTAAAATTAAATGTCACAGTTATTGGCTGAAACAAAGTTAATCAGTTTTATATTTTTTTTCATCCTGTATACTTCACAAATCACAAAGGTGTCTAATATTACAATCAATTGATGAATAAGCATTGGAACAATGAATGGTTAAGATTTAAAATATTAATCAAAAAGGATAATTGGCTCTTCCACTTTGATAAATATTTTATTTTATTGTACTAAGTATTTTTATTTGTTATAAAAATAAAAATAAAAACTCTTATTTCTCTTTTCCATTCCTCATTTTTGTGTCTCTTTTGGACAATCGGTTGGTCGCATCTGCATATGAAATTCCAGATTAGCCCTCAACCATGCCGGCCTCAGCATCATCGGCGCCGCCCCCTCCGACTCACAGCCGTCGTGAGGATCTGATCGGACGGTTGAGCTCTTCCTCCACCGAAGCAAAACTCAAAGCTCTCCGTGACCTTAAGAATCAGATCATCGGTAACCGTACGAAAAAACTTTGTTTCCTCAAACTCGGCGCCGTTCCATCTGTTACCTCAATACTCTCTTCCTCCTCCGCCACCGCTGCCGCTGCTGCTGCTGCTGTTTGTTCCGGTAATGACGTGGAACTCAACGATTCGCTAATTATTCAATCCGCTGCTGCTATTGGTAGCTTCGCTTGTGGCTTTGATGATGGTGTTAAAGCCGTCCTTGATGCCGGTGCATTTCCTCTTCTTCTTCGCCTTATTTCTTATCCTAATGATAAGGTAATTTCAAATTTTGAGATCTTCTATTTTGGCTCCATTATAAAGAATGTCTAAATTAATTAAAATTTTATACTTGCTTAATTTCTTCTGTTTGTCTGCTATCTCTGTACTCAGAATAGGTTAAAAAAAGTTGTTTTTAGTGTAGTTATTTGATCATAGTACAGGTTAAATCCTAATTTCAATTTTTGAGAGTTTTGGTGTTTACCTATAATTTAAAGCAAATTATAGAGGGCAAGAAGTTTCATGTTACTTGATTAACTTATATATTATGTTAGCCGTGACGATGGAAGAAAAACACTGAAGTAGTGGAAAGGTTAGTTTTATACGGAAAAACATTACATCCAAATTTATGAATTGGAAGGCAAGAAGTACTGTGTAACAATCTTTGTTTCTGGTTTGCTTATTTCATCCATTTTTCAACTTGCTAAATCATTAAAACAAGAAAAATACCGGTAGGGTGAAATAAGTGGCGCATAGTAACATAGTTTTTGGTGGGGAATCGAACCCTCACTAACAAGGGGAAAGCTCAGATTGAGCTACTAAGACTCCCTAGTAAAAGACTTGCGTCTTATGTTGATGATCTTGGGCTCCCTTTAGTACCCGAAAGGTGTTGGTAAAAAACTAAGTTTATTTGCTGAATACATGTGTGGCCCCTCAAATTTGTCCGAGTTTTTTATGTAGGCACTTACACTTAGCCTTGTACAATTGAACAGCTGAACTCAAGTCAATCTGTGTAAATTAGACACGATGTGCTGATGAAGTGTGTGTACTTCCCACCCTTAGCGCGCGTTAAGCCTTGAGAATGGCTAATTCCATTTGACTTTCCTTATTATTGTTTCATTCAAATTTCTCCTTCTTCCACACTCTTTCCTGCACCTACCTCCGCTATTTATAACCACCATCCACCTTCTCCTCCCACTACCCTTCCCTCTTCCCCGTCTATTAGTATATCTTCCCCAAAAAAACTTCCTTTCTTGACAAACCCATTCCTTCTTCGTCTTCAGATTCAAACACCATTGTTGTTGGTAAATAACCTCTAGGAAAAAATGGCAACCCTAATCTGATTCCGTTTTGAAACTAAAAAACCTTTTCCGTTTTAAAAGACAAAAAGTTGGGTGCCAAGCTTGGTTAGGGTCCAAGATAGATTTTTTTCCCAGAGAAGGTAAAAGTTATGAAATTTAATGATATTTGGACCCTTTCTCCTGGAACATTAATCACAGTTGTGTTAAATGCAGGGCCATCTTAACCCCTAGGCCACTACAACCATCGCTTGGGCCCAATATTTTGGGGGGCCATTGAAAAAGAAGAGTATTTATACATATATTTAAAAAAATAAAATATGATGTACTTCTAAATTTCTTTAAAACAAAACGAGTAAGAAGTAATTATTCAAATGGTTAATTTCCACTTCCCTAAGGGAATGAAATAAATTTTGGGAATTATTTCCTTATGTGGGGAAAGGAGATTGTACTTCCTTATTTATTTACTAATAATTTGATTATTTACCATATATTCATCTTCTTATTCTCTATTTTATTACTCCCTCCATTTCACAAAGAATGATCTAGTTTGACTTGGCACGGAGTTAAAGAAAATAAAGAAGACTTTTGATCATGTGGTCCTAAATTAAAGTTATGTCAAATGTATAAACTTGACCTTTAATCTTCTGGCCTTAAACATGCCACGTGGAAATTTATTTTCAAAAAAAGGAAGAGGTCATTCTTTTTGAAACAGACTAAAATAAGGAAAGGAGGTAATTCTTTTTGAAACGTAGGGAGTATAATATTGAGCTCTCTCCTACAAAACTTATTGAGTGAATGTTTCTTACAAGTTACAAAAGAGCAAAATTGTTTTTTGGTGTCTTCTTCATATTTTCAAGTGCAACAACCATTATGTTGAAGGAACGCTACACTATTTTAATATCTTTATGACAATTTATCAAATTCTTGAGCCAGGTTTTGTTATTTTAACTTTATTTTATAGATTTTCTTGAAAAAAATTTATTTTTGATATTCTTAGTTCGTAAGTATATATATTTTTGTTTTAGGTATTATAATTTATTCAATTTAAGTATGTGAATTTTTTTTTGTATGAAATGGAAAACCCGCAGCCGCTACCCGTTGGGTGCGCATAGGGGTAAAACTCCCGCTCCTATGCAATAACTAGCAAACCACATAGGAGAGGTAATCCGTACTAGGCAAGCCCGGTGCGACGAGCTCGATTCAGAAGGCAAACCCCTTGCTTTCGTTAACAAGGGGTTTCGAACTTGAGACCTCCAACATGGAAGTTCCAAGCCCAAACTACTGGGCCATTAAATATATCAACTAAAAAATATGATTTCAATCTAGTTGACTAATATAGTTGAGTTAATAACATTCAAGAAGAAAATCTAAAAGAAGTGTGAAAAATGTGGCATATTCCCGAAAATCTAAAAGAAGTGTGAAGTGTGATAATTTGAATTGTTGCATCTCTAAAATAAATGTGACAGTTATTTTTTAAAGAGAATGTAAATAAATAAATAAATATTAGGGCCCCTCCATGAAGTTTGGCTTTAGGCCCCTAATCTTATTGAGTTGCCCCTGGTTATATGGCATATTTGAGGAATAGTGTCTAGTTCATGTCTTACATTAGAGAGATCAGGACTTCTAAAAGTTCAGTGACTAGAACAGTGCCAGAGAGAAGAACTGAATTAGAAGAAGAGTCCTTCTAAATCAGATTTGAGTTGCTGGAAAAAGATTATGTTGCCAGAAAATTTATGGCGAGTAAACCAGATCCAACATCGATTCTTTATTTTAACGCTTGTCAGCAAAGAGAGAGATTGTGGGAATAACAATAAACAGCGTCGTTGAAGAAGAAAAAGAAGAAAAAAAACAAGGAAGAAGAAGGAAATATGTGTACTCCCTCTTTTCTTTTATCTATTCGTCTTTTTTAATCTTTTTTTATGACTGTGGTGTCTGACCCAACTTTTTCGCACTTAGACTAATTCCACGGCTAGGACAAATGGCAAGAATCACGTAGTGTTTATTGTCTCCACTTGGAATTGAACATGAGATCTTATGGTTCTCAACCACTTCATTTACCACTAGGCTACCACTAAGCCACACCCTTGGGGTCTCTTTTCCTTTATTTTTTATTGACACGTTTCTTTGCATGTATATTGCCACTTAACTTGCGCGTCAACTATACAGATTTAAACTTTGCTGAAGATTGAATGATATGTGTCTGTCTAATTGGCACAGTAAATGCATAGATCAAGTGTTCAATAGGTCATAGCCTCATAGCCGCTGTTGAGGTGTCTAAATGAAAAATCTTGACAAGTTTATGGGGGTCTGCCTATGTATTCAGCCTTGTTTGAACTTGGATGTACTCAGTTGTTGTGAACTTGCGATGATATTTTGGATTGTTATTTCTGAATGCAATCTCCGTCTCAGTCACAAGTTTATATTAATTTTCTGCCAATCAGAAAAATGGTTACCTATTTCATCATTAACTGAATTTTGATTGACTTGCCTGTTTTTGAACTTCCTTTTAGTACCTTCCAAATATGTTTAAGTTTCTTGTCCCCTCATTTACTTTTTAGAATTGTTATGTTAATTTGTTCTAATACCTGATCATTTTAGAAAAGAACTGTTCTAATGTCAAACTTCTATGCCTGTTCCATAGGCTGTTATTTATTCTATGCTTGTAAAGTAACATGGGAAGGGAAAGGAAAATAGATGGAAGAGAAGTGTTTCCTTTTGTTTTTCTTTTTGTTGTTGTCAGAAACAAGGAAAAGAAAATTAGTTTGACCTTTCTTTTTCTTTTATCCAAATTTGTGAGCCGGGCGTGAAAAATGTTCCACCCATTCTTGTCGGTTCAATCTTCCTGGAGAAGACTTGAAAAGGATTTCCCGAGTATGTTTGAGAATGAGATCAGTGTGAAGATCCAATGCTGAAACCACATTATTTTGTAAACGAATCTCCCACATTCACACTGCACCAGAGTCCTAGAGAATCAGAAATTCTTAGAATTTCCTTATTTTTTCTTCCTTTTAGTAATGCTAGTATGACATTTAAGAAATAAACAAAGACTCAGAGACAATATGAAATCCGTACATAGACAAGGTGGATAGTTAGTTACACTCTTGTAATGTACTCAATTTATGATATAAATGATGTCCTCGTACATCTTTTGAATAATTTTTGAATTACTCATTTTGGAACTGAAGGACTTTGCTTTATCAGAAAATTGGTAACATTTCTATCTGGAAACATTTCTTCCAAAATATTTTCATGCAAAGCAAGGTAAAAAAAGGAGTTAGTGGGTGAAAAAATGGGAGAGTGATTAGTGCGACCATCAAGGCAGTTGACAAAATTCCTCGAGGAACTCAACTGCTTGTAGAAGTTGAAGTATTTGTGGACTCTGATGTTCAAATATCAACTGGATAATTTTGTTCCTTAAGATAAATGTCTTTGACAAGTAAGTAAAATAGATTTTCTTTTTATTTTTAGGAGCTGAACTGAAAATTTATGACTGAACAAGTTAAGAATTTGATACTTTACCCAATCAAAAAGAATTGCAACAAAATATTGGTACTTCATATTTTTTCTTCTTTTCTCCCTTTTCTTGATTTTAAAACTACCTATGTAGGAAGTGCGCTGATACCTCAGTGAGAGGTGCGAAAGGCTGGTCGCAGTGGGTACACAGAAGGGTAGAGGTAGGTCGAAAAAATATTAGAGAGAGATGATTAAACATGACATGAGGCATCTTCATATTACCGAGGACATGACTCTAGATAGGAAGGGGTGGAGGTCGTATATTAGAGTAGAAGGCCAGTAGGGATAAAGTGTTGTCTTGCTTTGCGAAGGTTTATGCTTGTTAGTGCTTGTCGTAGTACTAGTCGTACCATTGTAGTTCTTGTCATATGTTTTTTATTTGTGTTTCAAGTTAACACACTATTTTGCTGCTGTTATTGTTTCTTTCTTGTTGACTTTACCATGCTTTCTTACTACTGCTATGTCTTCATTGTTATATTCTTCTTACTTGGGTTTGATGCACTTGAGCCAGTGTTGTGAAAGGCGCTCGCCTTTCGCCTTTGGCGATAAGGCGAGTCGAGGCACTTTCACCTATTTGCCTCGAGGCGAGGCGAGTTGAAAAAGGCTACCTTATGGCGCCCTTTGGCGACTTTCTGCGACAAGGCTGGCACTGCCTTTTTATTTTATTAATTTTTTAAAGGTCTGATTTATAATTAAAAGCCAAAATTAGTTTTTTTTTTTTGGAACATTCCACATTTGCGATTGCCTCCTCTTCTCCTGAGTCGCGAACCCTTCGTGTTTGCCTCCTTTTTGCAAACACCGACTTCCCGACCTTCTTCTTCAACTGACTTCGCGACCTTCTTCTTCAACTGACTTCGCGGCTACTGCTCCTTCACCGCTTCGTGACTGCTGTCATGTACGTTTCTTCTTCTTCTTCTTCTCTTCTAATTCTTCTCTTATTTTCTTCTTCTTCTTTACTTCTCTGTTTTTTTTTCACGCACTACTGTGCTCTGTTTTCAGTGTGGTAGGTAACAGGGTTGTTCACTCACTCGGTGTTTTGTTCACTATTAGTTTTTAAATTTAAATATTTGTTAATATATGTTATTGCTATTAAGATTTTGGATATTTATATGTGCAATTAAAAATTTTAATTTTTGGTATTAATTGGCGCCTTAATTCAAAAAGGCGAGCGCCTCGCCGCTCGCCTCGTCTCGTGGTGAGGCAGGCCCTTGTCGCCTTTTGTCGCCTCTCGCCGTCCAAAACACTAACTTGAGCCAAAGGTCTTTTGGATCAGCCTCTCTACCTCCATGAGGTAGTGGTAAGGTTTGCGTACACTCTACCCTCCCCAGACCCCACTTAGTGAGATTTCACCGGATATGTTGTTGTTGTATGTAGGAGATCAGTTTGCAATAAGTTAAAAGTAATTTTGGGGAGAGCAGATCAACTAGGTGTTTTACTGCTCTTTCAGATGATCACGAGGCCGAACCTTTTGACTGATATGTCCCAAAATCACTGTTTAGGAGTTTATCTCATAATTTTTATTATCTCTGATTATTTAACTGTGATCTAATGCCAGGTAGTCGGAGCAGCTGCTCGATCCCTTAAGTTTATTTATCAATCGAAGTTAGCCCCAAGGTATGATTTTCTTCAGGGGAACAATATGGAATTTATCCAGTCGTTACTGAATAGTGAAAATGAGAATGTGACTGGACTTGGTGCAAGTATCATTACACATTCTTGCTGGACAAGTATGGAGCAGAAGGCATTAAGTGATGCTGGAATTATTAAAAAGCTCACTTGTATGCTTGGAGGGTCTGTAACTCAAAAAGATGCTAGTTTGGAGTCTCTAGCCACTATCCTAAAGGGAAATCCTGAAGTCATATCAAAGTTCACCGAACCTGAAAATGGAGGAGCATTGGGTACTGTTACTGAATTGACCAAGGATAAAAATGCCCGGACAAGATTGCTTGCTTGCATATGCTTGATTGTCATAAGGAACTCTGCTCCTTCTTGCCTTCAAGATTTACGAATCAAAACAAAATTGATACTAATTCTACTTGAGCTTCTTGATGATGATCAAGTTGGAGACGAAGCTCCTTTTGCCTTGTCTAGTTTAATTGCAGAAAAGGAGGATCTGCAAGTATTAGCATTCGAGGCAAATGTTATCGATAAACTTGTCAACCACCTGCGGAAAGGTCCATTATTGTCGAGACGTTTGGAGGGAATACTTATTGCATTGGCTAACATGTGTTCAAGACTGGAACGCTGCAGGGATCGGCTTTTGTCATTAGAGGTCAGTTGCTTTACCTGGTGTAAACACTTTGTTGTATTTCTTGTCATTGTGTGGCTGTAAGGCTGCAAGCAAACAATTTAATTCAGGTATCTGCACTTGGACCTTGTTTGCCTGGTTTCCAACTTCACAGATAAAGAAAGTAATGGAGGTTAATCCATTGAGCTGCATCCGAACTCCATTCAAACTAGAATTTCTTAGAATCTGCTTAGATTAACAATTACAGTTCTTAAAGTACCAAACTAATCAAAGCTTTGAGTGCTAATGGTGGTAGGTTCAGCTGTAATGAATATTTTAATTCTACCTCTCATAAAAGCAAGCGCATAACTTACATTTTATCTTTGTTTTACTTAGAGCTGCAATTGAATCAAATATTAGTTGGTTCCTGGCTGTTTCTGCTCATTTCGGATCATTGAACTTGAATTGAAGTGGGGATAGATTTGAGCTCAAATTGTATGCGTAAATTCAATTTGAACTCGGTTCAAATTATATGGTAGGTTTGAGCTTCGCTCATAACAGAAGCTCAATTCATTAATCTTGTATAAATTATCAAGTATTCCACTATTCCTTGTAAATGGCTAAAGATAAATTATGATCCCAGATTTGATACAAGGGCGCACAATGAAAAAGTGTTTTGAGATGCAAAAAGCACAAAGTAGCAACTGTACGCGTCATCAAAGTGAAGCACATACTCTGAGTTCTAACAAATAACTAACGAATCAACACACAAAATAAGTATTCATGCCATTATAGATTATTCAGTTACCCTTATCTAAAATATTTGTACCATTAAATAGCCACTTTCTTGACTTACAAGTTGAGTAAACATGATATAAGGATAGAGTCATGACAGACAATGGTCAGTAATATATTTTTGTTGTAAAAGGAGGTCAAAAGGGAATAAATGCTCTAAACCAATGTTTTTAATAGCGAACAGAGCAAAGAAGTGATAAGGTTATTGGGCTTGAAGCAAAAAATGAGAAGTGTAGTGCACAGTTATGAAGCATCAAATGCCTACAAATTTAATACAATAAAAGTTTAGTTGCAGTGTAAATAATTAATTTTAGCATCCTATATACAATAACACCGATATCAAAATAACTCTTCGAAGTTGAGATTCAGAAAAAATGACTTATTCTCGTTGGAAGCACTCTGTGTAGCGTTGTTTGAAGCACACACTTCTCTACAGCGCATGGTTTCTCTTTGAAGCGATAACCCTTCGCTTAGTGGCTTCCAAAGGATTTTAATGACACTGCTCAAACTCAAGTCATAAAACAACAGACAAAATAGGAATGCAATCCTCTTCCTCTTTTTTTTTTTTTTTTTTTTTTTTAATCTGGTAACTTTGTATTCCACGGCATTAAAGGTTATGCTGGCCACCTCCAAAAGTATTAATGACACAAAAAAATGAAACCTGAATACTTGCAGAGCTCCTATGAAATCCACTAGTTGGGAATAAACAAGCTGTAGGGGTGAGAAACTTGAAGTCTCAGTATCAATGTCTACTAATGAAATGGCTTTGGAGGCTAGCCTGCAATGAACAAGCTTTGTGGAAGGAGGTGATTCAGGCAAAATATGAAATGGAAGATCACTGGTCAACTAACATGGTGACCAAAACTTATGGAACCTGCCTTCGGAGATCCATAAGGAATCTCTGGCCAAAACTTAAGAGGGAATTGCAGAATCAAAATCGGAAATGGTGTGAAGGTCTCATTTTTGGAAGATAGTTGGCTGGAATGAGGTCCTTCAAAAACATTTTTCCCTGATGTATTCATCCTCAACCAACAACAGAGGGCTATCGTGGCAGAGGTTTGGTCAAACCAAGGGTGAAATCTGAGCTTTAGAAGACCTTTTAATGATTGAGAAATCCAAAGAGTAGTAGAATTCTAACTCTGGAACAATTCAGAGGAGGAAATACTGTCCCAAGACGGTTTGGAATGGCAAGATCACAAGCAAGGAAGATTCAATGTCAAGGGGGCTTACAAGATGTTCAACCCTTTCAATAACCAGATTAATGGGTGGCCCTAGAAGCTGATCCGGAAAACCAAAATTCCCTATAGAGTGTCGTGTGTTATGGCTACTTGCTAAACAAGCTGTTTTGACTCAGGAAAATCTCATGAAGGGGTGCCCCCAAGGCCTAGCTCGAGTGGGAAAAGGTGGAGCATTTGTGGCTTAGGTCGCAGGTTCAAGCCCCACACTATGCAAAGCAAAGCCTGGTATTTAAGTGCAGGGTAGAGGGGCGGTCCCATTCTCCACCAAGTTTAGAAGGCTGTGATTAGTCCAAAGGGAGGGTCATGGATTTCTCGGTTATCAAAAAAAAATCATCTCATGAAGGGGTATCCAATTGAGCCCTAGATGTTTCCTATGTGGGGTAGAGGCTGAGTATATGACTCACCTTTTTCTTCACTGTAGGATCACCAACCTGCTGTGGGACCTCTTCATCAATACAAAAGGACTGGATTGAGTGATGCCAATGAGAGAGTAACTCAAACCTTGAAGATCTGGATTAGTTATGGCGACATCTCTGGACATAGGGAGAGATGGAAAACCATCCCTGCCTGTATTTGGTGGTCAAAATTGAAAGATAGGAACCTTAGATGTTTTCAGAACAAGAGCAACACTATCTAGAAGATGAACTGTCTTGTGTTGTCTCATTTTTGGTGTAAACAGGAGTATATGGAAGATCTAGAATCAGTTGTGAATGTCTTAGGATCCCTGTAATTTTCTAATAGGATTGAAGATCTTCTATACTCTCTTTAATTTGTAATTAGGAATCTGTAACAGGTTGTGGAAGGTTTTGATTTTTTGTAAATAGAAATACAAATTGTTACCGTCTCCAAAAAAAAAAAAAAAAGTAGTTGAATTTCTTCTATTTTCATTTCTTTACACCAAAAGCCTAAGTGGTAATAACTTTCCACTTAATCTTCACTATAGTGCATTCTTTCCCTTAAAAAGTTCTCTGATTTCTCTCCTTCCATATGATCCACCAGATACAAGCTGGTACTGTTCTCCACACCACCTATACTGGCTCTTGCTACCTCCCCTTCTGGCCCAACAACTTAGTATGTCTGCGGTATGTTCTGGCATAATTTAATTGAGGCTAGCTAAATTGGTTAATAGAGCCCATGCTTGTCTTGTTACTATGCAGTGGAGGAAAAGGTGTTTGTTAGTTTCTAGAGCTTCTTTGCAAAGATAACATCTTGATGCAATAATTCTTCCCCTCTTTTGAAGTGCATCGTGTGTCAGACAAGCTCTCCTGTTCACCAACCAAGTGAAGAACTTCACCTTAGTAGGGGCTACACTTTTCAGATAGCTCTCCGTGGCTCTGATTTTTCCCTGCAGTTGTGGCTAGGTCCCTTCATACATTCTATTCACAGAGAATTGACCATCCGAATGATGGCTCCATAGCAATTTATCTGTTTCCAGATTTTTGCCAAGAAAGTCTCCAATAAATCCTCTTCCTCTTCAAGATCGATAAAATCATATCAATCAACCTCTTATAATTATCTTCATAGTTTTCCCCATTTTATCTTCTTTATCTACCAGTCCTTTTATTACATAATTTGTTTTGGTGGTGTAAAAGTAGTTTCCTTGATAATATAGATCAATATATGGAGTTCTTGGAGCTGCTAGGGAAATGTTGTAACTGACTGTATGGATATTCCCAGCAGTCTTTTGTAACTTTTGGTTTTGGTACCTTCTTGGTACTTTAGTCAATAAACCTTTACCTTGTCAAAAAAAAAAATAATATTTACCAGTCCTTTTATTTGAGCTTAGATTATCGCACAAATCATACAAGTCGTTATCAACTTCACTCGCCTCAGTGACTTCACATCAAGTCAAAGCATATCTTCGTCATCAAGTATTGGACTGGAATTCACTAGTATCCATGCATGGTGGATAACTAGACTGTGCTGCTGCAGATGGCACATGCACAGGATCAGTGTGTCCAAATGAATTCAGTTGAGGGTTACTAGATTTTATTTTTTTTTTGTTATAAAAATGAGTAGCAGACACACATTTTGGATAACCTTGTAGTGCTTTTAAAAGCAGAGCACTTGGAAAATATTTGATACTTTTCTTAGTTGTGTTAAATTGAAGTATGTCGTTCTAGAATTGTGTCATAGATGAGTATTAACTATGAAGGCCTTTCTGTTTTTGAAGCTTAGTGGTGTGGAGGTCATGCACCAATTTTTTATATTTACATCTTCTGTACGCAGGCTATGAAGTTTGTAACTGATGCCCTAAGTCAGGATAGTGGTGAAGTGCGTGCTGCAGCATGTGTTTGTTTGAAAAATGTTTCTCGCTCAGTGAAGGTTTGTGATGTTCATAATAGCCTCAGTTATTTCTTAATATTGGCTATTTGTGCAATGATCTTGGCTGACAAACTACTTCACAGAATCTTAGTGCAGGTCTATTTATGAACGAGAGTTTTGTTGTTCCCTTGGTTCAGCTTTTATTTGATGATTTGACCATTGTCCAGGTATTTTTTTTTTTTTTGCTTGTGCTCTTCTAGGAACCTGTATTTGCAACTTTGGCACCATAGCTGATGCTAAACTGATGGCTTTCATGCCCTATATGTTGTTGAGCATTATCCTCTTAGAAGTTGTGTCGATTGGTTTTAACTCGTATATTTGTGTTGGGCTGCGCTGGGTGTTGGTAAAATGAAGCTTAGGAGATCCTGACCTTTTGACAGCAATATCAATGATGCTAAACTGTTGATTTTAGTGACTAATAGGTCATACATACAAATTAGTAGGGATAAGGTTTGGTAGTTTAGGTCTTGTGTTCTCTAAGAGTTCTTTTTAGTTTGATTAGAGATTTGTATATCATTATGGGGTTAAGTGTGAGATTTAGGGAATATCTAGTTTTAGAGAACCCCTGATTTGTCCGGAGCATTGGAATGAAACTACCGAAATGGAGCGGAATGGATATGTAGAGTTTATATAGTTTTGGACCAGCTAACTGGGGACAGAAGTGTGTGTATTTTGTAGTATTAGAACATTGACACTCCACCCTCTGAGCTTTGCTTGCAGTGTTGGAAGGTAGAGGCAAAACAGTTTTGCTTCCTCTTTTTTAATCCAGTGAACATAGGGATGCTACTTGTGAGCAAGATAAGCAACTCAATTAGTTCAGGATGTTCTCTCAGGCACAATAACACATTTAGTAGTGGTGTTTTGAAGCAATTAAGTTGCAACTTTGGCATTGGCTAAGCTGAAGTGTGCTCATTAAAACTTTGTTTGAGAGTTGTCAATTGTAGTCATGTATGCTTTAGAGAATCTATGAAAGGAATGTTAACTGAGATTATAATAAGATGTTACATACATGCACCTTTTTCATTCTTGTTGTTTCAACTGGTTCAAGTAGATACTGCATCTCATGACTTGAAAATATCTGTTGCGTTTGTGGTCCTAATTTTTCTTAGGTTGAGTGATGGAGGATTCATAATCTGTTCCTTAATCCTCTATTACCAGGTTTCTGCCCTTGATGCCATCAGCAACATAGTGGTTGATTTCTTGGCACATAAGACAATGTTTATGAAATGTGGAGGTGTGAAGCAGCTCGTTCAGCTTTCGAAGTCAATGGATGCAACTATTAGGGTAAAATCCGTGTGTGCTTTAAGGAATCTAACATTCCTTGTGAGTGACAAGTGTAAAGAGGAAATTCTATCAGAGCTCACACAGTTGACCTTAAGAAGCCTGATTTGTGGTAATTTTTCTGATATTATTTGTTGCCTTGAATGTAATGGTTATACAGAGATGTGTCCTTTTGAGGTTAACACTTTTGTGCTGCAGATCCTGAGGCTTGTGTTCAAGAGCAAGCTTTAGCTTTGGTTTGTAATCTGGTTGATGGGCCTCTAGATTCTATCCAGCATGTCTTTGCGGAGGACGCTCTTCTGCTGCATGCTGTTGGACAGCAATTGCAAAGTGCTTCAAAAGCTGAAGTCCTTATTCAGGTAAAGACTATTGTTCATTTGTAAATTGTGGATGTCTCAGTGCAAAAAAGAATTCTTAACGATTAGAAGTACAACAGGTCCTAATCAACCTTCTAAGATTCTTCTGGTCATTCTGCCGGATTTTCATGATTGCTTAAGCTGATGATGAACTGTAAAGGATTTGATTAATATGGTAATACTTTGTGAGGCAGTTATTAATTGTGTATCTAGTTGTGACTGTGGTACGGGCAAAAGTGTCTGCTCCTTGTGTAGTATAAAATTAATATGTATCAGTAGTGGTGGAGGTTATATCTTTTAGGTGGTTAAAAACTATGTGCTGATTTTTATTTGGGGTGAGCAAAAATTATGCTTGTGCATGTATCATATATGGGGACCATTCAAATATTTTATTGGCTTAATAGGCCAAGATTTAAGATAGTCGTGCTGCTAAAAATCAGTTGTTCAAGTGTAGATGTGTGTTTGTTGCAGAAATTTTGTAAATCATGGTTGAGGTTGACCCAACTTTGATATTAGCAATAATTGCATCAAGTTATAGATAAAAGTTGATTTGTCTTTCATGCACCTTGGCATGTATCTCTCGATTCTATATTATAATCTCTGCCATTAATTGCTGACAATTCCTCTATGGTTGAACTCTGTGATGTATAAGATACATCTAGAAAAGTGATAATGTGGGAAGTAGTCACTAAAAGTAGAAATAAATTGCTTAATCTGAGCGTGAGAATGAACTTCACCGGCGTACTTTCTTCTTGAAAGAAGATGATTAGACATTTCAAGCAATAAATGTTTTGTTGCACATATTGCATACAGCAGGTTACATTGCTTTCTTACTCGATAAGTTCCATTTCTAGTTTTCTCTACCAACAGATTGCATATTGATACTTCTAGAATAATGTCCAAGTAATATGGGTTTTGAAAATCTCTCTAGGGTATGTACGTCTTCACCAATGTTGCATCTGGAAATGAGGTGCACAAGGAAGCGGTTATGCAAGAGCTCTTTCCACCGTTAGCTAATGAACGTGAATCAATTATGTCCAAGTTTTTACATAGTGATGATATCCGGTTACGTACAGCAGCAGTTTGGGCTCTAGTAAACCTTACTTTTCCAAGCAGTTCTGGTGCATTTGGCCGAGTGATGAAATTACGGAATGGTGGCATAATTTCTCAGTTGAAAAATATGGTCAATGATCCTTGCCTTGATGTAAAGGTCAATGCAATTATTTGGATTAAATTTTGTTCAGATTATTTCTTTGCCTGTCAATTAAAACTTTGTTCGATCCCTTTGTGCAGCTTAGAGCAAGGACGGCTCTGGGGCAATCAGTTACTTCTGGTGATGGTTCTACATGACTATTATATTTTTATCCTTAATTCAGTGGTTGGTGAGAGATTCTGGTGCAGAATGTTGCTTGTGGACATCAACGTGTTTTATATAATGCCATGTCTGCAACCGTTGGGACCAAGGAGAACATGGTATGCATTCATCAAGGTCTATGATGACTCAATTTATGATTTCTCAAGTCGTAGATGGGCAAAAAATGACCAAATTTTCCGAATTCAAGTTTTGCTTATGCATCAACCCCACTCCTTGCAGGTGTAAGCTTTAATTCCAGCATTTTTCAAATTCAAGGCTTTTGCTTTGCTTGGTTTATGCTTGTGTGGCCTAGCCGGTCATATTCGACTGCATCATTCTGTACCCCAGCCGCAATTTTGTATATTTTTTGTCCTAGTTATAAATATATTATTGTCTGTGATTGTTGCACCTGTTATTCTGTATTTCCCCCCACTATCAGGGGGTGTTAGCAAGGATAATTAATGAGAAGGCATTATCGTCCTTTGTCTCTCTTTATCTTGAGGGGTTACGATGGCTGATTTAGAAACTTGATGCAGTTGCATTTAACCCTGAGCTATTTCATATTCCGCGAAAGATTAGTGTAAAGTGATAGTGACTAGTTGATGTGGACTGCTGAAAAAGCCTTTGTAACACAAATTCTTGAATCTACTCTTGATGGCTTGGAAGGTAAGAATTTGTTTATGAAGATTTCTTATTGTTGAAGAAGACGGCGGAAAAAGAAGTGGTGTGAAAGGATAATGAAATGCAGGAGATAGCAGGTAATGTCCTTTTAACCTTTTTCAATCATTTGCTGCTTCTTCAACTTGTCCTTGTCTGTTACTGGGTCTTCTTCTTCTTCGTGTAAATGCTCAATACCGGTACTAATTTTTGTTTATGTTAAACCTATCGCGAATGGATTCAACTACTATGATAGATGGAACTATTTTTTTTTTTTTGAAGTTATTCGAATAATGGGTTTGTTCCAAGTACTATGATGATATTATCATTACCTCCTCCCTTGAAAGTGAAGGAACCAAGGTGGGATCCATATATTGTCAAAATAATTCCAATTTTTAAAGAAGAAACTATCACAGGTCTTGTTGTTCACCAATGTATTTGCATTTCATTTACAAAAAAATTATCCAACTACACATTTTTTTACCCTATTTTCTATTATTTCCCATCTTTCAAAAAAAATTACAAAAATATCTATTTTCCATAATTTCTCACTTTTCCAGATACATCACTATAAACTATCGTCCCCAATATTTTTTCCCCTTTTTTCATGCCTAAAATCATTTCATGGTATCACCAATTATCACTTGAAAATTATTGAAGAGATAGTTTTTCGTCTTATTTATCCATTTTTTCTTTCCACTTCATTAGATACCATATTTTTAGCCTTTTCATCTATAAATTTAGTCGGACAAGAATGTATTTTCAACTTCAAAATAGATTGTGAAAAATGCCCCGGGAGGAGGGGGGGGGGAGTTCGAGTTGCTAGTGGCTTCGATAAGGGCTTTAGTTCAAGATCCATGGGTGACGTCATTATCGAAAGTGAAAAAAAGCTACAGAAGTTGTAAAAGAGCAAAAGAGAAAGTGTAAAAGGATTTCTCCATCATTCTTTTTTTGCTTTCAGCGGATTAGATTGTTGACCTTTTTTTAATTTTTTTTTTGTTCATCTTTTCTGATACATATGGTTTCAATTTTTTAATGTATCTAGTTGTCTTTGTTTCTTAAATTAATGTATAATGCAGTCGTTTCAAACATAATGATACATTACAATTTTATTAAGAGTTGTTGGTTGCTCCGCTAAGGGCTTTGAGTCGAGGTCCATGGGTGACGCCATTGTTGAATACATGATCGAGTTACAAAGCAAAGGAGAAAGTGTTACATCATTTTTTTCCCGCTTTTAGTCGATCAAATCGTTGGTTTTTATTTATTTATTTTTTGTTGCTTTCACCCGATCTTTTAATGTATGTAGTTGATTTTGATTCTTAAATTAATATATAATTTATTCGTTTTACCCTTTTGATACATTATAATTTTATCATGTACAATATATCGTTTTCAAATATTAGTATTGATATTTAACCTCAATTTATTGAAAAACAAATTAGCATGTACAATGTTCATAGCTATGTATTGAACACACAACTATTACAAAATTCGTTATATTATACTACGTTGATACATAAATACTAATATTTTATACAAAATCAACTTGTATCATATCATAGTTATTTATATGACACATAACTTTGTTATGTATATAACATGGTTATATATATGCTACATAACTTTGTTAGGTATATTACATAGCTATGTATCAGATGTTGTGATATATCACATATTGTTAAGTATATGCAACACTATTTTATAAATAAATCAATGTATATCATACTCATAGTTTTTTTTGTGTGTGGGTATATTATACATAACTATATAAATTGTCGAGTTTTTTTCTAATCTGTTACGATTTGAGAAGAAATTTTGAAATTTGAATTGTTTGAAGTTGTTATTTGGGAGAGATTGATATCAGTTTGATTTGCATGATTTGGGGAACTCACATTTAATTTTATATTTTATTTCCTTTTCAATATCAACAAACTAGTTGTAATGTATCAATGTGGTGTATCCGAAAGAATGTGACATATCTGGATGATAACATTTTTAGTGTAAATTGAAAAAAAATAGAGATAGAATGTAATTTGGGAAACTTACATAAATATACTATATTAAGAAAATATTTACCATTTATTGCAATAACATTTTTTTACTTAATCACTTTTAATACATTAATAATACACTTCTAGTACATATTACAAAAAACAATTTATTATTCACATATAATACAAGTTTTATTGATGATTAATACATTTATCACACATTTTAATACACTTATATTATAATGTGTCAAGTTCTTACAAAACAAGCATAATATATTTTTAAAAACAGTTATAATACATATTTATTGCATATATAATTCACTTTTAATACATATTACAGATTTAACATAGTGTTGCTATAAATAATAATAAATAAAAAATATTATTAAAATCAGTAATTATTTATTAAAAGATATCATTCAAAGTAATTTTTCCTTACACGGTGGAATTCCTAAAAATTTTACTACTTTTATTTATGATAATTACAATAATATCCTGATGGGCCTAATCTGCAAGCAGCCATAGTAAACTTAAAATGACTTAATTATCCTCGAACTCAAATTTTATTTACTAACAGTACACACATTGACGGAGATGTGTATTTGCTTAGTCTCTCCTATTTATAATCAACAATCTATATAAATGTTGCTAAGGGAAATATCGACTCTAGATGCAATACCATTAACTCAATTATCCCTAAATGTTTTTGCAGCAATGAATTTTTCCATTAAATGTCTCTTTAGCTTAGTGCATATATGCTTTTTCTATAAGATGTCAACTAACTATAAAATAATATACTGAATATGATATACAAAGTCCCTTTTATATACAATTTAAGTTCAAGAACCCCCATGATCTGAGAAGAATACATCAACTTTTACTGGGAATATTCAGTGGAAAAGCTAATAGAAACAGAATCTGAAAGAGAAAAGTGAAGTGAAATCAACAGCATGCAATGGCCAATGAAGTTATTTCATCCCAGTGTTCGTGTCATCCGATGGCCAAATCACAGTCTCCATGAGTCGCTCACGCATCACTTCCACATTTTGATCAGATATTCGGTTGTATATCTCTTCGTGATCACATTTCTAGTGACAAAAATCGAAATAAGATAAGTATAACTGTTCCATGTCCAACATTGCTATATACTTTCACAACATTTTGAAGCAAAAAGAGAGCATTTCGGTTCTTACTTTTATCCATTTCGCATACAGACTGAGCCGTGTTGCCATAACCTTTTCAGCGAGTTCTTGCTTCTCCTGTCAAGAATATGGTAAAAAAGTGTCAACAATTTTTTTTCTATTCTCATTGTCCAATTGCTTATTGCAGAGCTCAGAGATGGTCCATCCAAAGATGCAATGTCTGAGATTGCATTAAATTGTGACTCGTTATATACATAAAAATGGAGGTGAAGGTTTAATATAAGGCTTACCTTTGCAAGGTTACGAATGAAACGCTTCCCATCGCTAGGCTTATTTGCTGTAACATAACTGTTGAATAATAGATAGTCAGGAAACAAAGCGAGCAAGCTCAAACGAATGACATCAGTACTTGTATCGACTACTGCTTTCTTTAGCGGTTTAGCCGTACAATATCAAGACTAAGGGATATAACTCTAGATTTATGCATTCATGTTTTGATAATATGAGAACCAGCACTAGCAGCCTGGTAATTTGTCAAAGGCGTACTTAAAGCGCGCTTAAGCCCTGAAGTGAGACTCGAAACGTGTTGAGCGCTTCGCCTCGCTTAATATGTGCTTTAGTGATATCATCAGAGTTCTAAGACATACTTCACCTTGCCAATGAGCCTCTTCTGAAGCTGTGGCACTAAACAATTGATACTTCACTTCACCGTAATCTTTTTTTTCAATTTCTTTGTTCATATATTTTTCAATTATGCTTATAATTATTAGTCTTGGACTAAACATTTATATTATTTTTTTTACTCCCTTTGCGCCTTTTTCATTTAAGTTGCTTAAAGCCCAACAGAACGTTTTTGCACTTTTTGTTGATAACATTTATCTATAGTCAATCAAATAATGTCACAATATACCATAAACACACCCTTATCCATAAAAGATTAAAAAAGAAATTGGAAGAGAAGTATGTACATACTCATTGAACCAATGATATTGTGGAGGGTTCATTTCATTAAGCTGGTTCAAAATAGTCCTCACAGCTTTATATGTGAAATAGTTGAGAATTTGCTGCAGAAAAAAATGCAAGTGTTTCAGATATTGTTAAGCAACAAAGTATGAGAGTACAAATAAATTGGTGTCAATGGGCAGGATGTAACAGAAATATCGACATTTAGGTGAATATTTCAGAATCAACCAAGGGAAATATCATTGGATTCTGGAAGGAATATTTCAAATTCCTTATGCCAGAGAATACTTGTAATGTAACGAAACTTTTGGTAGTTAAATAAATGTTATCTTTACAAAGTTGTGCACAACCATTGAAGTGCTGTAAACGAATGAACGCTACTATTCGACCTGGTTATAAATCAAGCAGATTGAATGTACTTCACATTTCATGTTTTCAAAGATGACAACACTAGACAGGTCATTGCTACTAGCATAATCATCAATGTTGTTTTCAGCACGACTTATACTAGAAAATTCAGAAAGAAATAGCTCTTTAACTAACAATGGCATCTATCCAAGATGAATAAACAAGTCGGGTTTTTTCCTTTACAAGATTGATGCATGTATAGATTGTGTAGTATGCCATTTTAAAGGAGAAGTGTCGATATAGTATATCATCACATGGCAGTGCCACCTTCTCTATCAGATGAAACAATTGCAAAATGCTGCATCCGCGTCCGGAACAGGGTGATACTATGATAGAATGTGTTATTATACATTTGATCTTAGATCATTGATACAATGAAAATATTGATATCACAACAAATAAGTCAAAGCACTAAAAAAAGATCAAAAAAGAAAAACCTGAAAACTCACAAGCAAAGAATTCAGATCCTTTCCGAATGCTACATTGCTTTTTTCCCTTTCAAGAAAGAAAGTAATAGAGAGCACAAGTAAAACTGTATGGGTTCGATATTCTTCCACCTAGCTTTTTTAGCCCTTGAAAAGTTGGAAGGAAAGGAACTATATATTACTCCCTCCCATTGGTACTATATTACAAGAAGTTCATTACATATACTCCACCTAAAGGAAGTAAATGATAATTTTCTCACCACTATACTGTTCCTTTACCGTCTTGAAATCAATAATGGTAGTATTAAGCTTCTAAATTTCCTAGCTACAAGAACAACCCATTTGTAATCTCAACATCTATTTGGTGTTTGTTTCACCAAGAGGGTGGTGTAAAGACCTATGTTGCTCGGACTCTCCAAAAATCTACTACTTTTGAAGAGTCCAATACACACGCATTGACATTTTTAAAGAGTTCGAGCAACATAAGTAAACGCAATATGCACCCTTGAGGAGAGAGGGGAAACTCATATGACATATGTTTGAATACTCTACCACGCTTAATTGTTGAATTGTCTGACTATCTTATCTACTTAAGCTGTTAGAGAAAGCACATGTTTAGTTTCTTAATTATATTATGTCTCAACATAAACTGCAGTAGGTTCTCAACAATTAGCTACCAATCAACGACGTTGACAACAACAACACACCTAGTGTAATCCCACAAATGGTGTTTCCGATAGACCTTAAGCTCAAGTAACGCATATAAAAAATGAAGTCATACTAACAACAATCCGTGACCAATCATACATGCAACAAATCACAAGAATGTAAACAAAATGTGCAAAACAACAAAGCCTCAATCTAAAAAAATGATTCGAAATGTTGGAGCTTGCTTACTGTTTTAATGTCACTAAAGCTTTCCTCATACTGTCCACCTAAATCATTAACAATCCTAAGGTTCTTTCTACCCTTTGTCTGTTTCTTCAAATTCTTGTAATTACCCTTAACACATTTTGCTGAAAACCTCAAATCTACAAAAGAAGTACTCAATTCCATTGTTCCCAATCTTGGCAATTGCTTCTGCTTCCTAACAAGTGAATCCCCAATACCCAAATTACAAGTAGGCAGAGCATCCAAACACAAACAAGGGCTAGAATGGGAATCCACCATAGGTGAACCCACAACAGACAAAGCCCCCACCATTTTTTCCCCACAACAACCAAGATTTAGAAACAAAAAAAATCAAGAAATTAAGAGATACCCAAATGAAAACAAGAGGAAAACTGAAATGGGTGTCCAAGAAAACTGCAGATTTACAACTAAATTGCCCCTTATAGTTGAAATTTCAACAAGTTGGGTATTTTTATTAGGGGCAAAGTAGTAGAAGGTAAGAAAAAAGTGGGAAAAAACAATTCTTGAAAACGTTTTATCAAGAATTGGGATATTTTTGAGGTGGAAAATGTTCCAACCACATAAGGTTTTTCAACAGTAAGATGAAGAGATTCAAAAGAAAAGGTATCTGTAGCTTTCTTGATTTCCAACACACACTTGGACGGTTTGGTTCCAATCACTAGGCCCGTTGGTAAACCAACGTGTTCAATTTGTTTATGTTTTTTCTCTCTTTTGAAATACATGTTACTTGTGGGAAAAGTAGAAACCAAACTTTTTTGTCAAAGAATTTCCACATTGAGAAATGATCGGAAACTTTGGTCTTTTTATATGAATTTAAACAAACGTAAAATTTACGAGTTAGTTTGAGTTATGTTCAACATCTATCTTTACTTGATATTCGAGTCAAGTTTATCTCAATTCTTTGTTCACTGATATTGTGCTCTCATATTATAGTTTTTCATATTTGCATAACTAATAAAATAATTATGACTTGCAACTAAGATTGGGAAGAAATAGCTAAATATATTTCTTTTGTATTTGTATATTTTGAGTCTCATATAGGAATCTCTAATTTTGGGGGTTTCATATATGTTTAGCAAATTTTGGGCTCGTATACAAATCTCTAAAGGTTTGTATTTGTAAATAGGGATTCATATACAAATCTCTAAAGGTTTGTATTTGTATATAGGGATTCATATACAAATCTTTAAAGTAAATTGTATTTGTATATACAATCTCTTTAAAAGTTTAAATTGTATAAATTATTAAACTACAATGAGATATACAAACAGAAATTGACATAGCAATTGGAACTATAGCAATGAACAAATTGTAGCTAAGCAAACTTAGTATGTTTCATCATCAATTAGCTATGTATGAGATAAAATCTTCACATTGGAAAGGGATGTGAATGTAGTCTCCTTATATAGATTTGGACAATTTTTCATTTACGAGTTAACTTTTAAAGTTGAGGTAGGCCTAATATTCATCCTTACAACTTTGATTGATGTGATAAGAGATCGATGATAATTTCACGGGATATTCTAAAATGATAGGATTAATGAGTACAAAAATACATAATAATTACAATATTATTGTAAATAAGGAAAATACATAAATTCCCCTGAACTTATTACGAAAAAACAGTTACATACTTAAACTATTGTGGAGACTTATTACACACCTGAATTATTTAAAAGTAAATTTATTTCAACCCTAACACACATATAACCAGTCACATGATGAGAGAGTGTTCCACGCTCGGATCATGTCATCATCATGTCACTGCCACATCAATAATTACGTCAGATTTCAAAAATATAAATTCATGTCTCCCGATTGCTTCTTCTGCTCGATACACCATCAAACACACCATTAAAACACCACCATTAATGTTATCGTTATCACCAAATTCACTTTTCCATCACCATAGATTTCACCACCGAAATCTTTCCAAACCACTATTAAATTCACTTTAATTCTTTTGCTAAACATTTCCACAAACTTAGCTTCAAATTTCTATTCATAAGTAGAATGATCCAAATTTTTGAAGTTCCAAATGCCACACATAAATCTACAATATTATTGCTAATATCAATGAAAAATAATTTTTTTTTCTACAAGTGTCCTTAAAGAGTTTTCATATTTTGAGCTATCTACTCAAGCATGAACAATTAGAATTAGAACTCACCATAAATATTACATTTTTAGATAGTTAAAGCAATATGTTAGTAGGCTTTTGGACATGATCTCAAATCACATTGGTTTGAAGTTGAAATGCTGTTTGAAGATACAATTTGGGTCTCAAAAAGTATACTATTCTCATAAACATGAAAAAATTGCAGGAAAATTATTAAAACTTTTCAAATTCTTATTATCTTTCAAAATGAGCAAATCATAGTTCATAAATAATACTCTCTCCGTTTCTTTTTAGTTGTCATAATTTCCTTTTTTAGATGATATGAATTTTGATTAGCTTCTTAAGATGCATTTTTTACCATATTGATATGAAAAAAGTTGTAATGTATAATACTTTTCGTATAATCTTTGAATATCTAAAATTTTATTTAGAAATGTCAAATTATTGTAATCTAATTTAATTTTGAAAATTAATTGAATTGACTCTCGAAAAAACACAACATGATAACTAAAAAAATGTATTAAATAAATGGCCAAATACATAAACAGATCCCTAAATTTGTTGAGTTTTTCCCCTCAGGTACCTCAACTATACTATTTTCCTATTGAATCATTGAACCACCCATAATTTGTTCATTTTTAACAACACTGTTGACTGATGTGGAATCAGATTTTGTGAGGGGTATTAATAGAGGATACATATGTTATTTCAGAACTCATTAGTCCAATTGATAGTGAAAATGTTCAAGAATAATTGTATTTTACTTCAAGTCATTTGAACACATTAGAAACCAAATGAGATTCACACAGTTTTTCTTTATTCCTTCAATCAAAATCATTACAATACGAACACAATTGAAGACATTTACAATAGAAAAGTCGATCAAAATAGCTAACAGTGTTTAAAAGGAACAAATTATGGGTGGTTCAATGATTCAATAGGAAAATGACGTAGTTGAGGTACCTGAGGGTAGAAACCCAACAAATTTAGGAATCTGTTTATGGTTCTCAAAATATAAGATGTCTCACTAGTAAATAACATATGCATCCGTATTTCTTCTATAATAAACTTATGATTACAAACTTTTTCTTTTTATAAAGGGATAAGAGTCTGAAAAATATCTTAACTTTGGTCGAATTTACATAGGCGATACTCAATTTTCATGAGGACCTATTATCTTCATGAACTATTTAATAGTGTATTTTTTTTACCCCCTGAACTATTTAATAGTGTATTTTAAAGGTATATATGTGTTCACGTAGACATATTAATATTTATAAATTTATATTATTTTTTATGTCTACGTGGACAAATATATATGTTTAAAATACAATATTAAATAGCCTAGGGAGGTAATAGGTTCTCATAAAAGTTTATTATCGTAACAATAAATTTGATCAAAATTAAAGTATTTTTCAGACCCTTATCCCTTTTATAAAAGAAATACGATTTCCAATTATCGTCCATTATAAACTTGCATATTAATATTCCATCTGAATAATTTGTATCAATTTGAGTCTACATATAAAAATATAATAAACATAGGGATGACAGTGGAGCGGTATGGAAGGGGTTATGCTTAGCTTGCAAAAATTTTAGTTCATCCTGTCCTGCCTCTCTTAATAACTTTTTTATTTTCAAGCCGCCCTATCCCACTCACATAGACCTGCGCGCATGAATATGTCTCGCATAGTTTTTAAAAATATTTTCTCTTTCTAGTTAAGTTTAATATTAAAAATAAAATTCATTTTTTCATGAAGTTGTATTTTAATAGATTATGACTTAAAAAATTATTTTGTAGAGGTCAATTGAAATACATATAGAAATTGCGTTATTTCTTATAGAATCATTTTCATTTACTATCTTGAATATTTTAATTGTTTTAAAGAAATTATCTTAACAAATAATGGTCTATCACTCATGTAAAAAATTAAAATTAAATTTGAACCCACGTAAAATTTTAAAAAGCCTACTTCAATCCACTCCGCCTCCCTCTTGCTCAGCACAACTTTAAACCCGCCGCACCTTATTGTCATCGCGAAATAAATGATTTTGGATTTTTTTTCTCAATAGGGAAAAAGTAAAACGACATTGTTTAGAGCTTAATACATAAGTTTGAACCGGGTTACCCCATTTAGCTACCTCGCGAGAGGAAAATCCCAATTTAAGAACCCTACACTTCCCCCCAAAACCCCTATAGACACAAAAAGAGCACTTCACAGATCCATCGGACGCTGAATCAAGATGTATTACAGAGGGTAAGCATCTAATTCTTCTTGAATGTTCCTTTTTTTGTTGGGTATCTATAATTTTGATGGAATTTCTCTTTTAGGTTGTATTTTTTTGTGATTTTTGATTGTTTTCTGTAAGTGGGTTGAAAAGTGTAGGATTCACTCTTGATGCATTCTAGTAAATGAAGGGCAACCATGAGATACCCACTTGGAAATTTCCCTTTTTTTTGTTTTGTTTGTGAATTTACGTTAACATAGTTGGCCAAAATGAAATTGAACGCTTACCCACCAAAAAAAAGAGATACTTTTTTATGCTTTTGGTTGTAAAAGAGAAGCTTATATATGCTTTTTGTATGTATACACCTTTAGAGTTAGATAGAGTGGTAACTGATTGATACATGTAGTATGATAGTGGGTGAAGGGTTTGGGTTTTTAAGTGAAGGGAAATCAATTTTATCTTGTGATGTTTGTTTGACTTGTTCTTTGGTCTGTCTGCTATGTTGATTGGTCTATCTTTTTTATTCTTAAAACTGGATAGGATAATGCCTGTTTTTATTGATTTTGAGTTGGATACTGACAAAAAGGTTGCTTTCATTTTGATTTGATGAAGAAACTACATGGACAGTGGTGATGCCCGTGAAATGGGCTTCAAAAGGCAACGCATAATGGATCAAGGTTCCTCTTATTATGCTACTCCTCCAGGGTCAAGTTATATGTACAATCCTCCTCCTCCTCCACCTCCCCCGTCATACTCTTACCATGGACAGCCTCCACCATTCCCTGTTGTTCGACTCCGTGGCCTCCCGTTTGATTGCTCAGAGACTGAGATTGCTGATTTCTTGCATGGTTTGGATGTAGTTGATGTGCTTCTTGTCCACAAAGGTGGAAGATTTACAGGGGAAGCATACTGTGTTTTGGGGTACCCTCTTCAAGTTGATTTTGCTCTTCAGAGAAACAGGCAGAATATTGGAAGAAGATATGTTGAGGTTTTCAGAAGCAAGAAGGATGAATACTATAAGGCTATAGCCAATGAAGTTTATGATTCTCGCGGTGGTTCAGTTCCGAGGGCTAGATCTATTGATGAAAGCAAAGACCTTGCAGAACACACTGGCGTATTATGGCTGAGGGGATTGCCATTCTCAGCTACCAAGGAAGATATTATTGATTTCTTTAAAGATTTTGAACTTGCAGAAAAATCAATCCATATAACAGCTACTTTTGAGGGTAGACCTACAGGGGAAGCATTTGTTGAATTTGCTAGTGCAGATGATTCAAGAGCTGCAATGGCGAAGGATAGGATGACAATAGGGAATCGCTACATAGAGCTTTTCGCTTCATCGTCAGAGGAGTTGGAGGAAGCAGTTTCAAGGGGCAGGTGAGTACTCAGTTGTGCATTTTAGATTAAAATTTGATATGCTTTATCCTCTCCATCTGGTAATGTTACCATAATCACTGGTTTAGTTGTGGGATTTCTCTTCCTTGCCCCCCCCCCCCCCCCCGACTCCTCTCTCTCCAAATACTGGTAGGAAAAGTAGAGCAAGAGTCATTGTTCTACCATGTAATGTAATGCAGATCGAAACCTCCACATCCATTTGCTTTATTTTTCGCTGTACCAATTATAGTTTCACTACCACAAGATGAAATGGTAATCACAATGTCACACTTGTTGACAGGTGTTTCCTTAAACTTTGTTGGATGTCTAGAATGTTGTCAGTTGCATATTTTTCGAAAAATTCACAGTTAAGTAGGCCAATAGGAAAAATAAATTTTATGTTTTTGTTTGAATGGAAGTGAAGTTAAACAAAAGACATTATCTTCCTTAAAAATTTTGCAAGTTTTGTAGTACATGTTTTTAAAGAAAGTCTTTTTTGGTGGGAAGTGGAGCATGTCTTCCAGAATTTTCTAACTTCCTATAAAGGAAAAATAATTACATGGAAGTTAGATGATTGGTATTTCCCTATGAAATGGTGCCAAATTCAATATTTTTAATTGTTTAGTTGGAACATAGTGGATTGAGAAATGCATGAGTATGCTTGAAGAGTACATCTGCATCACCTCCATTTTATACGGCACTCTTTCCATTTTGGTTCAGTTAAATTTTTTTGGCAACTTTCTCATTATATAGTAAAAAGGGAAGAACGAAAGAACAATAAAAAATAAAGAAAAAGAAAGCCTGATTGTCTCCTTTCTATTGACCTACTCTTACAAACTCTTCATTTTAGCATTCACATTTTTTGCCTAATGACACTTCTTATATGGATGATTGTGATGTTGAAGAACACAAGATTCTCATGGTACATTCGGTATGTTTGGTAACTTTTTTTAGCTTATATGCTGAATTCTTTCTTCATTTTTTTAGATCCAGGAAAACACTGCCATATAAGATGAACCAGGGGAATACATATTGTGCTTTTATAATTTGAGTACCCTTTTCCTTCACTTGTCACTTCACCTGGGCAGTTGCTCTGGTTTACAATAAGGAAAGATAAATACTCTTCACCATGAGTGAATTGTCCAGTAGTTCTCTCATAATTATTAGTTTTCCTGGATGTCAACCCGTACATTTATTCTTCTTAGATAATGGAGTATCAGCTGTCACATGATTCGAAATTCGGTTGATAATGAGTCCATCCTATCCTTGTCCACTTAAATACCTGTATTTTGTTTGTTGAGGGTTCAAACTTGTGACATGCGCAAGAGTACACATCACACACTGTCTTCCTACTACTTGAACAAATCCTTGGGGACTCTGTCTTTTACTGCTTTTCTATGAGTGCAACTCTCTAAAATTTTAAAAATGTTCTTGATAGCTGGAATGGGTATATGTGAAGAAGACATCTCTGAAGTTTGTGTCTTGATGGAGGACTAAGTAAATGAGACTAATAAGTTTAAGCATTGGGTCAATGGCATTCTCAACCAGTCACAATCAACAGTCAACACTAGGACAGTCAAGTAACCATTTGCAGTTACCAGTAGACTTTATGTTGAGCTTAAATTTTTTGTAGTTGGTGCCAACTTTTGCATCTCTCTGTTGATTAATGTCCCTTTGTATCTAGCGTTACATTTTACAGTGACTATCAATATACTCCCTCCGTTTCAAAAAGATTGGCCTAGTTTGACTTGGAACAGAGTTTAAGAAAAGAAAGAAGACTTTTTAATCTTGTGGTTCTAAATTAAAGTTATGTCAAATGTACCAAAATGCCCTTTAATCTTGTGGTCTTAAACATGCCACGTGGAAAGTTAAAGTAAATTGTTGCCAAAAAAGGAAAGGGGTCATTCTTTTTGAAACAAACTAAAAAGGAAATAGGGACATTCTTTTTGAAACGGAGGGAGTAGTAGAGTACTATAATAAACAAATTGCTAATATTATAACTAATTTAAACTTTTCATATCCAGAATTCTAATATTAATTCAGCTCCTCAAATTGAGATTCAAAGAACATGTTGCTTTTTGTTTGGATCATTTTTGCATTGTTATTCGGAAGGCATACTCTTTGAAGTGCAACATTCTCCACTCATGAAGTGTTAACCCCTTATTTTGCATGGCTTCATTGCTTTTAGCATGAAATGATAACGCTATTAACAGTGTTCTCAAGGGCACAATTTTTTGTAGAATCATTACAAGGACTCCAAACCCAAGTGCATAAGGCGTTACTTTTCTTGATATCAGTGTTATGCATCATAAGTATTCTATTGCAGTGTTACTAGCATCAAGCAATAAATTGAGTGGCAAGCCCACTAGTCCTCTTCTACTATTTCTTGCATCTGCTGGGATGAACAAAAGAAGATTCTCTTGACATTAGCAGTTAAAGAGACTTTGCTTCATTGGCCCTGCTGTATCGAATTAACTTTTTCATTGTTCCCATGTTTTATTCACTAACAAGCACCAAGGAAGTACAACACAAGTTACTCATGTTATAGCTCCAAGGAGCATAACTAAAAGGACCTCTCATATTTATCTTTTCCTTTGATATCTTGTACTTTAGCCAAAAATTCAGAATGTTAAACAAGAAGAATTTGTATAGTCAAGTGTTTTTTTTGTCCTTTAAAGAATCTCCCATTTCTGTCTTTCCTCAACGTCTAAGGTAGCTGCACAAAACTTATTTACTTTCTTGTTGATGGAAATTATATCCCAAACAGGAGACTCTACTGATCATAAATTGACCCATTTTACTGAACACGGAAACAAAAAAATTGTCCATACTTCTCGGCTCCAATGATGAAATAGGTGTTCTGTTGTTGATTGTTTTTTGGGTAGGGGGTAAACTGCCCCCAAACCCCTAGGTTCCTATATGTGTGTTCCCTCTTTCTCCTGTTGGTGACTCCATCGCCCAGCCTTACGGATGCACTAGCAGAGCTCTCACCTCTAGAACATCTTTTTTTTTTGAAATAGATAAACTTTTTATTCACACAAAAGAGCTCATCAAGGAATTGATGAGGAGGGATTTACAAACCCCCAGGGGGTGTCGTCATTCTCGAATCCAAAAACAATTCAAAAAATTTACAGTTGGCCTATAAACTCAACTATCTACTTCCCCCACTAAATCTTGCTTACACCAAAAAAACAGAATGCTAAGACATCTCATCTTGATCACCTGGGAACTGCTAGTCCTCCCTTCAAAGCACCTTTCGTTCCTTTATTTCCATAGTGACCACCAAATGCAAGCAGGTACATTTTTCCACCAATCTTCCTTTGATCCTCTTTTCCCAATTCCTTGCCATTGTGTTAGTATCTCAAAAGTGGTTTTGGGCATTGACCAATCGACCCCGAGCATACAAATGAACATGTTCCACAGATCTGTAGCCATCCTGCAATGCAAAAATAAGTGGCCATTTACTTCAGCCTCTTCTTCACACATATAGCACCTCGAGCAGATCTGTATACCTCTTCTTTGTAGTACTTCGTGGGTTAGACAAGCTCTTCTAATTACCAACCAAGTGAAGCAAGCAACTTTTAAAGGAATCTTAATCTTCTATATTAATTTCCAGGGCCAAACTCTCACCCCTAGAACATCTCTCTCTTGTCAGTGATTTATTCAATCTTCAACAACCTAGATACCTAAATTTTATTATTTATTGGTAGTCCTTCTATGTCACTACAACATTGCTTTGTTTTAGAGGATTTAGGTTGATGTACATACCTTGTGAATGCAAAGAATTGATTGTTGAGTGGTGAATGATTGATCCATTTTAACTCTCTCAAGTTCAGCCCAACCCACTCATTTGACACCTGTAGTCTGTCGGAGCCCTTTTATCCTTTGCTAAACTTCTAAACCTTTTGGACAGTAATCATTTTTTATGTAATCAGAGATTCTTTGCCTCCGATGCCCCCTCTGACACTCCTCTCTAATCCCCTTCCTTTTCTAATTGATCCACTGTTTACTTTCTAACGACCCAACCAAATAATATTTTGGTTTATCCATTCCCTCCATCTTGCCTAAAGAAATTGCTCTTTATTTGTCATATGTTTCGCACATTAGAAGGAATGAGAAAACAAACACAAAATTTGGTAACATGAGAGTTCATCTCTACAAATAGTTCATTATGTTGTTTGTTTGAGGTGAGTCTCCTAAGTTTAGGTTAAAGATTAGGGGTTTGAAAGTTTCTAGTTATTAGTATGATGAAGCGAGTTGAAAAGGAGCAGAGTGGATATAGATTATTCATACAACCTATTTCAACTAGTTTAGGATTGAGCATTATATCCCATCGCTTATGATGCTAGTTAGGTTGTATAATCTTCCTAGCGTGGACCTGCTGCATTGCAATAGTGAAGACACGTCTATTTATAATGTGTCCTACGACTTTGGAGAGCGCTTTTCTAGAGAAACGGTGGGAAACTTTATGAAATTTGTATGTATGAACTTGGAATATTTTAGTAGCATCTATCTGGATTTTTTTCTGGCGTCACGAAATTGATGACAACTTTGAAGGTAAGAGTTGAGACCCTTCACCAAATCTATCTGTACCACAATATAGGTGTAGCTAAGGGAAACCATGTGAGACTTTGAACAGTGAGGAAGGAGATGGATTTACTGAGAGCAATTGGTGGATGATGCTCCATGTACATGTTGCTCACGTTTCCCCCTTCTGTACAGAGTGATGGTTGTGCATGTGGAAACAAACAGACTTATCTCCTTTGGAGCTCATTTATGAGTTGGCATGTAGAAAAATTGAGAGAGCGCTCAACATGCTTGAACCTCCTTTTTGTTTGATTTTTGTCTTGCATTTTGCCTTTCTCAACTCTTTAGAATTCCTGGAAGTGGATAAGTTCATTTTTATCCAATCGTCATTTCTCGGGTTAGCCCCCTCCAACGCACATCGATTTTGAAGATTGGTCTTGGGGTTTTCTGAATTATTTATTGACCTTTTCTTTTTTGAAAAGGTAACAAAGAGTTATTGTCACTTTTGACTCTATTTTGAGTCTCTGCTGCTTATTTGTTCCCCAAGTTTTACCCTCCTTGCGCTGAACTTCCAAAAATGTAGTATGTGATTTCTAACAAGTGTGTGCATGTAATCTTTTCAAACATCTCAAGACATCTTTTTGCACAGTATCAGAATCAATACCTGCATATTTTAATGAAAGCATCAGAAATGCTATTTCACTCTACAGGCAGAAAGTTTATGAGTTTTGAATTATTGGGATCAGAGATGACTCAGCCAATGTCAACTTTCCCAGTCCTTGCCTTTGTTGTACCTAACCTTCTCCACGCATTCACCATATGTTCAAGCATATTTCTTGGTGGTTTTACTGATATTGTGCTGTTTGAAGTAAATGAGAGACTATATAACCTCTTGTAACATGCATATGTATTGATATGACTATGTGTTTAACATGCAAATGTATTGATATGACTACGTGTTTATCAGAGTACTGGACAAACCAGTGGATGGGAGAGACCCGAATGAAGTCACGTCTATTTTGCGGATGAGGGGTTTACCATTTTCTGCTGGCAAGGATGACATCATGGATTTCTTCAAAGATTTTGCGTTGACTGAGGATGCTATTCATGTTACATTTCTTTCTGATGGAAGGCCAACTGGAGAAGCTTTTGTAGAGTTTGCAAGCACCGACGATGCAAAAACAGCCCTGGCAAAGGATAGGATGACACTTGGAAGTCGTTACGTTGAGCTTTTCCCATCTTCAATCGAGGATATGAATCACGCTGTATCAAGGGGGCGGTAATGATCTTTATTTTTCCTTGGTCAATAATCATAATGTTGTAACTTGGGGATTTGGTGGTAGTTTTCTGCGAGGACGACTCTTTATTTTTCACTACATGAGATAGAAAGAACTTTAGGGAACTTCTGCAGTCATTATCTGTTTGCTCTTAGTTTCATGAGTTTATGGTGTTACTATTTGTGGAAAGTACTCATTAAACCTTAAACAAGAATATGTTTGCTGCTTGATACTCTCAGGAGTCTCTTTTTATTTATAATTTTTTTAGTTTCTCACTATTTTTGCCTGAAACACTCTGATTTGACAAGAATATGTTGCTGGAAAATCAAATTATCAGTTTTTTTTCTGCAGATGCTTTTGGGAAGTTGAGGAAATGGAAAAACTCTACAATATAAGACATTCTAGTTTTGAACCTTTCTAGTGCCTATTGGGTAACTTTAGGAAGTGTTTAGGATTGTCTTGGAATAAGTTGCAAACCTATAATCAATATTTCAATAAAAATGCTTGTAGAAAATTAGTAGCAATGGGGAAACTTTTAAAATAGTGATAGAATGATGCAATTACCTTGCATAATGATAGTTTAGATAATTACTAAATATAGCTAAAGTTTTCGAAATTTGATCTATATTAGTGATACAATAATTTGCTGTGTCAGTGATACATCAACAAATATGCTAACTATGGGTAGGAAGCAGGAACCAGTATGTAAAATTTTTTGGGGGGTTACAGATCTCTTATACTACAATCAATCAATAGAGCGGAACAACCAGATAAATAAGTTAAGTTAGAACGCCGTATAAATGGTGGTAACTCTTGTAGGTTCGGTAGGTAATCGGCGTACTTCGATCAGTGAGAGGGTGATCAACACTTGCCGTAGACACGTCAGTGTTGCGTTGGACATGTTCCAATCGTCAGCTATCTTCTTCTTCAACATTTCAAATACCTAACAAAGTTTAGAGATTTGTTTATAAATTCGGCCTATTCAATTTTACACATAAGTTTTACCCAAGCCCATTGATCACAACCTTGGATGCTATTTGACAATTCAAAAAAAAAAATGTATTTAGAATTTGTGTGTTAGCATAAAGACAATGAAATCTAAACATTTGCATGCATATAGTTGTGGAAAAAAACAAAAACTTGAAACATAGAATGGTATCAATTTAATTAAACTTAGTATTCCAAAGTTTCAAATAATTCAGTGAAATGCACGTGTGCCTACATTTTTAACATTACTAAGTAAACCTAAGATTAGCCTGACATTAAGGGGTATCCTAAGTAAAATCTGTCCTTTCTAAATCATTAATTAATTTAATTTAAATAGTGTCTGACAAATTAGTAGTGTTCTTTTATTTCATTATTATTTCCATCGTTTTATATTATTTGACCTGATCGATACCTCCTTTAGGAAAAACTCTACTCAAAGACATTTTTACTAATAAAAGTTTAAGAAAAAGAAGCTCTTTTGATTTGCTAAAAATAGAAAAATAAAATAAAATATTTATTTTTAATTATAAAGGTCAATTAAAATGAAATCAAAGAAGCAGTGATTTAAATTGAAAATGTGCCTTCAAAACTCAGTTTAATATAATCTCATAAATAGAATTTGAAAATAATGGAGTATAACAAAGCTTATGATTATCTATTAATTAACCGTTTACTATAATCTTCAATCTAAATATTTTTATTAAGAATCATATTCTCGATGAGTTAAAAAGATATATCTATTCTTTCAAACTAAATTAATTCAAATAGTGGCTGACTAAGTAGATTTTAAATTAAATTTCACCGACAAAGATAGTTACTGCCACTTTGGCTACTTGTATGATATAATATAAAAATATTTTTGTCTTTTTGTGTTTAATTAATTTCTATTATTATATATATTATTGTAATATCTATGGATATGAACGAATTGCCAGCAATTGTCCTACAGAAAATTGGACACACTTGTCAGTGACCTTATCAATATCATAGGGACTTTATTTTAAATTACTTTTAAATAATATCTTTCCAACTTTTAAAAAAAAAACATATATGTCAAAATAGAATGAATTCAATTTCAAAAGAGTAATGCTTTTGAATTCCAAAATTAAAAAGATTATTTCAAACTATATTATCTTTTTAATTGTTTTCCTTGACTATTTTGGTTTCACAGTGGATTAAACAGATTATTTTATTTATTATTGATAAGAACATGGGAAAGCTTAAATTTGGCTAATAAATAATACTCTAGTCACTCTAAAAATCATTAATAACCCCCAAAAAAGGTTTAGCAGCTATTTTCATTGATATTTTAATTAAAACTCATACGAATAAATTAAAAGCAAGTATTTTAGTAAAAATATGTTTTCTGCCATGCGTTCTCTCAATGAGCTAATTCGATAAATACATGAAAAGTTCATATTTTGTAACATAAATTCTAATTAATTTATGGTAAAAAAAATCTTACTTTCTACTCATGAGAATTCCTCGAAATAAAGTTGTGTAGTGTTAGGAAGTAAAACCTCCTAAACATACATCTCGGATTTAAATACTAAAAATCAGGTTTTTGACCAAAAAAAACACTTATTTTTACTTATTCACGATAAATTTAAATTAATTAGATTCCAATATAAGTCGAATGTAAAAAAAAATAAAAAATCCAAGTACATGTATATTTTCTTTTTAGAATTTAATTTAAATACGAAAACAATTTTTACACTATTAAATTCTAAAAATTAATTATAAGTAACAGCTTTTGCATGATCATTTCTTGGTTACTACTTCAATTTATTATCAATAATTACTTCTAATTAATTTTTTAATAACCTAGAAATGATAATGAGAATGTAAAAGGAGTTGGTTATGGGATCATGGGCTTACTTCAATATGCACTATTTTAGAGAAACAATATTGAGATTAACGAGGAACAAATAACATGAACTAAATTTACTCACATTAATCATAATTATTTTAGCTAAATCAATGACCTTTTGATTAAAGTATGTTAACTTAACCGTTTGACTCATCATTAGCAACATTAATTATCATACACAAATATAGTAGTAACCAAATTAATGTTTATCTTGTTAATTAGAGTAGTACTAGTATTATTTTTCTATTTATTTTGAATCTTGAGTCAAATACATTGAACATGACATAATAAACGTATGCTCTCTCTCAGTTCAATTTATGTGATACAGTTAAAACTCCTTAACTTTGATTTTGAATTCAGATATAAGAACTATTTTTTTAACATAAAATTTGCATATTTAAAATTACATAAAAAATATTTTAAATTATAATAATTGACAATTAAAAATATGTAAAAAATCATATGAGCAAAATTCAATTAAAAAAATACTTAATTGACTCTCGAAATTTTATTTGTGTTACAGAAATTAAGACGAAAATAATATTTTTTTTAAATTATTATTATATAGATAAGAGTAGACTTAATTGGAATATTTAGTTCTTTTTTCGATTTATTTATATAATAAATATTAAGCTTGGGATTCTTTGATAAAGGTAAAGAAAAAGTATCTCTAATTTGAAAATTTGCTTAATTTAAGGTTTCATAACCATCAACTACCACCATGGGCAACGGGCAGCCTGCCCAACGTCACCTTAATTTGAAAATTCACATTTTGCGTCCATATATATATATATATATATATTGTGATATCTAATCATCGAATCTATTCAAAGTGAATAAATAAATTAAAAGTGAATCGAAGGAGTATTAACTATTTGGAATGAAAGGGGTGATTTTTTAGGGTTTAATTGGTTTGAAGGATTTTTATCTATTCTTAGAAATCACATTCTATTTATTTCTATTTGGTAATTATTCAATAGTCGAGGAAAGGATCAAAATAATACCTTTTCTTTCGGTTAAGACTCAAAGTAATTCTTGAGTTTTCACATGGAGCACTAATAGTCCCATATTTTGCAATAGTGGTGCACTTTTGGTCCTCCCCAAAATTTTTAATATTAATTTGTTCAAAATTTTATATAAGGAATGTCCCATCGTCTTTTTATATATTTAATAAAAATAATAACTATATCTGAGAAAAGATGATAAGAAAAACACCATGTTCTGTTCACTAGAAATATTAATGCAACAAAACTAAGGATATCATAACATATGATTTTGCAGGAAAATAAAAAATTATACTATTGCACGTGAAATTATCGTGATGAACCTCTCGACTTTACTTGCAATATGATTTCTACTAAACAAAACAAAGTGTTTTTCTTCTCACATTCTTTCATATAGATTTGTTATTTCTACTAAATATATAAAATGACGATTGAACATCTATACATAGATTATGGATAAAATCAATGCTAAAAAATAGATAAAATTTTGAAGGAGGACCAAAAGTGCACCAATATTGCAAACATGAGGGACTATTAGTGCTCCATGTGAAAACTCAAGGATCACTTTGAGTCTTAACCCAAAGAAAAGAAATTATTTTGATCATTTCTTCTCAATAGTTATTGAAAGTATTTTATTTATAAAAAGTTTTCTAAAATAAGAAAAATATTTTTTCTAGTGAAAGTAGAAAAAATAAATTTAATAAGTAATGTTTTTCTCTTTCCAAAGTCTAACACCCTCCAAGTCCACTATTATAATGTTTGGCTAGATTGTATATAAATATTTTTTGCGGAAATAAATTTTTTAAACACACCTTTAATAATCAATCACCAATTTGGGCAACGGGCAGTCTGCCCGAATCTTTCCATTAATCAATATATAAAACCCTAATCAAAATCACATGTAAATAAATTCAAATTCATTTTATCTCCTTCTTCCTCATTTCTTCATTAGGGTTTTCTTTTCAACTTCTTCAAAACTCATTGCAACTCCAATTTCTTTCTACTACTAATAAAAAAAACTATCATATATAAATATTATATATAGTATAAATGAAATTTGATTTCATCAAACAAGTATTATAGTGCAAGTTTTTTCCTTTTTACTTGTTCTTTCCTTTTATTGAGTACTTAGTGTTCCTAAAAAAGATAATTTCCTTCCAAAGAGGTATCCATCCCACTAGTCTTTTTCTTTACTTTTTCAGTCAAAAATTCATAAAGTATAGTTTTCCCAATCTTTATATATATATATATTAGTGGTGGTAGTTGTGCTCTATCTAAAGCACTATACAACTTCCCTTTGTGTCTACAAATTCATATTACACCAACAACCATCTACGTTTATGATCTCGTATATTTAATTATCAATTTTTCCCTCTCATGATCTATTCGTATATTTTGCTTCTCTGACATCTTCTACCTCTAATCGAATATCATTATATACCCTCCAATGGGTCCTTCTAGTACTAGAAGAACAAGAAGTACAAGAAATTCAACAACAACAACAATAACAACAACAACGACGAGAAGTTTACAAAAGAATAAGCAACAAGAGAAGAAAAAGAAGAATAAAAAAATGATGATTAAATCATCATCTATTATTAATAATTCTTCTTGCAAATCTCCAAGTAAAGAATCAACAAGATCATCATCATCGTTATCATTATCATTATCATATGACGATGATAATATTAATTGTTCGACTCCAAGAGCTGAAAGATTTCGAATTCCAGAAATAAAAACATGTCCACCAGCACCAAAAAAAAGAAGAATATTAAATATTGATTCATCATGTCATCATTCATTGAGAAGAAATCCAGTTACTTTTTTTGCTCCACCAGATTTAGACTTATTTTTCTTCTTAGGACTTGGTGATATTCCAGTTTGAATTAAAGTAAAGTTTGTGTAGTCATCATCATCATAATACTTGTAATATGGAAGAAAAAAAAAGATATCAACTTTATGTTGATTACTTTTTTTTTTGTTTTTTTGGTTTTCATATGGTCTAAGAAGTATGTAACTTTGGTTAGATCATCGTGAGTTTTAATTATTTTTGAGTGATTATAGTGTCTAGTTAGGTAGCACCTAGGTTTTTTAATTTTAATTTAAACCCTTTGTGCTAATTATTATAAGTTTGGTATTGTTTTGTTTGTTTGTTTTTTGTAATGCAAGGCATGCTAATGAATAGTTAAAAATAGTTATGGTTTTGTACTATATTTATTTGTTCTTTTTATAATTATGTAAGTTTATTGTTAATTAATTAGTCAAAGATTTAAAGTTAATTATGGTGGTACTAACTTTATTTAATTTGTTGTTGAATTATGTATTGCTGACTTTTTTTGGGGTTTTAAAAAAAGTGGAATTATAATTGTGGTGTATGATTATAATAGTTTTTTTTCTTTTTTTACTAGAAGCCTAGGATTCTCTACTTTTTGTTGTTAAGTCAGCCAAAGAACATAAAGGGGCCGTTTACCTTTGCCAATTTCTTATAATATTGAATATAATTGTAGTTCTCAAAATGTAAAAAAAGTCAAGTTTAAATGAAGTAATTTCATATTTTTTTTTAAATTTATACACAATAAGTTAATTCCATATGATAATAGCAGTGTAATTTTCCTAATTTAGTCACCACATAATGCTCATCCGAAGCACAGAGATTATAGCAATAGCATATTATCTTGAAATTTCAAAAAAAAAAAAATTGACTTTTCATGTACAAGTTTTATCTTGTGGCCATGGCCTCAGTCTCTACTCTCTAGGGTAGGTTAAATTACTGGAAATCACTGCTAGTAAATTAGAAACTGAATTTTTTTTATAGCTAATAATAACCAAAATCTTATGTTAATTTTCTTTAGCTATAGATAAAAAAATTCAATTAGGTATACGAGCATTTTAGCAATGGATTAACTGAGGATTATCGATATCTATATTTTTTTAGTTGTTTATAATTAATGATTTTTTATAATAACGTATAAATTAAAGGGAAAAGGGAAAAATATACTTTGAACTATCGTAAATGGTATGAAAATATCCTTCGTTATACTTTAAGGACATTGATGCTTCTGCCATCCAAAAACTAGAACATATATACCCCTTATACTAACAGACATACACGTGTCATAATCTTATCCACCGATCTGACATTTATCGACGGATGAGATTGTGTCACGTATCCCTATTTAGTCTTCCGTTAGAATGAAGGGCATATATGTTCTAGTTTAAGAACGGCAGAGGCATCAATGTCCCAAAAGTACGACAGAGGATATCTGCATACCATTTACGATAGTTCAGAGATATATTTATCCTTTTTCCCTAAATTAAATAAAAGAAAATAATCTTTCTCAAATCTCTTATATATTATTTCTTAAATATTAAAATAAAAATCCATCAATTTTTTTTATATTTAAAATTACAAAATCAAATCTCCCCAAAGTAAATTGAGGGTGTTAAGACATAGAAATGACGAAAGAAGAATATTTGTACAGTTAAAGATCTGTCCAAAATCCAAAAGGCACACTATTTCTTCTCTGAATTTCATCATCTGTTTTTTTTTTTTTTGAAGTACGTACCCCATAACATATGCACGATTTTAATTTTAGTAGTCAGACCATTATTATCAAAAAAATAATTAAAAAAAAACAAAAAACTAAGGTATTACATATTTTTCAAATATATTTATTTTACATTATTTTTAAACAATATTGATTCATTCTACATACATGTTAAATTTGGATATGATGAGTTATTTTTTTTCTTTATTATTCTATATATAACCAAATGCTTGAGGGCACCTTTGAAAAGATTTCTATAAAAGGGTCTCTTACCATATTCACTTTTAGAACAATCAGTAATAATAAAAAATAAAATACTTCTAAAGTAAGGTATCTCATAAATATATATATATATTCTTGAAATTTACTTCTTTATTTGAGACATGATTTAGGAGACAACATATATAAAAAAAGGAACTGTGAAAGTAAAACTGAATTAATTGGCTTCTTTAAAGTACTTTTAATCAAATCAGAAGAGTAGCTAGGAATCAAAATGTTCCATATTTTCAACAATTTGATCAAACAAATTCTTTCAATCTTTATTGGTCCTACCATTAATTATGAATCTTTTATAATTCCAAAATTATTATGAATTCAAATATAAAATTATTTTCTTTTTATTATGTTTAATTAAGTTTCACGTTAAAAATAATAACACCTTATTATCTACCTAAAAACAATATTTTTTATACGAATTAAAAAGAAAATAATGTAATATCAATTATTGAGACGAAGAAAATATTAAATAATTAAAAAAAAAAAAAGGATATGATTGTGTCAGATTTGTGGGTATGTGTGTGTCTGAGCTTAGCCAACATTATTTAAGGGAATCCAATGAAAATTGCTCGTGCGGCTTGTGATCATTGTTATTCCCTAAGAGAATCATATTTATTCTATGCTTTCATATTTTATTTTATTTTACATAAAATACAAAATTTAATTTAAACATTCACTAAATGCATAAAAAATATCGTTCCTTTCGAAATTAACTAAAAAGAAAAACTATAACAGTCGTATAAATCGAGTTAGAACGAGATAAAATATTTTTTTATTAATAGAAATATCAAGTAATTCTATGCCTCAAGAATTAGACAGTTAAAATAAAAAAAATTATGTTCTTTATTGAGTTTAACTAAAACTCGATTTTTTCATAATTTTATTCACTTCATTATATATTTATATATAAGCATAATACATAAATATGCCCTTTAACTTGACTTCAAATCACATTTATATCTTTCAACTTTGGATATGTACAAGCAAACACTTAAACTTGTATAAAATTGAAAAAATAGATACGCATGTCCTACATGACATCTGACTTGTCATTTTTTGTCCTGCGTGGTGTCCTACGTTTATTGTGTCATGTAGGACTCATGTGTTTACTTTCAACTTTATACAAGTTTAAGTATCTACTTGTACATATCAAAAGTTGAAAAATATAAACGTAAAATGATGTCAAGTTAAAGGACACTTTTATATATTATGCCTATATATATCCAATGAATTCATGATACATAAAATGATCATGACTACAACTTGATGAAAATTTATAATTTCCTTGTTATTATGTTATGCATGTAATCATTTATCAAGTTTGATGATAGAAAATGGAGTGCAAATATATTAAGACCAAATAATTGTTTTTGCTGATTTGCCATCACACAAGACTATATTCTATTCACAGGTGCTTTGAATCATATGTGAGTTTGTGTCATCATAACAAGATTGTGTTTTGGAATCTTTTAATTAATCCATTTAAACATTACTATAAGTTTATACTTCTTTTATTAAAAACATATATAATTTGAGTTTTATCGATATATAATATATATATCATACATTTTAATACTGTTATAATATATTATGACAATTTCTTACCAAATAAACATTGATCAAAATACATAAATAGATGTCTAAACTTGTTGGGTTTTCCCCTCAGGTACCTCAACTATGTTATTTTTCTATTGAATCATTGAACCACCCATAATTCGAGAATAATTATTTTTTACTTCAAGTCATTTGAACACATAGAAAACAAATGAGACTAACACAAAATTTATCTTCATTCCTTCAATCAAAATCGATCATTACAATATGTACACAATTGAAGACACTTCCAATAGAAAAGTCAATCAAAATTAGCCAACGGTGTTTAAAAGGAACAAATTAAGGTGGTTCAATGGTTCAATGATTCAATAGGAAAATGACGTAGTTGAGATACCTAAGGGAAAAAACCCAACAAATTTAGGGATCTATTTATGAATTCAATGATCATAACCTACAACTCGTAGATCTAAACATGACCCGTCCTATTCAATCGTCGTTCATGGACTAGAACTCATTTTCTCTGAAGTTACCTACGACTCACTATCGACAACCTGTCATAAGACTTATGGCTCGTCAATCACCTCTGTTATTCACTACAACAAATATGATATATATCTACGAGATCATTAGCTACGACATCAAACTTGTCACTAAAATTTTCGCTTTTAGTGACAAAATTTACTTTTCGTGCTTAAATATATGAGACACATACGAAACACAAAAATTCGTAACAAAGTTTCGCCTACTAAAGTTTTCCACCAAAAAATTAATTGGCTTCATTTGTTATGTAGTATTAGTCACGAATTTAAAATTATCGATGACACATTATTTCGTCACTAATAATGTATCTGATTCATGACAAATTATTTTTTGTCTTAAAATTTAATGATTTTTTGGAATAAAAAAATTTCATCTAAAAAGTATGTTGTTACAATATCGACAAATTAGAGTTCGTAGTTAAATGTTATACTAAGTTTTAGCTATAAGAATGTAGCTTTAATTATAATATTTTTTTGTCACTAATAGTATAAATAATTGATGACAAAGATTTTATTGTCTCTAATTAATCTGTGATTAAGTGATAACAAAAAAATTGTCACAAAAAATTATGATATTTATTTTCGTCACTAATAGTATAATATTTTTAGTGAATATTTCAACTATTTTCTATGAAAAAAATTCATAGCTAAATACAGTCTTATTTTTTGCTACAATTGATCATAATTACAAGTGACAACTTACAATAAGAATAATATAAGTGTTTTTATAAGAAATAGACAGAGTCCTTTTGTTAATTGGCGAGAAAAAATATTAAAATCAACGAATTCGGTCCATTTTGTAAAAATGAAAAGTTCAATTCATGGTTTTTCTTAAATTACATAATTATAAAATGCATCATTTCAAAAATACAATCCAGATTATAAGTATCGTGAGTAGGGTACGGTTCTGCCACTAGATCACTAACATTTATTGGTTTAACACTTTTGTTTTTTATTTGATACACTTTCATCGATAAAGAGGATAGAAAAAATATTTTCTCAAGTCTTGGTGCTAATTTTGTGTGTGTTTGTTAATTTGTGATTGGTAAACTGCATAGACTAAGTTGATCTATTTGCTTCTATCTAAAAATATGTAGATATTTAATAGTAATTACACAAACGCATGTAGATCAACTATACAGAGATAACATCAACTTACAAACTTAGACTTTGCAAAGGTGCGAAATATTTTATAAATTTCTATTAACTTTTTTTATCAGTGTGAAATGAAAAGCACAAATGAAAGAAATGAACAACATAGAATTTCAAATATATTATGATGAAGTACTATAGTTATGGATATCAATTTTTTTTGCAAAACAATTGATTTGTTGACCGAACTGAACCGATTATTCAATTTTTTAAATAAAATAGAAAGTTTAATTTTATAGAAGTTTATAATTGTACTAAATAATTTTAAAAATTTATAAAAATAACTAAATAAAATGACAGAATCGTACTAAATATATTTAAAGATATGTTAAAGAATATACAGTTTAATTAAAATGTAATACATTTGAATGAATTGTGGGTAGTAAATTTCATGCACTTGTGCATGTGTATAAATAGTCATATAATATATTATATCTACAGAAGTTAAATTTGAAAGAAGTGAATGAAGTAGAAAATAAATTAAAATGAAAGACAAAAAGAGAGTGACAGGATGGTAAACACTCTACACTTCCAACCTTTAGGTTGTGAGTTTGAATCCCGGGAGAGAGTAGTTTAAAATAAATATCTGATGGGGTTACTAGGAAAATTAACCTTTTTCTTTATAATAATAAATTTTGTTCCTAATTAATACATTTTATAACAAAATAATTTTTGGTATATAAAATATAGTCATTAGTGACTAAATTAGATTTTGTTCAACTATGAAATGCATATAACTTTAGAGACAACTGATATCATCACTGATTGAAGTAAAATAATTAGCGAAGTCAGTAGTAATAACCTTTTTAGTGACAAGACATACTATTATCTACAAAAAAATATACTTTTTATGACAAATAAATATGTCACAAATGTTTAAGTATTTGAGGACGATTTTTCTTTTTTTACTTAATATAATACTTTTAGCGACGAAACACTAAATCGTCTTTCTATACTTTTAGAGATGTACATTTAGTGACGACGGAGTGACGAATTAGAATTTGTTGTAGTGATTTCAGTCACTTTCAACACCAATGGTTCCAAAACCTATTTCCTGCAAAATCACATCAAAATACCATCACATCTAATAACAAAATGCATAGGACTCGTGCAAAACTTCAAGCTTAATGCATCAAAAATACCTAAACTCACTAATACATCAGCTCACCAAACATGCTCAAACATACCACCAACACATCTTTTTTCAACGATTCAATGTGACACCCAACGATACAACAAATCAACCCCAAACATGAGTAATTCTAGCCTACCCATGATGATTCAAACAGTCTAGGTGCTCATGGCTTCCACCTTTAATGGTTCGAATTCAATAAGACGATGATTTGCCCTTAAGAAAAACGTCATTCTATCCATCATTGGATCAAATCAAGTAGATTGATCAAGTTCAGGATTGCCCTTAATAATGATAAGTCTTATACATTTAGACGTTGAAAAAAATATCTTATTTATCTATCGTTCAAATCATCATACAATATTTAATATACTGACGTGTCGGTGTATTCATATTCAAATACCATAATATTTATGTGTATTGGATACAAATGTCTAAAGTGAGTCTTTTATACACATATATAAGGAAATTTTTAGGATGAATCAATAAGCATTTCCGACCAAGAATTTCTCCGTTCTCAAAATTTAAACCTAAAAATCACTCATCTCATTTATTAGTGAGTCTTTATACACATGGATAATTGGAGTGCATGATGGACCATTATCTCAGGCTTTAATTCTCTCTTATCAGATTACCAATCAATTACTACAATTACAACATTCAAACTCATCAACAACTAGAATCATTACAAAGGATCAAAGTTAGTTTGCCAGTGATGATGAGTTAAGATGGCAAAAGTTGATCCTTTGTGCATGACTGATATAAGATGATCCAGAAAAAGGGATAAATCATTGTCCCACTAAAATAAAAAAGATGAGAAAACCAATGAAGCATACCACAAGTGGACTATGTAAATATACATAAAAAAAAAGACTTTTTTAGAATTTATGATTACAGACAGAATATGTCATGAGGGAATTGTACTTAATAATTACATCTTTCTTCTTAATTGATGTACATCCCTCCCTCCCTTATCTTCTCTTTTCACATTGTTGTGGACCCTAAAATTTGTTGGACATAATCCATTGCTGCTTGTGTCACCCCCCCCCCCCACCTAATTGGGTGGGGGTGGGGTGGGGGTGTATTATTGAGTTCATTAAAGATAGAATATAATTGACGTTTGATTAAGAATATCAAATTAAATGCAAGAAAGAATAATACTGAAGTACAAGTTCAGTGTTATGATGTGATCATATACTTTATTGGAATAATTATATATAATAGCAAACTAATAATCTAAAATAAATGGAGTAGCTAGGGTTTGATTTAATTGTTCTCCATAGCAAACGTTTGCAAAAATTTGCCAGTCGCCTCTCTCCAAAAATCTCGCTCGCCACTCTCCCATTCTCGCTCTAATCTCTCGCTCGCTTCATCACTTTTTATACAACCACAAGTGTATAAAAATTGTTTCTATTTGCATAAAGCAGAGGAAATTGTATAAATACATATATTTTTATTTCCCTCTCTCCCCTCTTCCAGATCTCGCTCGCCCCTCTTCCAGATCTCGCTCGCCACTCTCGCCTTTCTCACTTATACAAACAGAAGCGAAATGTATAAATTGTGTTTCTGTTTGTATAAAGCGTGAGAAAATTGTATATACACATGCAAGTACATATATTTTCGTCCTATACACTTATAATTATACAATAAAAATATTTTCATGCCCAGTTTCTTTTGCCTTTCTCTCTTTCTCGTTTTATACAAATTCAAATTGTATCTAATTTTTCTCTTTCTCGTTTTATACAATTCGATTCCATTATATATTTCATGCCCAAATCTCTTTTGTCTTTCTCTCTTTCTCATTTTATACAAATTCAAATTGTATATAATCGTTCTATATATACACTTATAATCATACAGTTCGTTTTATACACTTCGTTTTAATACAATTCTCTGCCCAAGTGTCTTTCTCTTTCTCGTTTTATACACTTCGTTTTATGCAAATCGCTTCAATTGTATTGTATAGCGAATTATACAGTTTATATGTTTGCTATGGAGCGCAATTATGCAAATTTTGCTATAGCATACAAATATGAATTTTTTATTTGCTACATGTGAAAGTTGCCCTACTTTATTTTGTCTAATTTAATGTGACACTTTTTTTCTTGGTTATTTTTTAATAAAGAATATTTACTTATAATAATTATTTTATCGTTAAATAAGATAATTTATAACTACACAAATAAATTTCATGTGATATAAAAAATATTTCTTTCTATTTTTAACATTGTATTAATTAAATATTGAGATTGTAATGGTATATTTCAAGATTGAATAACAAAAGTTGAAGCAAATGATACAAAACTTATAACAGTGCAATAAATTGACAATCTTTATTATTGTATTTATAAACTACTAGAACGTAACAACAATATTATAAATAAAAAGTTTCCCAAAAGTTCAAATGAATTACTATAGTTTTAGTTGAGAGAGATAGAAAAATTCTCAATATCTATTCATTTATGCTCATTTGGACTGTTTAAAATTATTACTTCCACTAGTTACTAGCCAGAATATTGGCTAATTAAGAACTCATATATTAGAGAATAAAAATAGTGAAAATAAGAATATTGAGATAAATGTGTGAGCATATTAGGTAAGACATGATTAAGAACAAAGATATTATTGAAGCAAAAAGTTTATCGAAAATAATCTCTATATCCTCACGAGATAAGAATAAAGTTGCTACGCAATTTTTTTTTATGTATCTCACTTATAAAATATTAATAAATATGTTATTGACGTAGTTTGTACATCCACAAGCCAAAATTTTCTTTTTTTGCTTCAGAAAAAATGTCATTTTATTATTATGAAATATTAACCAAATTTACTTTCAATTTTATAATTGATGAGTAAATTATATCCATTTTAACAGAAATTTTTATGACTTACAGGAAAAAATCACAGATTCAAATTTTTTATTTTCTTAAATATTAGATCCATTCAAAACACCTAATATAAATTGAGAGGAGGAAGTAATAAAAGAAATGGATAAATTTGCACTCTTTTCTCAAACGGATTGGTTCTACCAAAAAGAGAAATAATTATAAAATAAATAAATAAATAAATAAATAAATATAACACTATTAACAAGGACAAAACAAAAAGTAAAAGCAACAAACAAAAACTGAGTCAAAAAAATAAACGCGTTAAATATGATTGTTAAAATTGTTGATTACATGAAGTTAAAAAATTGATTGAGAAAAAGTATAAATCATGAGAAGCAACTTGATTACTGTATTTGATTGCATAATTCAATTATTATTAATAATAATAAAATGTTTTATTTACTTTCGAATTTCCCAAGGTAAACAAACTCACCCACCCCACCAAACCTCATAACACATAAATATTAATATGCTTTTATAAATTGATTGCTTAGCCAGATAATTAACGATCAGCCAGGGTTATCATAGAGTGATAAATATATCTGTATTTTTAATAAAAAATCTTGAGTTCGAATCGCCTTTGTTAAATTTTACCTTTAATATCGGACTTCTCGGTACGAATTCAAATTTAATTGAGTTTTTTTTTCCAATTTGACACTAAATATAATCTTGTGGCTCTAAATTAAAGTTATGTCAAATGTACCAAAATGCCCTTTAATCTTGTGGTTTTAAACATACACGTAGAAAGTTAAAGTTGGAGTGTTGCCAAAAAAGGAAAGGGATCATTCTTTTTTAAACAAACTAAAAAGAAAATAGGGACATTCTTTTTGAAACGGAGGGAGTATCAATTTTTAAAAATTTTAAAGCATTATTAAGAATGTTAATTTGGTAAAATCCACCTCTAATTAAATTTTTATAAGCGGTGTCATATTAAGAAGAGTCAAATAATATAAAACACATGAAGTAAGAGAGTGCAAAAAGACAAAAATAAACACACATACATATACACATGCTTAATCCATAAATTTTAGGGCAACTTTCACATATAGCAAACATAAAATTCATATCTGTATGTTATAGCAAAGTTTGCATAATTGCGCTCTATAGCAAACTTATATATGTATAATTTGTTGTACATATACAATTAAAGCGAATTGTATAAAACGAATTGTATAAAACGATAAAGAGAGAAATTATATACAATTTGAATTGTATAAAACGAGAAAGTGAGCAAAAGAGACTTGGGCAGGAAAATATTTGTATTGTATAATTATAAGTGTATAGGATGAAGATATATGCATATGCATGCGTTTATACAATTTTCTCTAGCTTTATATAATTAGAAACACAATTTATACAATTCTATTGTATTAAGCGAGAGAGGCAAGCGAGAGAGGGAGAGTGGCGAGCGAGAAAATGAGGGAGAGAGGGATTGACAAACAATTTGCTATGGAACACAAATAAATCAAAGGGTAACTACTATATTTATTTTATATTATTAATTTGTCATTCTATATAATTATCTCAAATTTATGACAACTTCATAAAATTTTTATTCTAATTATAATGTTAATAAACTAAAAGAAAATGTTATCAATACCTAATTAAAAAATAAATTATATGTAAAATAAAGAGCTATTACATATATGTGATATAACAAGGGTAAAATAGTCCATGTATAAGATAAAGAGGAGAGTTCGATTATTAAAGTATTCAATTTTGGGGGGAGTTTAATTTTTAAAACAAAGTTGGTGAGCATTGAAAAACAAATCAACTCGTTGAGAAAGATGAACTAAACAATATATAAATATTGTATAAACACTATTTATCAATATATATACATCATTGATATATAGTTATCCATTAAATATATACACAATTCAATATTATTTATACCATATTGATTTATTATATAATTAATTATACAATATAATCATAATACATATACATGTGGTCATATACTTGATTTTTTTGGGGAAAATGTGTAGAATAGCAAATATTTAATCTATATTAAGTATTATAGCTATATTTTAAGAAAATTGTAATGCGTGGTTGCAGTTTTTTCAATTCTTGTTATTCGTCTGATTTGCATAGTTCATCTGATTTGTGCAAATTCAAAATTTGTATAATTTGATTCTTGATTGTATAAATTTAAAATTTTGTATATGCTTACCGTAGATATTTGTATACGATTTATGAAAGTATCATAATAAATTAACCTGTTTGTATATTGGCAAGCGAAATATACAACGAAATTGTGAAAAATTCCTAATGTATAAATACAAAATTTGTGTATACTTATCCTATTTGTATATTTGCAAGTGAAATATATGAACAGACAGAAATATACATATTGAAGCCTCCATATATAGAAATTTTTTTTATAACTTGGAATCCAAACTAAATTTATAGATAGGAGGCGTGTAAGCGTTCGGTTCTTCAGTTTGATTTTATCTAACTTCAATTTGATTCTTCGGTTGTTCAGTTTTTGATTTTAGAAAAGTATGCACCGTATGTGAAATCAAACTCGGTTTGATTCGGTTCGGTTTAGTTTGGTATTTCTAAAACGATTTTTCAGTGTGAATCAAAAATAAAATGAGGACAAAATCAAAGTATAAGATATTTAAATAATTTAAAAGTATGTTAAGGAATGATGTGTCTCACCATGAAACACTTATTGTGCTGACTAAATAACTATATTTATCTTTGTCAAGAACATTGTGCCTCCAATTACTTCTTGAAAATAAGGGTGAAGATGGATTCCTTTACATAACATACATTGATAAAAATATGTTTTGATTCCTTTTGAGAATTAATATTTGAAGTTAATCATTGAATTGTACATTTATTGCTACTTTGATTTGTTCATGAATGATTTAATTCTTAGTTAACCTTTTTTTTTAGTTAAGAGAAAACACACAATATATATATATATATATATATATATATATATATATATATAAAATATTTATTTTTTTGTAAAAATTCAGTTCTTCAATGCACTCAAATACCGAACCAAAGAATTGAACTTTGAAAAATAACACTACACTAAATCGAAAAAATCAAATTAGATCAATTCAATTTCATGAGTTTTCGATATTTATATTCATCTCAAATTATAAATTCTTATTATATCTATTATATTTGGTATTAATAAATTTTCCCCCTTTCTTTCGCTTAAGAATCCCAAACAAATATACAAAACAGAATACGAAATATAAGTACTTACTAATTATCTAGTCAGTGTGTGCCCTTTATACGTGTCTTCTTTAATGCGATAAATATAAATAATGTTAATATAGATTGTACCATATTTTATATATTATATTATTTAATAATCTGAAGAACAAAACCTATAATATTTGTAAAAAAAGCAAGATACTAATTAGAGTTACTATAAAAACAAAGAAAATAATTGCATTATAATATGCAAACCATCCAAACAAGCTGAGGTTTTAAATTTTTCTCAATATTTCTGTATGACAATTATAATCAAATTTTTGAGTATTTTGGATAATTAAAAGGAAGGGTTCTGATATTTTTTTTATATTAATTATAAGGAAAAATGATACTATAATGAAAAACAAAGTGGTATATGAGAAATTATATTTCAGTTGGGAAGTGGGAAATTCTTGGAATGAGGATTGGTTTCTTTTGTCTATAAAGAAAGCTGCATATGGATTGATGTCTTTTTACTAAAGTTTTTCAATTCCAATGATGTCAAAAGTAAGTAATATATATCAATTAAATAATTTTTTAAAAATAAAATACATTATAACAATAATATATTTAGAGTGTGTTTGGTATGAAGAAATGTTTTCCAATTTTCTCATGTTTGGTTGGGATAAAAGTTTTGAAAAATATTTTCCTCAAAATTAAGGAATCCTACCCCTCCCACCGGCCATCCCCCCACCCATCCCAATCCCCCCCCAAAAAATAATTTTGTTTTCTAAAAATACTATCAACTTCAAATTTTTATTTTTTCACTCCTACCCTCTCCTCCTGCCCCCACCACTACCCCACCCCCACCCCCACCCCAAAAAAGTAATAATTTTGTTTTTAAAAAATATTTTCAATTTCATAAATTATTTTTTACTCTAGTAAAAATAAAATATGTCTCTCAAAAATATTTTTCATTCATAAATCAAAACACTAAAAATTCTTTTCGGAAAATATTTTTTACTCACTAATCAAACATGAGAAAATAAGTCCAAAATCTACTTGTTTTCCAGGAAAACATTTTCCATGAAAAACATTTTCCTCCGTACCAAACACACCCTTAGTGTAATTTACAAAGAAAGATTGAAAAAGGTAAAATATGCATAGACCTTATCACTATCTTAGAAATAGAAATTTTGTATCGGACGACCTTCGGCTCAAGAAAAAAACAGTTCATAGTAGTATGAGGAATGAAATAATGTAAATAAACACAATCATGACAAAATACGACAAACAACTTGACAAATCATCCTAAAATTAGTCATAACAAGATACAATAATAATCAAAATGTAAAAAATCATAAATAATAACCAAACTCAAAGGACAAAGAAACTATAAGAGTAATACATCGCTCAACTAACTTAACACCCTAATGTGTCCTCTATAACCTTCTATCTAATGTCACATGCTCAGTAAGTTGAAGTTATGTTATGCATGTGTAATCACCTTTGTCCAATATTTCTTCGGCCTATAACATTTACCTCTCTTGAAATCATCCGTACATTTTCTTTACACATGTCCGAACAATCTCAACCTCGACTCATTATTAGATACGTTACTATTAAACTAATTACACTGTCAATGTAATTTAAGTTGTAATAATAAAAAAAATAATTATTTTATATATCAAATTATCAATTGAAGTGATTAATATTTCATAAGGATTTCCTTTTCCTTGACCTAATTATGTGAATAATATTTACACTATTACCGTCTGACATTAATTTATATTTGAAGAATAGTTTTAACGTAACTAATAAATTTGTTATCATATGACTAAGAGATTATGAGTTTGAATTGTTAATATAATCTGCAGAATAACGCCGCAAGGCTGCGTATAACAAACCGTTGCGATTAACTCTTTTCCAAATCCCATATATAAATATGAGAGACTAATACACCATACTGTTTTATTTTTTTTGTTAAACATTAGTATCTTTAGACTATTTACTTTTAATATGATGTTTTTTTTATATTTATATATATATATATATATATATATATATATATATATATATATATATTATACATAAAATAAAAGAAAGAAAAAGAAGTATTTTTCCCACTATGGCAAACAAAGCACTTTTCTAGAATCCGAGGTTGTTGCCTCTTGTTTCACAAAAGCTTCAACTGTTTAATTTTCTTTAGCTTTTAGGTCAAACCATTGAGACAACAACATTTTCATATATAGATGCTTTGATGAATTTATTCTTTAAATTATAAGGGAAATTAACCTTATTATATTTCATATTTTTATTTTATATCCGTTATATTTTCTTTTGAGCTGAGGTTCGAGAGTCTATCAAAAACATTTTTTCTACTCTATAAAGATAAAAATAAGATATGTGTACATCTTACACTGAATATGTTATTGCTGCTTATTTTATTATCTCATGTATTTTTCTTATTAAAGTCTTTTATTAGACTTCTTGGAAATTATTTATAAATCCTTTGAAAATCTGAAAATTTCATACATTAGATTTTAATTCTGAAACATTGTTCTTTTACAATATTATTATTATGATAAAATTGATACTTGTACTTTCTCCACCCCATCAATTCTATTTACACAACGAAATAAATTTAGCTTTTTGATGAGAAAAAAAAAGAAGAGCATATTTCTCTTTTTCATTGAACTAAACATAAGACAAAAAGTGTATCAAAAAAGAAAATATTATACACCTTTGGTGGGGGGTGGGAGATCTAAAAAGTATATGCATTAAAAGAATAATTTTCATTTGTTTGGTGTATTTTTAGAACACAAATTAAAGAGCTTTATTATCTAAAGGACAAGTTATTATAATTAAGTCTTTTGAATGAAAAGAAAATGTCTTGCTGTATTCTATACTGTCACAAATTAAATATATTTATTATGTAAGAAGTGCAAAAAAAAAAAAAAAAACTCATTTTACTTGATCGTAATTGTTTTTAAAGATTACAAACATCTCAATTATATCACATAAATAAAATAAATATTAAATAAGTAAAGATTACTCTTAAAACATAAATAAGGTTTAACAACAACAATAATAATGATAATAACAATAACAACACCATGTTTAACGAAATTTGACAAGTGGATTCCAGAAAAGTTAGAGTTTATGCATATCTTATTCTTAACTCGCGAAGGTAGATAAGTTATTTTCGAAAAACCTCATTAAAAAATCAGAAGAAAAGACCTACGTACAAGAATAAGACTAATACTATAACAAACACCACCAATTTATTGCCCAAATCAATGGACTAGTCCAATGATATTGGACTTTAACTAAATTTATATTTATTGCACTTACTTAAAGATTATAATTAGTCAAATTATATGAATCCACAGTATTTATTTGAATGAATATATCTTAATTTGAATATGAACCAAATCATTTTATAAATTTGTATCAAATAAATTTTAAATGATTACAAAATATCATAAAAAATACCATATATTTTTTGTCAATGGTAAAAAAAATTCGATATCGATATATTTTTGTATCTATCATGTACCATGACCACCCCTAATTGGTACACAATAAAATCTAAAAAGATTGAAATTAACTTTTTTTGCATTATTTTCTTTTTGTTGTTCGAGAGAATGTACTTTCATAGGTACAATTAGGGGTGTACATAATCTGATTGGTTCAGATTTTTTAAATATCAAATCAAATTATCTGTATAAAATATTTAAATTTATAAATCAAATCAAACTAATAAAATTAATTTTTTTGGGGGGGTTTCAACATCAAGTTGGTTCGATTTTTTCAAATACCAAATCATTGTGTCGAATTTGTAAATATTTTACTCAAACCAAACTAATAAACCTTGGATTTTTTTTTCCAGGTTTTTGGATTTTCGATAAATTTTGCATACAAACATATAATTAACTTATGCTCCAAATATTTCTTTAGTCCAACAAAACACAACTATCTAAGGTGTTTCTTAAGAAATAACACAAAATATGAGATGAGTGACAATACTAATATTCAATAAAAAATAATAATGAAATCATCATATAAAATAAATATTGAAAAGTCATAATGAAAATGATCATAATTTAAAAGTACTAAATCTTGCTAAAATAAGTCTAATAAGTATTAGTTACTTGAATAAACATTAAAGAAAAATTAAAAGTCATATTATGTATTTTAAATAAATGTCTAAACCAATGTAAGACTAAAGAACAAATATCCAACATTATTGACATTCTTATTGTTAAATTGATTGATTTTGTTAGCGTAGTATTGATTTGATTTCGAATTGAGATTTATTAGAGTTACTAATATCTATGGATTATAACTTTTATTGGACCATTCAAAATTTAAAGTCTCAAAAAATTTAAAAAATATGTTAAATGATTAAGATTATGAAAACTTAAAAGTAATATTTAGAAATCACATCAAAGTAAATACTTTTATGTATAAAATAAATTTTAAAAATTATACATATAATATCAGATTGATTTGATCTCGTATTGACTTTTTTTAGTTAAAACCAACCCAACCCAAGTATAGTCGATTTAAATAGCCACATGTAAATGTAAATATGTAAATGTATCATATATATTATAAATAACTTATAATTGTGTATGTATAACTATGTATCAGAAATGTATATATATAATATATACGTTGTAGTACAATATTCATTTTTCTTTCTTATTCTTCCATGGCTGCTTTTCTAATTCTATTTCTTATTTTTCTCTCCATATTATGCTTTCACTCAACGAACCCACAAATAAGATTAGGTAGGAAATAGAAAGGGATACAATACTGACAAGAAAAATTATATATATGTCAATATTGCTTAGGAACAGATTATCAGATATATTCTGGTTTGTAATATTATAAAATCTATCAAATTTTGGTGCATCCAGATACATGTATCACGGGATGCACGAGGTCAAAATTAGGTTTAGTTTACTCTAAATACACTGTATCCAAGTGGATTCACATGTATCTTGGATACATAAACAAACTCGCTTGCTCGTCTACCTCTCATCTTGCTCGCCCCTCTCCTATGTATGTGAATCGCACTAGATATATACATATACATATATCTAATGTGCATGTATTTGAGATACATGCTTATCTCGCTCGTATATCTGATAGTAAACATGCATGTATCTATGTATCTTATCAATATGAGATATAAAACTCTTAATTGACTTAAGATACATAATTATATAAAATATAAATAAATATAGTTAGTATATATGATATGAATGAGTTATTTTGTATAAAGAAATTTTGAACAAATAAATATTATATCTAATTTTCCAATGACATACAAGTAACTTTGTAACCAACAATTCAAATTGGCATCTGATAGTATTAATTCAAATACAATAATTATGCCCCAATATCAAATTTTTCTACTTCTTTCACTTTTCAGTACGAGCCCAATACTCTTTAACAAGCATTCCGAATAATGATCTCTCTTTGTTTATTAACTTCTTTGGCTCATCAAACTCAACTAATTTCCCTGGAAAATAAACAATATGCAGATTGTAAGTTTCAATATATTATGAAATAGATACTTTCTTTGTATCATCGAGGTTATCGCGAGATAGTTAAAATCCTTTCATTTTTAACCAAATGTCTCATTATTTGTAATGTTGGCAAAATTTCATCGTGGCACAGTTGGAATTTTGAGATTCATACTTTTAAATATCGATCGTGAATTCGGAAATAGAAGATATATATATTTCCTCTGTCCCATATTATTATTTTGGAGTGTGACAAAGGAAGTGTAACATTATTATTGGAATAATATAAGTAACTCACCATCACTTATTGCCAAAACTTTAGTGTAATCCATAACTGTTGGAATTCTGTGAGCTACTGTTATAACTGTGCAATCTGCAAATTCTATTCTGATTGTTTTCTGCAGAATTGCATCTGTAGCATTGTCAATGGATGCAGTGGCTTCATCTAACACTAGAATTCGACTCCTCTTCAACAATGCGCGTCCCAGACAGAACAACTGTCTCTGTCCCATGCTCCAGTTTGATCCATCTTGTAGAACTGAAAGTATTACACAAAACAGGAGTCGTAAAGGTTGATCTTGAATTTTAGGCTACGCATAATAATATATTCTTAAAAATGTTTACCTGAGGAATCTAGTCCCCCTTCTTTTTCTTGGACAGCCTCTCTAAGCTGACACTTATCAAGAACCTTTAAGCAAAAATATTCTGTTAGTAACTTAGAATCATTAGAAATGAGACAACATATATATATATATGTACATAAAACTTACTTTCCATATCTGGTCATCACTATATTTTGATAAGGGGTCTAAATTGTATCTTACAGAACCTGTAAAGAGTGTAGGATCTTGTGGAATGATTCCAATACGCGACCTAAGGTCATGAAGCCTAATCGTTGAAATATCACATTCATCGATGATGATCTTTCCATCTGTAGGCTCAACTAGTCGAAACAATGCACTGATAAGAGTTGTTTTCCCACTGCCTGTTCTGCCTACAACTCCAATCTTTTGCCCCCCTTCAAATGTACAGCTAATACCTTTAAGAACTAATGGAGCATTTGGCCTGTACCTCACCTGTTTCAAAACAAACTTCCAATAGATTAGCATTGTTTTGAACAGATTGACGGTTCTTGCTACGGATAAAAACATACCTTTAGGTCGCGAATTTCAACTTTGCCACGCGTAGGCCAACCAGGTAGAGGGTGGTTTGTTTGCACTAGTTCAGATTCTTCACTAGGTATTCTCATGTATTGTTCTAGCCTTTCAATAGAGATTATAGAATTTTCTAATGTGCATTGACATTGAACACACCAAACAAGCATTGCATTTAGTGATAGGCCATAGGAGAATGCCATTCCAGTAAGTCCTGTTCAGCAACAAGGTAATTCAATCTGTGATTTTCTGATACGCGCAAGTAGGCCTTAGATAATGTCATATATCAAAGCGTAAATGGAACAAACCAGAGCTCCCGCGATGAAGAGATGTCATGCCAAGCATCCATGACGACATGATAATCGTGCATATTATCTCCAAACGTAGAATTAACCATTCAGTTGCTGAAAATGTATGGAAAATTGGCCTAGCATTTTTATCAATAAACTCCAAGTTCTTCAAAAAGAAACGTCCTTCCTGTGCAAAAGCTCGAATAGTCATTATCCCAGAAATGCTTTCAGCTAAATGATTGGCGACTAAAGACTTTGTCGTTCCATTTAATCTCATCAGTTCTTTAGCAGAAGCATTGTAGTATCTCTGCAAGATAAAATTACACATTTGAAGTAACTACTAACATTTGAAAGCTACAAGAACTTAAAAGCTATTACAATATCTATTACCTGAACTAATATAGTTACGTAAATCATAAGCACGATGATCAGCAGGACCTCTGGAGCGAAAAAACACAGGATGACATAGGTAGAGTATGAAATAATGATTGATCCAACAGTGTAGTTCAGTAAGAAAGGCAACTCAATGTCAACAATGCTCAAATCTGAAGATACCTGCATAAAACAAATAGATCAACAAAGTAAAACTAAGATCAGACATAGGATGATTGATCCAACAGTTCAGTTCTTACCCGACTAAGCATTCTTCCAAGAGGCGTCGAGTCAAAAAAGGACATTGGTGCAAAGAAAAGAGAACTTGACAGTGTAGTATAAACTGATTTTGATGCACCAAGCCCCAGCTTTACCGCTAATACGGATCTTAAAATCAGAAAGAGTATCATACTAAAGCCAATGACTGTGTAGACTATGATTAGCTTTGATCTGCTAACACTAGAATCTTGAAGGTCAATAGCCAACTTGTAGCTCTGTATATATTGCCCAACTACAAATATTGAGTGAACAATGGCTGCCAAGGAGAAATACAAGAATCCTTTGTTATGCTTTAGATATTGTATGTATGGCTTCAATCCAGCGTCTCCTACTTCTCGTTCTTCTGCTTTGATTAATTGATCTCCTTCTAAAGAAACTACATCATCACGTCTCTCGGGGCAAACATTATTATCAAACTCTATCTCAGCTTCCTTAGGCCTTTTAGTAGCATAAAATTCTTGAAATGTAGGATCAGAAGTAGTTTTTTGTGCATTAACAAGGTCCTGAAATTCTTCACTCTTTGTCAGCAACTCATCAAACGTACCGGATTCCATGATCTTCCCACTAGATATAAGCTGTTAAAATGGGGATCGATTATAATACATCACACTAAACTTTTCTCATACAACTAGAATTAACAGGTTACTAACCAAAATAGAATCAAATGCTGGAAGAAATTCAACTTGGTGTGTTACCAGCAGCACAGTTTTTCCTGATAGAGCATCCATGACATAATTCTGCCAAATCAAAACGCGGGATGTTGAGGATAATTTTCAATACTGAATATACTTTTCAAGGAAGACAAATGGAGAAAACTTGATATAAAGTACATTAAATAGATTAGTCGAGGTATGCGCGTCTACAGCACTAAATGGATCATCCAAGAGGTAAATATCTGCATCCTGATAGAGGGCACGAGCTAGTTGAACCCTTTGCTTTTGCCCTCCACTCAAATTGTTACCTCTTTCTCCTATCTCAGTAAGATCACCAAATGGAAGCATCTCCAAGTCTTTCACCAGTGAACTCCTTTCTATAGCTTGCCGATATCTTTGTGGTTCTATATTAGATCCAAATAGGATGTTTTCTTGTATGGTCCCTGTCTGAATCCATGCTGTCTGAGAAACATAAGCTATCTTTCCATAAACATCAACCTGCAAAAAACAATAAAAACAGAAACTGTAAAATCTTCATATTACGCCGATACAGTAAGTATTCTCTACCAATACAATAAAGACTTACTGTGCCATTGATGTATGGAACTTCTCCAAGAATCAGAGACAAGAGGGTTGATTTCCCTGAGCCAACTTCACCACATACAGCTACTTTTTCACCATGTTTAATATCAAGATTTATGTCCTTCAATGTGGGCTTTAAAGAATTCATCTCCCATGAAACATCAGTGCAGTTTATACAAATATTCACATCATCTTGCCTTTTCTTCTTCATATCCCTTGTATGCATGTCAGGTTCCTCAAGAAATTTCACAATCCTCGACAGCGAAACCTTTGCTTCAATAAATGCCCCAACAACATCAGGGAGCTTTCTAATAGGCTGTTGAACAAGGTTTATAGAGGCTAGAAATGTGAAAACATTGCTGACATGAAGAGGAACTCCAAACAAGTAACAAGCTACAAAAGTTGCAGATGAGACCAGAATAGGAGAGGACCAAACAGGATGAGGTAGTATCCTCTTTGTGTTTGAACAGATGATAGCCACTTGGTTTCTTCTGATCTCAACTTGCTTATCGCGTCCATGAAATGTTTCTCCCAAGAATATAACTTGAGAACCTTCATATGCGCAAGTGCTTCCGTGATTGCCTTTAGCCTTTTATCTTGTGCTATCATGAGGTTAGTCTGATACTTAAGCTGCAACTTGGATAATGGGGAATTTGCTAGTACAGTTAATATTACAATCACTAATGCTGCTGATGCAGCTACCCCTATAGAATAGTACATTACACATAACACTAGGACGAGCTGAAGAAATGTCGTCCATATCTGATGAAACCAAAAGGGGAATTCACCTATTTTAGGCATCCACAGTGACATAGTTCATTATCTGGCCAGGGGAATGAGTTTTCTTTGCAGCATTTAAGACATGAAGTTGTTTATGAAAGATAGCTGCAGTTAGTGAAGATTTTACTTGTAGTCCAATGAGTCTACTTCTGAAGAGCCATTGCCTCTCCGCTAAAGATTCCAAGCATTTCGCAAGGAAAAAGCCAGCTGTTAGAGCAAATCCCTCATACTTAAAGGATTCTCTTCCTTCAGCAACCTCGATGAAGGTATGAAGAAACAACGGTCCTGTTGTCAGCGTTAAGACCTTAATTAGAGCAAACACCCCCGATATGAGGATGGATTTTTTGTGGCAGAGGAGTATTGCCATTAATATAGAAGGTTTTCCTAAAGGGTCTTTTCTCTTAAGCATCTGCACTTTCTCATTGAACATAGCAAAACATGTTCCTGCTCCATCGGCTGATCTCAGATGAGGAACGTCTTCGTCCTCAAGAATCTTATTCTTGCCTTTCTTCATTAATGGATTCAACCACCAAAATGACAAATTCCCAAGAAATCCAGCATTTGCAAATGGAGTAATTCCATCTTCAAATTCACTTTCCTTAATAAATCCAATGCAGAGCAAAAGTATTGCTCCAACAAAAGATAGTGCATTTAATAAATGTATTACATTGCGATGATCATATTTAAATTTCCACATAGATGTTATGCAAAAAAACATTGCTAAGAAGAATGCAATGATTGAATAAATCTTCACTATAAGGAAAGTTTGTTTCTTGCATAAGCTAATGAATAAACTCACAAATAACCATGTAATGCCATGCACAAGAAATTCATATTCTTTGTGTTGCTCTTTAAGATTCCATACTCCAAATACTATGTATCCTAAGCTCAAACATCCATTAAAAATGGTTGAAGAAATTGACAACTTAGTAATTCCATAAGATAATAAATTCCTGAATGATATCTTAAAAACTAGGACAACTAACAAGATGAACAATAGTAGGAAGTCAAGAGATAACAGAAAAATATGATTGAGATATGTATCTGAATTGAGCATTTCGAGAAAAGATTCAAGGAACATCAACAATCTTTACTTTGGCTCTTTGAAAATTAGATCTTTTTTTATGTATATAAACATGTGAACTCCAAAAAAAAGTTGATTTATACTATCTTTGGATCATTGTTACGCATTGTTTCATAATGTACTGTATTGTATAGTACTCTATACTGTATTGTATGATAGATACAATGTTTGGCTAGACTGTATTGTTTGTTGTTGTTTAATAATATTTTTATTGTTTGGTTTGACTGTATCGTACTGTATTATAACTTATAAATTTATCAAAATATCCTTAATTATTCTAGGATATGAGGTTTCACTGGAATTAAATAATATAGGGTAAAGGGTAAAAAGTATTATGAAATATTATAACAGGACATAATTGGAAAAAGAAATTAAGTAACAACGGGAACACACCAAATCGGTTGTTCCATAAAATGAGGGTTTTCATTGTTACGTAACAACGAAATTTAACAATTCAATACAATACATTTTAAATAACAATCAAAACAAACATTGTAGATGTGGTAACGATACAATACAATACAATGGATAACAATGATCCAAACAGAGTGTTAGAACCCTCAAATTCCTAACCTTGACTTCGCCTCTATTTACACATCAAGCTTTCAAGAATCACTTGACGGTTCTTATGGAGTGAAACAAGAAATAATTTATTTGAAATATGAGCAAACAAAAGCAATTAAAAAAAAATGATAAAAAAATAAATATAACTTTTTTTTTTAAGAGTTTAACCGTCCATTTCCCCTGTAATATATATGTTTTGGTAGATGAAATTTAGATGGTTGTTTCTGTTTGTTGCCATACAAATAAAATTATACACTAAGATAATTAAGAGTTAAATATCATAGGTATTGAACTTGTGGTACACTCAAATGTTTTCACATCACAAGCAGTAAGGAGCTTCAATATATATAAAATGTTTAGTACATTAAATGAGCATTAAATGATGAATCTTAGAATATTTTATTTCACTTGTCAACGAGGACATGAGTGCTTCTTGAAATTACATAAAAATATTATAAATCACGATAATTAATAATATATAAATATATAAAATTAATATTGCATGTCACATAAATTAAAACAAAGGAGCATGCATATATTATTTGAAATGACTAACACAATATCAAAAATGAACTTTTAAGGCAATTAATTAGCAATTGTCGTTAAATATATTGTATTTTGCGGCAATTAGCACTCTTTGAATATGTCCCTAAAGGCTTAGCGATATTGGATCTAATGACAACTAATTTGATAAAGATTTTAGCACTCTTTATTATTATGTCTATTTATTGTCGCTAAAAGTTATTTTTGTTATAGTGTAAAAAGTAACGATAATTAACAATTTAAAAGTTTATATGACATTAAAAAATTCAATGAACTCTCGTTATCAGTGTCACGTGGTAAATTGAGATAGAAGGGTAATATATCTTATTTGAAAATGATATAAAAAGTATTATAAATTACAATGACTACTAAAAACATTTAAATTACAGTAAAAATTTGGTTAAATCTTGAAATTCTATCGATATCATATAAATTGAGAAAAAAATGGTTGCACATATTATTTCAAAATTATACAAAAAAATTATAAATCATAATAAATAATCACTTAAAATATTTATAGATTATAAAAAAATGTTTGACTCTCAAATTTTATTTGTATCATATAAATTGAGATAAAAACATATATTGAATCCATGACATATGCTCTAATATCTAATATCTAGTATATATAGGTTATATATAGGAAAAATTACATGAATTAATACATTTTAAAAAATAATTACTGATTTTAGCGATATTTTTTATTTATTACCATTTATAGCAATACTGTGATAAATCTGTAATATGTATTAAAAGTGAATTATTTATGCAATATATTTGAATTATAATTGTTTATGAAATATATTGTGTTTGTTTAGTAAAAAATGGTCACATTATATTATAAGTGTATTAAAAATGTGTGATAAATGTATTATCCATCATTAAAACTTGTATTATATGTAAATAATAAATTATTCTTTGTAATATGTATTAAATTTGTCTTATAAATGAATAAAAAGTGATCAAGTAAAAAAAAATGTTATTACTATAAATGGTAAATATTTTTTTATTATAACACATTTATGTAAATTTCCCCCCAAAAAATAGGGTAGTAGATGGGAGATTATATATATAGTAATATATGTGTTAAGAATATATATATATATATAGTAAAATATAATATGTGGTAAGAAAGTAATATGTATTTTCTGAATAGACATATAATGAAAATATAATTTTAGCTTAAATTTGAATAGTAACGTAAATTTACGGAATATACATATTTTCATTATATGTCTATTCAGAAAATACATATTACTTTCTTACCACATATTATATTTTACTATATATATATATATATATATATATGTTCTTAACACATATATTACTATATATATAATCTCCCATCTACGACCCTATTTTTTTTATTTAATCTTAATTTTATTTTATATATAGTCATAAGCTCTCATATACTTTAAATTTACACATATACCTAATTTACTTTACAACAAATAAGATCACAAATTTCTCGTATATAAAAAATATCAGATCACAAAATATATTTTTATAAGATCATAAAGTTTTTTGTACTTTAAGATATATACATATTCATGGTTTACTTCAAGACAAATATGTCAATATTAAATGTTTCTGTATATCTGAGACATATATCTTATATATATATTGTGTGTGTTTTGTTTTCTCTAAACTGATAAAGACTATTCATTATTGTCACAAATTTGTCAGCAAATAAATAAGCAATAATATTTCTAATGGTTTTTTTCTAAAACTAAATTTAAGAACTATATTATAAGGGTTCTTAACAACTTTTTCTCGAGTAATTAAAATTTTTATGATCTAAAATTTCATTGATTTTCACAAATCAAACAAAATCTACATTTATATTAGGTGACAACTCTTAACATTTTTATAATCATTGGTACAATCATTTTATGTTGAAAACTATTTAGTTCGAAAAAAAGGTGTGATACATATGGGATATATAGTGAGCATATAATCTTGTACAACTAACAAAGACATATTTTGTGGCCTTGGTTCAATCTAAGGGTGTGTTTGGTATGGAGGAAAATGTTTTCCATGGAAAATGTTTTCCTAGAAAATGTTTTCCTGGAAAACAAGTAGATTTTGGACTTATTTTCTCATGTTTGGTTGGTGCGTAGAAAATATTTTTCGAAAATGATTTTGTATTTGATTTATGAATGAAAAATATTTTTGAGAGACATCTTTTATTTTTACTAGAGTAAAAAAATAATTTATGAAATTGAAAATATTTTTAAAAAGCAAAATTATTATTTTTTGGGGTGGTGGTGGGGTGGGGGTAGTGGGTGGGGCAGGGGGAGGGGAAGGGGTTAGGAGTGGAAAAATAAAAATTTGAAGTTGATAGTATTTTTAAAAAATAAAATTAATTTTTTGGGGATTGGGGGTGGGTGGGTAGGGGGGCTGGTCGGGGGGGGGGGAAAGAATTTTAAAAATAAAAATTTAAAGTTGAAAATATTTTTAAAAGCCAAAATCAATTTTTTGGGGAGGGGGTGGGGTTGGGATGGGGGGGGATTGCCGGTGGTGGGTGGTGGGTGGGGGTGGGGGTGGGGGTGGAGGATAGTGTGAAAAAATAAAATTTGGAAATTGAATGTTTTTTAAAATTGATGTTTTTCCCAAAAAAAAAATGTATTTTGAAATTAGAGGAGAGTTTTGGAAAATGTTTTCCTTAAATTTTTAAGGGAAGTCATTTTCCTTAATTTTGAGGAAAATGAGTTGATTTGGAAAACATTTTCCAAAACTTTTGTCCCAACCAAACATGAGAAAATTGGAAAACATTTTCCAGAAAATGTTTTCCTTCATACCAAACACACTCTAAGTCTCAACCTTACTCCATGTAACCATGTCCTATGATGGAATCAATTCATTCTTACATCCTCATTTGTCAAACATATGATGTTTGTGGTATAGTGGCGGAGTCAGAAATTTTATAAAGGGTGTAAAAAAAAGGCGAAAATCATTGTTAATGAGATTATCACACATTAACATCCTAAGCGTTGGTTCTTTCAACACATCTAAAATCACTGGACTACAACACCTTATTCTGTCAAAGATGTCCAAAATGTGTTATTTAATCACTTTATATATATATAATATGATATTATTTTCCTACAAAGAATGTCTAATTGGACACCTTGACTATAACATAACTATGCCTCGGTTGAGGAGGAACCAACTTCCTTTGATAAGCTTGTCATGACCCTAGATGATGTTTTAAACTGAAAATTGAATTGATCAAATCTTTTAAAAAGTGCTTTTAAATGTACTTTCCTAAAAGTGTTTCTCAAAAAAGCTATTTTTAGTATTTAAAAAAATACTTTTGATATTTTTTAAAAATATTAAAGAATGTTTAATAGTGCGTATAAGAATAGTGTTAAATAAAGTGGAGTAGTAATGGCGACATTGTTAATAATGATGGTATTCGTTATGCTTCGAGAATGCTCCTTCATTTTCTATCTTTTCATTTGCCTTTGTTTTATCATTTTTGTTGTCTTAATTCCTTTTTTCTGAAATTGGCCATTTGGGCTCATTTCTTCTTGTTTGTACAAATTGGAAAAATTACTTGGATTGATAGGTTTTAATAAATAATTAATGATTTTAGTGATACTTTTTATTAATTATAGTAATATATAATAATTCTATATTAAATTTATAATATGTATTAAAGTTGAATTATGTGTGCTATATATATGTATTATAACTGTTATTTAAAAGTATATTATGCATGTTTGATAATAAATTGACATATTAAATTATAAATGTATTAAGATGTGCGACAAATATATTATTCATCAATGAAACTCGTATTATATGTGAATAATAAATTATTCTTTGTAATATATATTAAAATTATATTATAAATATATTAAAAGTGATTAAGTGAAAAAATGTTATTACTATAAATGGTAAATATTTTCTTGATATAATATATTTAGGTAAATTTTCCTTTTAGTTCATTAATAAATGGGCTCCAAGCCAACTTCTAATTTTTATTTTTATTTTTAAAAAAAAGAATGAAGAGGAAGTTAAAAGTTTTGTTTTGAAAAAATATATTTGGAGATTAAGAAAATTAAAGATAAAAAATAAAATATTTGATCGAATTAAAAGTGCTTATAAATTTTTTAAAAAAAATTATAAATTAAGAGACTAAATTACACATTTCTTATTAACAAAATGCATAAATAGATTAAAAATAATACTTATAATCGATTTTGATGAATTTATAAACTAACTCAAACGCTATCTAAAGTATATATTATATCAAGGGAAAAGGGTCTGAAAAATACTTTAACTTTGATCAAAATTGTTGTTATGATATCAAAATTTATGGAGGACATTTTACCCCCTACACTATTTAATAGTGTATTTTAAAGGTATATATGTGCCCATGTGGACACATTACACTATTTATAATGATACAATATTCATGATATCCACGTGGACACGTTACACTATTTATAATGATGCAATATTCATGATATCCACGTGGACACATTACACTATTTGTAATGATGCAATATTCATGGTATCCACGTGGACACATATATACCTTTAAAACATACTATTAAATAGTGCACGAGGTAAAATGTTTTTTCCAAAATTCAATATTGTTACAATAATTTCGATCAAAATTCGAATATATTTCAAATCTTCAACATTGCAAGTTTTCTTAAAGGTAATTGTTTAGACTTTAGCTCGATAATACTTATTGAGTTTTATACTCACTCGATTTAAGTAATTATTTCGACTTTATATCGTTTATACTTATTGAGTTTTATAATCACTCGATTTATTTTTAATGCTAACAGGTCCACACGTTGTTTGACCAAAAAGAAAATTAAAAAAAATTCATCGTTATATCTCAATTATTATTTTATATTTCTTTGATATATTTTATTTGAGGGATTAGGCTAGTCTGGTGCCAATATGACCAACCAAATATATTATTATACCCACGTTTAGGGTGTAAGGTGTTAATATGTATATTTTTTTTTTATTTTCCTTATTATTAATAGCAAAAGCGATTTTTATAATTTAATTGATTGACTATAAAAAGAAAAATAAGGGAGGAAACTACAAGATGGAAAATCGTATCTTCAACAAAATAAAAATTCATATCGAATCATGAAGATTTTTCTCTCTTCACGTGTCATTATCTTGATTATATGGTAAAATACGTCATCATGCTTCATTAAAGATCTTAGAGGAAAAAATAATCTATAAACACCCTAAACGTGGGAATTATATATATATATATATAAAAAAAAGTATATTCATTTATTGTAGTGTAGACCATAGCACTAATTCAAACATGACAAAGACACATAAAAAAAAGAAATTGTGTTTTAATTGAGATCCTGCTTCTATACTCATGGATATAATTTAGCATTAAAATTAAATGAAAGTGGCTAGAAAATAAGTATCATCGACCTCTCCTAGAAGTTCGAAACAAATCCTTATAAAGAAAGTTGCAAATTTGATATACTTGATATAATATAGTTAGAGGGTGTTTGGCTAAGTCTAAGGGTGAAAATCCAGAAAAAAACTAATCGAATCGAATAAAAGTTCGATTCTTCGATTTTTTGGTTTTATGTTGATATTGTTTTTTTAAAGTTCAATTCTTTGATTCGGTGTAAGGGTTACAAAATTTTGATACATCGAAGATATATATATATATTTCTTATTTATAAGCCAACAAGGCTGGGACGATCATAGCAACAAATGGTTGTACAGAACGCAACATAAAGTGTACAAGTCAAGTTGTTTTCTGTTTAACACGTGTAATTGTACTAACTTTTCCATCAAACCACGTGTAGTCTCAAAAAATAAACAATTCAGTAATTAACTTCAAATATTAATTCCTAAGAGGAACTCAAATATATTTTTATCAATGTATGTTATGTAAAGGAACTCATCTTTGTACTCGTTTTTTTAGAAGTAGATGGAGGTACAATGTTCTTGATAAAGATAAATATAATCTTTAGTTAGCACAACAAGTGTTCCGCGGTTAAAGACGACATTCCTTAACATCATTTTAAATTTTTAAGTATCTTGTACTTTGATTTTACATTCATTTCATTTTTCTTCACATTGAAAAACTAATTCAAAACCAAACAGAAGTAAAATAGAATCAAACCGAACCAAGTTAATTTGATTTGGTATATGATGCACATTTTTCTAAAATCAAAAATTAAAGAATCAAACAGAGAACCGAACGTCCATCCTAAAAGCCAACCAAATTTCTTTACAATTATTTTTAAAACTTATTTACGTGTTTTGATAACATCAAAGTGCTTATAAGATATAATCAACTTATGACTTTTTTAGCTCATAAGTATTTTTTATTTAATTTGATTAAATATTTTATTATTTTTTAATTCTCATAATTAGTTTCTACAAAACTTTTAGCTTCCTCTTCATTCTATATCATCGTTTTCTTTTTTTTTTTCCATGAAAATTATTAGAATTTGTAGTTTTTGTCAATAAAGTTAAGGATATTAGTAATTCTAACAACTGAAAAGGGTCTTCACATGATTGGAATCGAATTTTACTGAATAAGTCAGATATAATATTAAATAGAAAATATTTTTAATTATAATATAAATATATACACATGGTACCATGTAGATGTCATATAGGCGTACGTAGAGTAATAAAAATGGTGATATAATAAGTTAACATTATAAGAGCAAATATGTGTCCGAACTTGAATGATAAGGACAAATATATCAAAAAAGTATGACGAAGATAAATATAACCATTTTCTAGAGGATAGGGGCAAATATATCCTTTTCCGTTCTAACAATAATAATAATAATAATAATAATATAATAATAATATAATAATAATAATAATAGTTTATCTACACTTTTTACGAAATACATAAACCTACTTATCAACAATTTCGATATTTTTATTCAAATACATAACTATGAGTATCTATAACCGTGCCACGTTATACCACCTTGCTCTACTCAATCACCATTCACCACCTTACTGCCAAGTAATATCACCTTCAAATTTCCTACACTATCTCAACTAATGACACATTCAACCATCCAAACTTTGTACCCGAAGGTCTATGGATGAAATCTTGCGACAATCTACAAGTAAAACATATCTAACTATTCAGTGAAAACCCTAGCCTACTTGGATGCGATCAGTTGCTATAGAACTCTGAACACAAACTTCTAGCTCCATAGGGCGAATCCCGATGGGCATAGACAGAAACGGCTTAAGGATATTAGTGGCCTAAAGTAAAAAACAAACGGGGCCTTAAACTTAAATTGTTAATAACTTTTATATAGTTTATTTCTTATAGTTTTCATCTAATAATATAAAATTTCTTATTTTAAATTACTTTTCATAAGATATATTACTTCAAATATGTCGAATTTCTTTTAATAGTCCCTTAATTTTTCATGAAATGTTTACTTTTTCTACAAAAAGAAATTCCATATTTGTTAAAAAAAAGATAAATTATAACCTATTATTATAAATAAATTAGGCCCCTTAAATTTAGAAGCCTAAGACACATGTCTTTTATAACACTGTCGAGCCATCTGGGCATAGATAAAAAATCTATGAGTTTGACCCTCCTTGCGTTTGAAATCTCTACCCTTTCATTGTTCTCAAGCTTAAAGTGGCTTATGAGAGTTTTTTGTGTCACTATAGCGGAACAGCTTTTTCGTTATGGTGGAATGGTGTCGCTTGAATCAAATTTTAATTTTCGAGATTTACGTTGTGTCACCCTAATTTTAGACTGAAAACATACTCTGCACGAGGTGTCTTTGAACAACGATGGATCAGATCATTAGAATAATCCCTCTGTCCCTATTTAGTTGTCCACTTTAGAAGTGACACACATATTAAGACATCAATTATTATCATAGGTTAGTTACAATTTTACCCTTTAACTTAAAAGATTATGCAATTCTCAAGTATAATAAATGTATTTTCTGGATTCCAAAAAGTATGCATTACAATTAGTAGTACTAGAAATTTTCTAGAATTAAATAAGGGTATATTAGAAAAAAAATTATTGTCATTTATTATTTTTTAAAATGAATAAGTAAATAGGACATATAAAAGGAAAATGGACAAGTAAATAGCGACAAAGAAGTACTAATTAATTTCACTATATTATATTAGGTCATAATATTGTAGGCTGGTTCAAAAGAAACCTACAAGATATCTCGATTAAAATTGAGGGATATCTATCGATTATATATATAAATATAAATATCAAATTTTAAAAGTCACTATAGAAACTATAGGGAGAAAAATAGCCTATGAAAAAGAAAAGAAATATATTATTAAGCATGGGAGAAAAGAAAATTGTCATTTGACATTCAAGATTTACTATTTTTGCTTGTAACGTGAAAGGTTGTTTTTATTATTTTTATATACATTTTGTACGCAAGGTCAATATAATACTTTTAACATGTATGTTATTTAACTCTTATATATCTTATTATTTTATCTTTTTTCTTTTTAATTTATTCGTATGATATTAACTTGATACGAAATAATTTATTCGTATGATATTAACTTGATACGAAATTTAAGAAAATAAAGAAGATTTTTGAATTTCATTGTTCATAAACTAAAAATATGTAGATTGTGTCAAAATATTCTTTAATTTATGTGGAAAGTTTAAATTAAAGAATTGCTAAAAAAGAAAACGACATTCTTTTTCAACGCACTAAAAAAAAAAGTAACGCAAACAAAGTAAAAAAAAAAGTGTTACATAATCACCACTTCTTAAAAGAGTAATTAAAGGATGTGCTTGGAAGTTGGTATGGCTTGAAATGTTTTTTTCTAAATTCTTTATATTTGATTGATTAAAATATTGTTTCTAAGAAAATAAGTTCTTAAAATAAAAATAAAAATTAGTTTCATAAGTAACATTCCACTCTCCACGTCCGCCCCCATTCCCCATTATCCAAGTTGCAGCTTAAGTATCAGACTAACCTCATGATAGCACAAGATAAAAGGCTAAAGGCAATCACGGAAGCACTTGTGCATATGAAGGTTCTCAAGTTATATTCTTGGGAGAAACATTTCATGGACGCGATAAGCAAGTTGAGATCAGAAGAAGCCAAGTGGCTATCATTTGTACAAACACAAAAAGGATACTACCTCATCCTGTTTTGGTCCTCTCCTATTCTGGTCTCATCTTGAAAACTTTATCTAAACATTGTTAGTTTACTCAATCTCCATTTCAGCAATACCAATTGATTAACAGGAATTGAAAATTGATGAAGAAAGTTTATTGAGAGAGAGAGAAGAAGGTAGTTTCTACAAAGCAAGTAATGAATGAATTACAATGTAAAATATCTAGCTAATGTGTATTTATAATGACTGCTGTAACTAACTCTGACAGCTAATCAACTAACTAACTTTTACAGCTCATCAACTAATCAACTAAATATCTAACTAACCACTCTTACTAAGTTGATTTAAGGGACATTAATACACTTTGACAACTCCTCAACACCCCCCCGCAAGCTAGGGGCTACAAACAAGTTAAGCATCCCTAGCTTGGACACCAACTATGAGTGCTGAAAATTGGTAAGCCCTTTAGTCAAAATATCGGCCTGCTGCTCAGTTGTAGACAAATAAACAGTTTCAATGAGACCTTGTAGGATTTTCTCGCGAATGAAATGACAATCAATGTCAATGTGTTTTGTACGTTCATGAAACACAGGGTTGGCTGCAATCTGTATAGCTGACTTGCTATCACAGTGTACAACAACAGGAAGTGTTAGAGTTATCCCCAGTTCTGTAAACAGACCAACAATCCAAACAATCTCAGCCACTGTGGAAGCTATACTTCTATACTCTGCTTCTGCAGAGCTTCTGGATATGGTAGGCTGTTTCTTTGCTTTCCAAGAAATCAGAGAATCACCAAACTTCACCAAATAACCAGTAACTGATCTCGTAGTAGTAGGGCATGATGCCCAATCAGCATCACAAAATGCTTGCAAATTTAAAGATGCTTTTGCTGAAAGAAAAATCCCAAGACCAGGGGACTGTTTAATATATCTGACCACTCTTATAGCTGCTTGCATATGGGATTGCTTTGGCTGATGCATAAACTGACTTAAATTTTGTACTGCAAATGAAATATCTGGTCGTGTGAGTGTCAAATACAATAATCTTCCAACTAACCTCTGGTATACGCCTGGATCATTAAGAAGCACATCAGTACTTGACCCAACATGCTCATCAAATTCTACTGAGGTAAGCTTGTGATTCAATTCAACAGGAGATCCATTCCCGCTGGTACCAACATAGCTTTCTTCTTTCCTTTGAAATCTGCAGGGTATCCTATCAATTTGTAACATTTCTCCTTGATGTGTCCTTTCATATTGCAGTAATCACATGTCAACAGCTTGAAGCATTGTTCTCTAGAGTGGCCCTTCATATTGCAAAAATCACAGTATATTGGATTGTATCCTTTTCTGTATCCTTGAGGTGGCCTATGTCCACCTCCACCTCCTCCCTGAGTGAATAGCGCCGTGGGTTCTAGAACATCACCTCCACCATGACTACCACTTGCAATGTGTTTCTGACTTTCATCTTGTATGATCATAGCATATACTTGATTGAGTGTTGGTGTGGGAATCATCATCAAAATCTGACTCCTAGGCTGACTATATCCATCATTTAATCCCATTAAAAATTGTAATAACCTTTGTTTCTCCTGCTGGCTCACATATGTCTTCGATTTATCACAGTCACAAAAGGGAGGACCAACAATGGAATCGTATTCATCCCACAAATCTTTCAATTTAGAGAAATAGGCTGAAACAGACATTACTCCCTGTGTCAAAGTAACTATCTCCTTATGCAATTGAAAAACTCTTGACATACTAATTTCATGAAATTTTTCTTTCAAATCCTTCCAAATCAAACATGCATCAGATTTGAACAAAATTCCATTCAGTAAGGATTTACTAACATTACCAGTTATCCATGATACGACCAAGGCATTGCATCTCTCCCACTGCATGTCCAGATTTGCTTCAAAATCTTCTTTCACGAAGCTACCATTGATAAATCCGAGTTTGTTACGAGTTAATAAAGCTAATCGCATAGCTCTGCTCCACAATGAATAATTCTCTGTGCCTACAAGTTGAATTCCAATCTGTACTGCTCCTGGTACATCTCCAGATGACAAATGAAGTGGATGATTATGATCTGTAATCTTCATCCCTGAGAATGATGAATTTGAAACCACAACTTCATCTGCTGTGTTCACTATTGATAAACGTAAAGCTAGATTTTTTTATTTTCTTCAATATGTGAGAAAATCCCTAAATCCAGTCAATTACACGAAGTCTCTGGCTCTGATACCATGAAAACTTTATCTAAACATTGTTAGTTTACTCAATCTCCATTTCAGCAATACCAATTGATTAACAGGAATTGAAAATTGAAGAAGAAAGTTTATTGAGAGAGAGAGAAGAAGGTAGTTTCTAAAAAGCAAGTAATGAATGAATTACAATGTAAAATATCTAGCTAATGTGTATTTATAATGACTGCTGTAACTAACTCTGACAGCTAATCAACTAACTAACTTTTACAGCTCATCAACTAATCAACTAAATATCTAACTAACCACTCTTACTAAGTTGATTTAAGGGACATTAATACACTTTGACAACTCCTCAACACATCTGCAACTTTTGTAGCTTGTTACTTGTTTGGAGTTCCTCTTCATGTCCTCATGGATGCTTGGCATGACTTGGCTTCACAGAGGGAGTTCTATATCTGGTTTGTTCCATTTATGCTTTGAATATATGACATTATGTGAATGGCATTATCTCAGATTGAACCTTGTTGTTGAACAGGAGTTACTGGAATGGCATTCTCCTATGGTCTATCACTAAATGCAATGCTTATTTTTTGTGTTCGATGGCAATGCATGATGGAAAATTCTATAATCTCTATAGAAAGGCTAGAACAATACATGAGAATACCTAGTGAAGAATCTGAACTAGTGCAAACAAACCACCCTCTACCTGGTTGGCCTACGCGTGTCAAAGTGGAAATTCGCGACCTAAAGGTATGCTTTTATGAGTAGCGAGAACCGTCAATCTGTTCAAAACAATGCTAATCTATTGAAAGTTTGTTTTGAAACAGGTGAGGTACAGGCCAAATGCTCCATTAGTTGTTAAAGGTATTAGTTGTACATTTGAAGGGGGACAAAAGATTGGAGTTGTAGGCAGAACAGGAAGTGGGAAAACAACTCTTATCAGTGCATTGTTTCGACTAGTTGAGCCTACTGATGGAAAGATCATCATCGATGAATGTGATATTTCAACGATTAGGCTTCATGACCATAGGTCGCGTATTGGAATCATTCCACAAGATCCTACACTCTTTACAGGTTCTGTAAGATACAATTTAGACCCCTTATCAAAAATAGTGATGACCAGATATGGAAAGTACGTTTTATATACATATATATATGTTGTCTCATCTCTAATGATTCTAAGTTACTAACAGAATATTTTTGTTTAAAGGTTCTTGATAAGTGTCAGCTTAGAGAGGCTGTCCAAGAAAGAGAAGGGGGACTAGACTCAGGTAAACATTTTTAAAAATATATTATTATGCGTAGCCTAAAATTCAAGATCAACCTTTACGACTCCTGTTTTGTGTAATACTTTCAGTTCTACAAGATGGATCAAACTGGAGCATGGGACAAAGACAATTGTTCTGTCTGGGACGTGCATTGTTGAAGAGGAGTCGAATTCTAGTGTTAGATGAAGCCACTGCATCCATTGACAATGCCACGGATGCAATTATGCAGAAAACAATCAGGCTTGAATTTGCAGACTGCACAGTTATAATAGTAGCTCACAGAATTCCAACAGTAATGGACTACACTAAAGTAGCAATAAGTGATGGTGAGTTACTTATATTATTCTAATAATAATGTTCTATTAACGTCTACATTAGGATAGATTGTGTATATCATGCCTTTCAGCAATTTTTCCCTAAACACTAGGTAAACACAGGATGCTTGTAAACGAAATATTTTCCATTCTTGAGACAAAACTCGAGACCTCTGATTAAGAACGGAATAATTTTATTCATCTTGTCATGACCCTTAATGATACAAAAAGTATATGTTGAAGCTTACAATTGTGGGGTCCATATCTATTGTAGATAAACATAAGGAAAGTTAAAATGCAGGAACGGTTGAATTAATGTTTGTTGCTTATTGTTAAAGTCAACAAATGCTGCAACAAACCAAAGCTCACCATTTCCTTTTCAACTAAAATCTTATCAAGAAATCTGTATAGGTGCAAAGGTTGAAACTTTGTGTTTTTTGTGATGTCACTGGTGACATCATTAGGAGTAGATTTCTCCTATAAATACAGAGCCCTTGCTCATTTAAAAAACACACAAAGTTAGAGAGAAGAACCATTTTGAAAGCAAAGTGAGGTATTCCATAGACTATACAAGAAAAATAGTATGTGAAGAAAAATAGAGCGTGAGCGATATTTTAGTAAGACGGAAACCAAAAGAGTGTTGTTCCTTTTGAGTGTGTAGTAGTCACTTTGAGTATTGTATTCGTGACTACACAGTGTAAAATTCCTTACTGTAGTAATATCAGTTGCTCCTCTTGGCCTGTGGTTTTTCCCCTTATTCAGAAGGGTTTCCACGTAAAATTCTTGGTGTCGTTATATTCCCATTTTATTTCCATTACTTTTACCATATATATTTTTGTGCTTGTCCGCGTTTTCCCAACAAACTGGTATCAGAGCCAAGGTTTTATCTGAGTATGCTCTGTGGTTGCAGCACAGTCTGAACTTTCACATCAGAAAAGATTTACTTTGATTTGCGATAACTATATTTTTTGGGGAAAACAATGGAAGCCAACACAAGTAGAATGATTACTTTGAATGGTGTTAATTATGTCATTTGGAAGGGAAAAATTGAAGATATGATTTATGTTAAGAATTTTTACAAACCAGTATTTACCACTGTAAAGCCTGATAATAAAACAGATGAAGAGTGGAATCTGTTGTACAGACAGGTTTGTGAATTCATTAGGCAATGGGTCGACGATAATGTGTTGAACCATATTTCTGGGGAAACACATGCTCGAACCCTATGGGAGCATCTTGAAAGTTTGTATGCTCGGAAGACTGGCAACAACAATATGTTCTTAGTAAAGCAGATGTTGAGTTTGAAGTATCATGATGGTTCTCCGATGACAGACCATCTGAATAATTTTCAGGGGATCATGAACCAATTATCTGCTATGGGCATCAAATTTGATGAAGAAATTCAAGGCTTGCTTCTACTTGGTTCCCTACCAGACTCTTGGGAAACATTTAGAACGTCATTGTCAAATTCTACTCCAGATGGTCTGATCTCTATGGATTCCGCCAAGAGTAGTGTCTTGAATGAAGAGATGAGAAGAAAATCTCTAGGTTATTCTTTGTCGGATGCCCTGATAACTGGCCCCAGGAGGAGAAACAAAACTCGTGGTTCTCAGAATAGAGAACAAAATAGGAGCAAATCCAGAGGCAGACTTAAGGATATTGAGTGCTATCATTGTGGTATGAAAGGGCACACGAAGAAGTTCTGCAGGAAGTTGAAGAGGGAGAATAAAAACAAAGAGGAAACTAAAGAAGATGGCAATGAAAATTGCCTAGCCACCGTCACCACCGAAGATCTTGTTACCGTCTTGATGCAAATATGATAAATATTGCTTGTGATGAGTCAAGCTGGGTTGTGGACACTGGTGCGGCATCTCATGTGACATCAAGGAAGGATTTTTCTTCTTCCTATACTCCTGGTGATTTTGGAACATTGAGTATGGGTAATGAGACTGTTTCTAGGGTGGTTGCTATTGGTACAATTTATTTGGAAACTAGTGTTGGAACTAAACTAGTTTTGAACAATGTGAAACATGCTCCTGATGTTCGTCTGCACCTAATTTCTGTTGATGTTTTAGATGATGAAGGATATGTTAGTACCAACGGTGATGGAAAATGGAAGCTCATCAAGGGTTCCTTGGTTGTGGTTCGTGGTAACAAACGTCGTGGTCTATACTGGACTACGGCCTCTGCTTGTGTTGATATGGTGAATGCGGTTGAGAGCGATAGCTCTTCAACATTATGGAACAAGAGGCTTAGCCACATAAGCGAGAAAGGACTTAATGTTCTAGCCAAGAAGATTTTTTTGTCAAATTTCAAAAGTGCTAAATTAGAAAAGTGTGAGCACTGCTTGGTTGGTAAACAAAATAGAGTTTCCTTTAAGTCCTACCCCCCTTTGAGAAAGACAGAGTTCCTTGAGTTGGTGCACTCTGATTTATGTGGTCCAATGAAGACAAAGACATTAGGTGGTGCATTCTACTTTGTCACTTTCATTGATGATTGCTCGAGAAAACTTTGGGTCTATGTCTTGAAGACTAAAGACCAAGTGTTAGGTGTCTTCAAGCAGTTTCAGGCTTCAGTTGAAAGAGAAACTGGAAAGAAACTGAAATGCATTCGTACTGATAATGGTAGTGAATATTGTGGACCATTTGACGAATACTGCAAGCATCAAGGTATTAGACACCAGAAGACTCCTCCCAAGACTCCTCAACTTAATGGTTTGGCTGAGAGGATGAACAGGACCTTGATGGAAAGAGTTAGAGTTTGCTTTCTGAAGCAAAGTTGCCGAACATATTTTGGGGTGAGGCTTTATTGACCGCTGCACATGTTATTAATCTATCCCCTGCTGTTGCTTTGCAATGTGATGTACCAAATAGTGTTTGGTATGGAAAGGATGTTTCCTATGACCATCTGAGAGTATTTGGTTGCAAAGCTTTTGTACATGTGCCGAAAGATGAGAGGTCAAAGTTAGATGTCAAGACAAGGCAATGCATCTTCATTAGATATGGCCTAGATGAATTTGGTTACAGGCTATATGATCCAATTGAAAAGAAACTTGTGAGAAGACGTGATATTATTTTCATGGAGAATCAAACAATTGAAGATATTGACAAAGCGGAAACGGTAGAATCTTCAAGTTTTGATGGTATAGTTCATCATGATGACGTTCCTCACACAAATGTGCATGATATTGTTGGGCTTGATAATCATGGTGACGCCCAGAATCATGTATCGAATCAACATGTTGATGTTGATAATAACAATGATATTGTTATTGATGATCCTGTTGCTCATGAAGTTGTGGACGAATCAAATATTCTGCTTCGGAGGTCCACAAGACAGCGGTTTCCTTCCTCCCGTTATTCATCCAATGAGTATGTGTTACTCACTGACGGGGGAGAACCTGAATGTTATGAGGAGGCCATGAAAGATGAGCACAAGGATCATTGGATTGAAGCCATGCAAGAAGATATGAAGTCTTTGCATGAGAACCACACTTATGAGTTGGTAAAATTGCCCAAGGGCATGAGAGCTTTGAAGAATAAGTGGGTGTTCAAAGTTAAAGTTGAAGAACACAACTTGAAGCCCAGGTACAAAGCTAGATTGGTTGTTAAGGGATTTGGTCAAAGGAAGGGTATTGACTTTGACGAAATATTTTCTCCTGTTGTGAAAATGTCCTCGATTCGCACAGTTCTAGGTTTGGCTGCTAGTCTTAATTTAGAGATTGAGCAGATGGATGTGAAGACGACTTTCCTTCACGGTGACCTAGAAGAAGAGATTTATATGGAACAACCTGAGGGCTTCAAAGTAGAAGGTAAAGAAAATTTTGTGTGCAAACTCAAAAAGAGTCTTTATGACTTAAAACAAGCTCCTAGACAGTGGTACAAGAAGTTTGAATCTGTTATGGAGAAGCAAGGCTATAAGAAGACTTCTTCAGATCATTGCGTATTTGTACAAAAATTTCTGACAATGATTTTATCCTCCTCCTATTGTATGTGGATGATATGTTGATTGTGGGCAAGAATACTTCCAAGATTGACGAGCTGAAGAAAGAGTTGTGTAAGTCTTTTTCTATGAAAGACTTGGATCATGCCAAGCAAATTTTGGGCATGAGAATTACTCGTCTTAGAGATAAAAGGAAGATTTATTTGTCCCAGAAGAAGTACATTGAACGTGTACTGGAGCGCTTCAATATGAAGAATGCTAAGCCTGTTAGTATACCTCTTGCTGGTCATATAAAGTTGAGCAAAAAGATGTGTCCTACAGCTAGGGAGGAAAAAGAAAACATGGCCAAAGTTCCATATTCCTCCGTCGTCGGAAGTCTAATGTATGCAATGGTGTGCAATAGACCTGATATTTCTCACGCAGTTGGTGTTGTCAGCAGATTTCTTGAAAATCCAGGAAAAGAGCATTGGGAAGCTGTGAAGTGGATACTCAGGTATCTTAGAGGAAGCTCAGATGAATGCTTGTGTTTTGGAGCATCAAATCCAATCTTGAAAGGCTATACAAATTCTGATATGGCAGGTGACCTTGATAACAGAAAATCCACTACTGGATATTTGTTTACTTTTTCAGGGGGAGCTATATCATGGCAGCCAAAGTTGCAGAAGTGTGTTGCACTATCTACAACTGAAGCTGAGTATATTGCGGCTACTGAAGCCGGCAAGGAGATGATATGGCTAAAGCGATTTCTTCAAGAGCTTGGTTTGAATCAGATGGAGTATATTGTCTATTGTGACAGCCAGAGTGCAATAGACTTGAGTAAGAACTCCATGTACCATGCAAGAACAAAACACATTGACGTCAGATATCATTGGATTCGTGAGGAAGTGGAGAGTGAATCACTTCACGTCAAAAAGATTCACACAAGTGAAAATCCTGCAGATATGCTGACCAAGACGATACCGAAAGACAAGTTCGAGTTATGCAAAGAACTTGTGGGTATGAGCTCTCTCTAGAAGATGGAAATACCTCCTTCCAGTGAATGGGTCTGGAGGGGGAGATTTGTGGGGTCCATACCCATTGTAGATAAACATAAGGAAAGTTAAAATGGAGGAACGGTTGAATTAATGTTTGTTGCTTATTGTTAAAGTCAACAAATGCTGCAACAAACCAAAGCTCACCATTTCTTTTTCAACTAAAATCTTACCAAGAAATCTGTATAGGTGCAAAAGTTGAAACCTTGTTTTTTTGTGATGTCACTGGTGACATCATTAGGAGTAGATTTCTCCTATAAATACAGAGCTCTTGCTCATTTAAAAAACACACCAAGTTAGAGAGAAAAACCATTTTGAGAGCAAAGTGACGTATTCCATAGACTATACAAGAAAAATAGTATGTGAAGAAAAATAGAGTGTGAGCGATATTTTAGTAAGACGGAAATCAAAAGAGTGTTGTTCCTTTTGAGTGTGTAGTAGTCACTTTGAATATTGTATTCGTGACTACACAGTATAAAATTCCTTACTGTAGTAATATCGTTGCTCCTCTTGGCCCGTGGTTTTTTCCCTTATTCAGAAGGATTTTCACGTAAAATTCTTGGTGTCGTTATATTCTCATTTTATTTCCATTACTTTTACCATATATATTTTTGTGCTTGTCCGCGTTTTCCCAACAACAATTTGCATCATTGTTGATTTTCTAGGGAATTTGGTTGAGTTTGATGAGCCAAAGAAGCTGATAAACAAAGAGGGTTCATTATTTGGAATGCTTGTTAAAGAGTATTGGGCTCGTACACAAAAGTGAAAGCACTACATTATATTTTCTTTATATGGCCTTTAAAGAGACTAATGATTCGATTTGGATCCATATTTTATTAAAGTTAAAATCAAACCAATTTAATCGATTATAAAAAATTTAAAATCAAAGCAAATTACATGTCTATCCTATCCTTAATTACATGCTTTACTTGTTAAATTACAAAACTGCATGTCATAGTAAAGATTTTATAATTCCTAAACATGTGCTCTTAATTACGTAAAAATCACATCAAAATATTAAATTTGGGGAGCCTAATTTCCTTCTAATAAACGATATGTAGCATTAACTTCTTCTTTTTTTTTTAACAAAAAAATAATGTTTTGTTTAAAAGAGTGAAGTGTTTGACTTCATTCTTACTTTCACGTTAAACTCAATTACATTTTAATTCGATACAATACGTATAATAAATAAAAAAAACTCTTATTCTTAAAGGAATGGTACTTACTTTCGAAAATATATTGTTGAGCATGTGAGGAAAAAATTACAATTAGATCTATTGACATTTGGATTCATTATTAAATGTTCATTAATGTACTAAACATTTTATACGCAATGTGAAAGCTTGTTATTATTATTATTATTATTTTCAATTTTGTAATGTACTAAACATTTTATACGCAAGGTCAATATAATACTTTTAACCGTTCATCTATGTTATTCAACTCTTATAATTTTATTTATTCATATGGTCCAAACAAAAAACAATAAACTATGTAAATTTTATTGACCAAAACATACGAGGATAAAACACTTTTTAACAAAGATGGATTCAAACTTAAATGCTAAATCATATATAAATGCTATTTTGTTCTTGACTGAGTTACAAAAAGATACAAACTTTAAAGTCTTCTCAACAAGAAACAGAATCTGTGGATTTCTCAAATACCTATTGTGGAGAACCCTTTTGTTCTTCTCTTGAAATGCTCAATCATATTTTTCTGTTATCTCTTGACTTCCTATTATTGTTCATCTTATTAGTTGTCCTAGTTTTTAAGATATCATTCAGGAATTTATTATCTTATGGAATTACTAAGTTGTCAATTTCTTCAACCATTTTTAATGGATGTTTGAGCTTTGCATACATAGCATTTGGAGTATGGAATCTTAAAGAGCAACACAAAGAATATGAATTTCTTGTGCATGGCATTACATGGTTATTTGTAAGTTTATTCATTAGTCTATGCAATAAACAAACTTTCCTTATAGTGAAGATTTATTCAATCATTGCATTCTTCTTAGCAATGTTTCTTTGTATAACATCTATGTGGAAATTTAAATATGATCATTGCAATGTAACAGATTTATTAAATGCACTATCTTTTGTTGGAGCAATACTTTTGCTCTGCATTGGATTTATTAAGGAAAGTGAATTTGAAGATGGAATTACTCCATTTGCAAATGCTGGATTTCTTGGAAGAATGTCATTTTGGTGGTTGAATCCATTAATGAAGAAAGGTAAGAATAAGACTCTTGAGGACGAAGACGTTCCTCATCTAAGATCAGCCGATGGAGCAGGAATATGTTTTGATATGTTCAATGAGAAAGTGCAGATGCTTAAGAGAAAAGACCCTTTAGGAAAACCTTCTATATTAATGGCAATACTCCTCTGCCACAAAAAATCCATCCTCATATCGGGGGTGTTTGCTCTAATTAAGATCTTAATGCTGACAACAGGACCGTTGTTTCTCCACACCTTCATCGAGGTAGCTGAGGGAAGAGAATCCTTTAAGTATGAGGGATTTGCTCTGACAGCTGGCTTTTTCCTTGCGAAATGCTTGGAATCTCTAGCGGAGAGGCAATGGCTCTTCAGAAGTAGACTCATTGGACTGCAAATAAAATCTTCACTAACTGCAGCTATCTTTCATAAACAACTTCATGTCTTAAATGCTGCAAAGAAAACTCATTCCCCTGGCCAGATAATGAACTACGTGACTGTAGATGCTCATAAAATAGGTGAATTCCCCTTTTGGTTTCATCAGATATGGACGACACTTCTTCAGCTCGTCCTAGTAATATGTGTAATGTACTATTCTATAGGGGTAGCTGCATCAGCAGCATTAGTGATTGTAATACTAACTGTACTAGCGAATTCCCCATTATCCAAGTTGCAGCTTAAGTATCAGACTAACCTCATGATAGCACAAGATAAAAGGCTAAAGGCAATCACGGAAGCACTGGCGCATATGAAGGTTTTCAAGTTATATTCTTGGGAAAAACATTTCATGGACGCGATAAGCAAGTTGAGATCAGAAGAAACCAAGTGGCTATCATCTGTTCAAACACAAAGAGGATACTACCTTCTCCTGTTCTGGTCCTCTCCTATTCTGGTCTCATCTGCAACTTTTATAGCTTGTTACTTGTTTGGAGTTCCTCTTCATGTCAACAATGTTTTCACATTTCTAGCCTCTATAAGGCTTGTTCAAGTGCCTATTAGAAATCTCCCTGATGTTGTCGGGGCTTTTATTGATGCAAAGGTTTCGCTTTCGAGGATTATGAAATTTCTTGAGGAACCTGACATGCATACAAGGGATATGAAGAAGAAAAGGCAAGATGATGTGAATGTTTGTATAAACTGCACTGATGTTTCATGGGAGATGAATTCCTTAAAGCCCACATTGAAGGACATAAATCTTGATATTAAACATGGTGAAAAAGTAGCTGTATGTGGTGAAGTTGGCTCAGGGAAATCAACCCTCTTGTCTCTGATTCTTGGAGAAGTTCCATACATCAATGGCACAGTAAGTCTTTATTGTATTGGTATAGAATACTTACTGTATCGGCGTAATCAGAAGATGTTACTGTTTCTTCTTTTTGTTTTTTTGCAGGTTGATGTTTATGGAAAGATAGCTTATGTTTCTCAGACAGCATGGATTCAGACAGGGACCATACAAGAAAACATCCTATTTGGATCTAATATGGAACCACAAAGATATCGGCAAGCTATAGAAAGGAGTTCACTGGTGAAAGACTTGGAGATGCTTCCATTTGGTGATCTGACTGAGATAGGAGAAAGAGGTAACAATTTGAGTGGAGGGCAAAAGCAAAGGGTTCAACTAGCTCGTGCCCTCTATCAGGATGCAGATATTTACCTCTTGGATGATCCATTTAGTGCTGTAGACGCACATACCTCGACTAATCTATTTAATGTACTTTATATCAAGTCTTATCCATTTGTCTTCATTAAAAAGTATATTCAGTATTGAAAATTATTCTCAACATACCGCGTTTTGATTTGGCAGGATTATGTCGTGGGAGCTCTATCAGGAAAAACTGTTCTGCTGGTAACACACCAAGTTGAATTTCTTCCAGCATTTGATTCTATTTTGGTTAGTTACCTCCATGAAGAACTCCGAGAATTCTATTTGTTTTCTGTTGTAATATCCGTTTACTCTCCCATCTTGAGTACTTAGTAATTCTTTATCCATTTAAATCAGAAAGGCAGCAATCTTACTTAGTAAACAGGCATTCAAATTTGATCACAGCTGGCAAGTAAACATTCAACTTTGAGTATGCACTCCATTGTGTCAGTTGAACACTCCACCTTAGAAAAATGATCATCTAGACACCTCCAAATTTATGTGTCACGTCCGTGTCAGCTGTCAATGAGACGCAAGTGGGGAAGGTTGGAGTGTTTAGTTGTCTGTTGAGACCATGTTGAGGTGTCTAGATGTTCACTTTCAAAGTTGAAACGCTTACTTGTCAGCGGAGGCCAAACTTGAGTGTTTGTTTATGAGAAAAGCTTAGTCAGATGTTTGAAGGAGTATTATAATGTATCGCAATTTTAATTTCACAGCTACTATCCAATGGGAAGATCATGAAATCTGGTACTTTTGATGAGTTGCTGTCAAAGAGTAAGGAATTTCAGGACCTTGTTAATGCACAAAAATCTCCTTCTGATCCTAAATGTCAAGAAGTTTATGCTTTTAATAGAAGGCCTAAAGCTGCTGAGATAGAGAGTAATAATAATGTTCCCTCCGAGGAACGTGATGATATAGATTCTTTAGAAGGAGATCAATTAATCAAAGCAGAAGAACGAGAAGTAGGAGATGCTGGATTGAAGCCATACATACAATATCTAAAGCATTACAAAGGATTCTTGTATTTCTCCTTGGCGACCATTGCACACACAATGTTTGTAGTTGGTCAGTATATACAGAGTTACAAGTTGGCTATTGACCTTCAAGATTCCAGTGTTAGCAGACTAAAGCTCATCAACGTCTACGCAATCATTGGTTTTGGTTTAATAATCTTTCTGGTTTTAAGATCCTTATTAACAGTAAAGATGGGGCTTGATGCATCAAAATCAGTTTACTCTTCACTGTCAAGCTCTCTTTTCTTTGCACCAATGTCTTTTTTTGACTCAACGCCTTTAGGAAGAATGCTTAGTCGGGTAAGAATAGCTGAAAAATATTACTGAAATCAGTTTTACTTGGTTGATCAGTAAAGATTATCCATTTGTTGTGCGCAGGTATCTTCAGATATGAGCATTGTTGACATCGAGTTGCCTTTCTTAATTAACTTTACTGTAGGATCAATCATTATTCTATACTCTACCTATGTCATCCTGTGCTTTTTCGCTCCAGAGGTCCTGCTGGTTATCGTGCTTATGATTTACGTAACTATACTAGTTCAGGTAATAGATATTTTGTTATAGCTTTCAAATGTTAGAAGTTATTTCAGATGTGGAATTTATCAACACATCTTGTGTTAAATTTGACAAGATTCAAAAATGAATTAATGAGAAGATATGGTAGTTAGGAGGATAATTCTTCATTGGTAGAAAAGTCAAGATAGCATCTTTTGTAGGTGAAATTTAGGTGAACCATAAATTGGTTTCACAAGGTAAATCTTGACATTTTTGACATATTGTGATGTCATGATGACATCAATAGGAAGAATTCACTCCTATAAATAGGTAGCTCCTAATTCATTTGTAACACACCTCTCACTTGCCTTCTCATCTCCTAAGGCATTTGTTCTTCTTTCTCTCTTGTAGTATTTCACTTGTACTCTTTTGGAGTGAAATAAATATTGGTTGGTTGTGTCTGAGGACTAGGCAAAAGAAAACAAAAGTTTGCCGAACCTCGTTAATTCTTGGTGTTCTTTTTTGTCGTTGTCTCATTTACTATTTATTAGCTACATTTAGATATAGCAGTTGTGATTCTATCACTCTCTATATATTTGGCTTCCGCAACAATTGGTATCAGAGCCAAGGTATTATCTGAGTATGCTCTGTGGTTGCAGCATAGTCTGAACTTCCACATCAGAAAAAGATTTACTTTGGTCTTTGCATTGTTAGCTAGTAAATAGTATTTGTAGTAAAATGGAAGACAAGAAAAATGATGAGTCCACATCAAGTGTCAATAATACGTCATCATTGGCATCTTCGCTTATGACAAGAATTGTGTCAAATGCGAAATTTGCAGTTGAAATTTTTGACGGGTCAGGACATTTCGGAATGTGGCAAGGCGAGGTCCTTGATGTTCTTTTTCAACAAGGGCTAGATATTGCCATTGAAGAAAAGAAACCAGACGGTGTAGGAGAAGAAGATTGGAAGATTATCAACCGTGTTGCTTGCGGTACCATTCGATCTTACCTTGCAAGAGAACAAAAGTATCCATACACGAAGGAAACATCTGCAAATAAATTATGGAATTCATTGGAGGAGAAATTCTTGAAGAAAAACAGTCAAAATAAACTTTACATGAAAAAAAGACTGTTACGCTTCACTTATATTCCTGGTAGCACAATGAATGATCATATCACCAGCTTTAATAAGTTGGCGACAGATTTGCGGAATATGGATGTGACTTTTACGGATGGAGATATGGCCTTAATGTTGTTAAGTTCACTTCCCGATGAGTTCGAGCATCTTGAAACGACTCTACTGCATGGGAATGATGAAGTATCTCTCAAAGAAGTTTGTTCTGCCTTATACAGTTATGAACAAAGAAAGAGAGAAAAACAAAAAGGCGGAGAAGCAGAAGCACTGGTTGCGAGAGGTCGTTCTCAAAATCATATGAGAACGAAGAAAGGGAGATCCAAGTCAAGATCGAGACTCAGCAAAGATGAATGTGCCTTTTGCCGAGAAAAAGGGCATTGGAAGAAAGACTGCCCAAAGTTGAATAGCAAAGCCAAACCAAATAATGGGAAGGCTGTCATGGATTCAAATGTGGCTGATTGTGATGACTCCGATTACTCACTAGTTACAACAGATCCATCCAAATCATCTGATGTATGGTTGATGGACTCAGCTTGTAGTTATCATATGTGTCCCAATCGGACTGGTTTATTGATTTACAAGAAGGAGAATGTGGAGTTATTCACACTGCAAACAATAATCCTCTTACCGCATATGGTGTTGGTTCAATCCGATTAAGGAACCATGATGGATTAAGTAGAACATTAACAGATGTTCGATATGTACCAGATTTGAAGAAAAATCTCATTTCTGTAGGAGCCCTAGAATCAAAGGGATTCAAAGTCATTGCAGATAATGGCGTGATGAGAATATGCTCTGGTGCACTGGTGGTAATGAAGGCAATTCGAAGAAATAATAACATGTACCACTATCAAGGTAGTACAGTTATTGGGACAGCGGCAACAACATCCAATGACGAGAAGGAGGCAGAAATGACCAAGCTGTGGCATATGCGCTTGGGACATGCTGGAGGGAAATCCTTGAAAACTTTATCAGATCAAGGATTGCTAAAAGGAGTAAAAACTTGCAACTTGGAGTTTTGTGAGCATTGTATCAAGGGAAAGCAAACAAGGGTTAAATTTGGAACAGCTATCCATAATACTAAAGGTATTTTGGATTATGTTCATTCGGATGTTTGGGGTGCTTCCAAAACACCTTCATTAGGTGGGAAACACTATTTTGTAACCTTTGTTGATGACTTTTCTCGAAGATTGTGGGTGTATACGATGAAAACAAAAGATGAAGTTTTGGAATTTTTCTCAAATGGAAGGCGATGATAGAAACTCAAAGTGGCAGAAAGATCAAGTGTCTTCGCACAGACAATGGTGGAGAATACAAAAATGATCTTTTTCAGAAAATTTGTGAGGAAAATGGCATCGTCAGACATTTCACCGTCAGAAATACACCACAACAGAATGGAGTGGCAGAACGCATGAACCGAACTTTGCTGGAGAAAGTTCGGTGTATGTTGTCCAATGCTGGCTTGGGCAAAGAATTTTGGGCTGAGGCAATAACATATGCGTGCCACCTCATTAATCGTCTACCATCTGCTGCTATTGGTGGGAAGACACCATTTGAAAAATGGTATGGAAAACCTGCTGAAGATTATGGTTCTTTACATGTATTTGGCTCAATTGCATATTATCATGTAAGAGAGTCAAAATTGGACCCAAGAGCAAAGAAAGCTTTATTTATGGGAATTACTTCTGGAGTCAAAGGATACCGTTTATGGTGTCCAGAGACAAGAAAAGTTATTTTCAGCAGGGATGTTACCTTTGATGAATCTGCCTTGACAAATAAGGTAACACTTGAAGAAGCCAAACAAATTGATGGTGCTTCAAAGCAGGTGGAGTTTGAAGGAAAGATAATTTTCCCAACACAGGGATCAAACGAGGAAACAACAGAAGATTTTCCTCTTGAAGGAGAGCCAGTCGAAGAGGAGGTTCCATCTCAAGAACCTCAACCACAACTTGAATCAATAGCAACGAGCAAGCCAAAAAGGACAATAAGAAAACCTGCTCGACTCACAGATATGGTGGCTTGTGCTAACTCAATTGCAGCCGATGACATTCCTACCACTTATAAAGACGCAGTCCAAAGTTCACAAAAAGATAAGTGGAGGAATGCCATGGATGAAGAAATGCAATCTCTTCATCAGAATCATACATGGAGATTGGCCAATCTCCCAGAGGGCAAGAAAGCAATTGGGTGCAAATGGGTATTTGCAAAGAAAGAGGGATTTCCTAACCAAGAAATGTTCGCTACAAAGCAAGATTGGTGGCCAAAGGATATGCTCAAAAGGAGGGAATTGATTATAATGAGGTATTTTCTCCAGTTGTGAAACACTCCTCCATTAGAGTTTTGTTGGCTTTGGTAGCACAGTTGAATTTGGAACTAGTTCAGTTGGATGTAAAAACTGCTTTTTTACATGGAGACTTGGAAGAGGAAATCTATATGACTCAGCCAGAAGGATTCAAAGTTGATGGAAAAGAAAATATGGTGTGCAAACTTGAAAAATCGTTGTATGGATTGAAACAATCTTCTAGACAATGGTACAAACGATTTGACAAGTTTATGTTGCAGCAAAGGTACATAAGAAGCAAATACGATCATTGTGTGTATTTGCGCAAGCTTGAAGATAATTCCTTTATATATCTTCTCCTATATGTTGATGATATGTTGATAGCTTCTAAAAGTCAAGAGGAAATTGAGAAGCTAAAGATTCAACTGAGAAAGGAGTTTGAGATGAAGGATTTGGGTGAGGCAAAGAAGATTCTTGGCATGGAGATAAAAAGAGATAGACATTCAAAGAAACTCTATTTATCTCAGAAAGAATATTTGAAAAGAGTACTAAACCGATTCGGTATGAATGAAAAAACAAAGTCGGTTAGCACTCCGCTTGCTCCTCATTTTAAGCTTAGTGATGCTATGTCACCTAAGAATGAAGCTGAACGAGAATATATGTCAAGAGTACCATACGCGAATGCTATTGGTAGCTTGATGTATGCAATGGTTTGCACAAGGCCAGATATTTCACACGCTGTTGGAGTTGTAAGCAGGTACATGCACAATCCTGGAAAGGATCATTGGCAGGCTGTAAAATGGATTCTACGGTATATTCATAATACTGTAGATGTTGGTTTGGTTTTCGAGCAGAAAGATAGTCAATATCTTGTTGGATATTGTGACTCAGATTATGCAGGTGATTTGGACAAACGAAGATCAACTACTGGTTATGTTTTTACTATTGCAAATGCACCAGTTAGTTGGAAGTCTACTTTGCAGTCAACAGTTGCTTTGTCTACCACTGAGGCAGAGTACATGGCAATTACAGAGGCTGCGAAGGAAGCAATTTGGCTTCAAGGATTGCTTAGAGAGCTTGGTATTGGACAAGAAGAAATCACAATATTTTGTGATAGTCAGAGTGCTATTCAATTAGCAAAGAACCAAGTTTATCATGCAAGGACGAAGCACATTGACATCCGATATCATTTCATACGAGAAATCATAGAAGATGGTGGAGTCATAATACAGAAAATTCATACTACGGATAATCCTGCCGATATGTTGACAAAAGTGGTGACTGCGGTCAAGTTTCAACATTGTTTGAACTTGATCAACATTGTTGAACATTGAAGATTATGGTTGAAGACACAATCAAAATTGTTGTTGAGAGAAAGTTGAAAATGGAGAATCTTGCCAAGGTGGAGATTTGTTAAATTTGACAAGATTCAAAAATGAATTAATGAGAAGATATGGTAGTTAGGAGGATAATTCTTCATTGGTAGAAAAGTCAAGATAGCATCTTTTGTAGGTGAAATTTAGGTGAACCATAAATTGGTTTCACAAGGTAAATCTTGACATTTTTGACATATTGTGATGTCATGGATGACATCAATAGGAAGAATTCACTCCTATAAATAGGTAGCTCCTAATTCATTTGTAACACACCTCTCACTTGCCTTCTCATCTCCTAAGGCATTTGTTCTTCTTTCTCTCTTGTAGTATTTCACTTGTACTCTTTTGGAGTGAAATAAATATTGGTTGGTTGTGTCTGAGGACTAGGCAAAAGAAAACAAAAGTTTGCCGAACCTCGTTAATTCTTGGTGTTCTTTTTTGTCGTTGTCTCATTTACTATTTATTAGCTACATTTAGATATAGCAGTTGTGATTCTATCACTCTCTATATATTTGGCTTCCGCAACATCTTGTTATGCAGAGATACTACAATGCTTCTGCTAAAGAACTGATGAGATTAAATGGAACGACAAAGTCTTTAGTCGCCAATCATTTAGCTGAAAGCATTTCTGGGATAATGACTATTCGAGCTTTTGGACAGGAAGGTCGTTTCTTTTTGAAGAACTTAGAGTTTATTGATAAAAATGCTAGGCCAATTTTCCATACATTTTCAGCAACTGAATGGTTAGTTCTACGTTTGGAAATAATATGCACGTTTATTATGTCGTCATGGATGCTTGGCATGACTTGGCTTCACAGAGGGAGTTCTATATCCGGTTTGTTCCATTTATGCTTTGACATTATCTAATAAGGCCTACTTGCACGTATCAGAATCTCAGATTAAACCTTGTTGCTGAACAGGACTTACTGTAATGGCATTCTCCTATGGCCTATCACTAAATGCAACTCTTGTTTTGTGTGTTCAATGGCAATGCACAATAGCGAATTCTATAATCTCTATAGAAAGACTAGAGCAATACATGAGAATACCTAGTGAAGAATCTGAACTAGTGCAAACAAACCACCCTCTACCTGGTTGGCCTACGCGTGGCAAAGTTGAAATTCGAGACCTAAAGGTATGTTTTTATCAGTAGCAAGAACCGTCAATATGTTCAAAACACTGCTTATCTCTTGTAAGTTTGTTTTAAAACAGGTGAGGTACAGGTCAAATGCTCCATTAGTTCTTAAAGGTATTAGTTGTACATTTGAAGGGGGACAAAAGATTGGAGTTGTAGGCAGAACAGGCAGTGGGAAAACAACTCTTATCAGTGCATTGTTTCGACTAGTTGAGCCTACAGATGGAAAGATCATCATCGATGAATGTGATATTTCAACGATTAGGCTTCATGACCTTAGGTCGCGTATTGGAATCATTCCACAAGATCCTACACTCTTTACAGGTTCTGTGAGATACAATTTAGACCCCTTATCAAAATATAGTGATGACCAGATATGGAAAGTAAGTTTTATGTACATATATATATATATATATGTTGTCTCATTTCTAATGATTCTAAGTTACTAACAGAATATTTTTGCTTAAAGGTTCTTGATAAGTGTCAGCTTAGAGAGGCTGTCCAAGAAAAGGAAGGGGGACTAGATTCCTCAGGTAAACATGTATAGGTCATTTTTAAAAATTCAAGATCACCCTTTACGACTCGTGTTTTGTGTAATACTTTCAGTTCTACAAGATGGATCAAACTGGAGCATGGGACAAAGACAATTGTTTTGTCTGGGGCGCGCATTGTTGAAGAGGAGTCGAATTCTAGTGTTAGATGAAGCGACTGCATCCATTGACAATGCCACAGATGCAATTCTGCAGAAAACAATCAGGCTAGAATTTGCAGATTGCACAGTTATAACAGTTGCTCACAGAATTCCAACAGTTATGGATTACACTAAAGTTTTAGCAATAAGTGATGGTGAGTTACTTATATTTATTCAAATAATAATGTTACACTTCTTTTGTCACAATTAAATTGTTAATTATCGTAACTTATGGTACTTTCTGAGCCAAAGAAGTTGATTTTTCAGGGAAGTTGGTTGAGTTTGATGAGCCAAAGAAGTTGATAAATAAAGAGAGTTCACTATTTGGAATGCTTGTTAAAGAATATTGGGCTCGAACTGAAAAGTGAAAGTTGTAAAGAATTTTTACATTGCATCTAGGTTAATATAATTTTACAACCCTAATAACTTGAGGCATAATTATTGTATTGATTTCAATTTATGACTAGTTAATGATAAATTGACATAGTAAAAAGAAAAAAGTAGATATGTGACAATATTGTTGAGGGTTTTGAGATGTGAATTATGAGAAATGGGAAAAGACACTCTTGGATACTCTTATGTAAGAATTTTCATGTATAGGTTTAGAATTTTCATGTATAGGTTTATTTCTATTTCTTCTTGGATTGAATCTTAAAAGATTAGTAGATTATTGTATATCTAAATATCTCAATTTGTTTCATTGTATCTCGTGGACACACAATATTAACATTACCACTAATTTTCGAAGTCGTCTAAAAATTCATTGTAAGTTCAAAGTATTTAATTATCACCTCAATCTTGGTGTTTAAGCAATGTGTGGCAATAACATTAAAGTATGATAGAAAACCAAAAATTGTTCTGATCGCTATGAAATTTTGTAAACGTTTCTACTTTTCAATTGCAATTTGACAAAATATTCAAAAATTGACACGACTTTCTATACTAAAAATGAGTTAGAATGAATTCATAAAGTAAGCCATCTTCCAAGAATTGCCAACAAAAACAATCGAAAACATTAACGATAGGCTTCCTCCGTAAATAAAAGCAGAAATTCATAGCTCAATGTTAGGTTATTATTAGACATAAAACATAAACATGACCCTTAACTTGGTTTCAATGAATAATTGTGTCCTTCAATTTTGAGTGTGCGCAAGTGGACATTTAAATTTGTATAGAATTGAACAAGTAGACATACTTGTCCTACATGACATACTACACGTAGGATGCCACGTAAGACACAAAATTTTCTTGTAGGACGAATGTATTCATTTGTTTAATTTTATTCAAGTTTAAGTGTGTCTACTTGTGCACATCCAAAGTTAAAGATCACAATTGTCTGTTAAGGCCAAATTAATGGTCGTGTTTAAGTATTATGTCTTTTTATTATTAAAAGAAGGGAAAAAAGGTCAAATATGCCCCTAAACTATTCAAAAAGGTCTAAGATATATCCCCGTTTAAAGTTTGGCTCACTTGTGCCTTCGTCGTCCAACTTTTCGCATAGATATGCCCTTATAGGCGTTAGTTGATCTGCTGGACATATCCAACTCATTTTTCATTTCTTTAAATGTCAAATGAAATTGCCAAGTCATTTTGACCTTACCACATGACATTTATATGAAAATGGAAACAAATCAATTATGCCCCTTAATATTCGAACCCATATAAACCTATCTAACCCATAAACCAACTCATCTTTTAAATAACCTATCTGACCCGTATTAAAGCCCGTTCATATATCATATTTGATCCAAAACTCATTCCTTTTAACCCATTATCAAAGTCCTAATTTGTTGTTAACTTCTCCATTTCCATTGACAGCTTGCGGCTCCAGGGTTCTTAGAAGATTTACCAATTGAAGGTAAGTTTTCTATATTCAGTAAATCATATATTCGATTTTGTTACATTTTCTTGTTAGGTTAGGGTTGTCTAAATAAAGTCGACCTAGTGAGGCATCCGTTGTATTTGATTTGTGTCTTCCAAAATCACTTGAAATGTATTGTTTAATGTTAAAGGATGTACTTTTATGCCTCTGTGAGCTTTGTTTTGTTTGTCTTTTGGTAGTCTCGAGATGATATTTGTCTTTTAGGGTTTAGTTTATTACATTTTTGTAGCTTTTAATGTGTTTGGTTTGATATGGTCCCTCTAATTTTATTGTTTCTTTCATGTATTTTTGAAGGATGATTGATGAAGTTGAAATTGTATTCAAAAATGGGCCGGGGGTAGTTAGGTCATTTCACCTCTGTTGGTTTACACTAAGAAATTGGTGCACCGTGGCTTAATTTTGACCCTGAATTATTGAGTCATAAAGATATATGTGATGAGTTTACTTTCAAGCTAAGGATTTCTCGGGTTAAACAATTGTTAGTCACTGGACCCTCTGGAAAGTATTATATAGTAGATGGGAATGATGAAATTAGGGCCATCCTTCGCCTCTTATGTGAGAAATTTAAAGTCGTCAACTTCTTTGTTGAAGAAAAGGGCGAGCTCATAGTTTTTGCCCAAAATATCACACAATATTCTGAATCATGTTTTGTAGATGTTAAGGTTGGTGCAGATTATGAACATAGTGTTGGTTCTGATTATAAATGGGATCTTTCTGAGGGTGAGGAATGAAATTATGAGTGGATGGAGGCTATTAGCAAGGAAAGAGGAAGAGTAGTAGGTGACAGGTTGGAAAACTTCAAGAAATTGCAAGTTAGTATGACATTTAAGAACATGAAAGAAGATAGACATGTTCTGAATTATTATGCATTAGCTAACAAAAAGGTTTTGACTATAATCAAAGGTGATACAAAGAGAACCAGGTGTGGTTGTGATGAGGGATAATCTTTTAGGTGTTTAATTTCAAGAGATGGCAAAATTGAAAGGTTTAAGATAAAGACCTTCATCAATAAACACCCATGTGGGGATACCTTTTTTAATCCTAGAGCTAATGCAATTACTTTAGCTCAATTTTCAAGAACAAGCTTCAAAATAATCCCAAGTGTAAGGTAAAAGATATGAGAGGAGATCTGGAAAATGACTTAAAATTGACTGTGTGTCAATCCAAACTTAAAAGGCTAAAAGGATGTCTCTTCAGAAGTTGGAAGGTAGTTTTATAGATGACCTAAACAAGCTTGAGGCCTATGCACAAGAGATTAAGCAATCCAATCCCAGAAGTGATGTTTTGATAAATATCTCTAAGGATGCCCTAGTTGAAGGAAAAAGAAAATTATTGAGGATGTACATGTGTTTTGATGCTCTAAAAAAGGCTAGAAATCTAATTTGAGGCCATTAATTGGACTTGATGGTACATTCTTGAAAGGAATATGTAAGGGTATGTTGTTGGTTGCACTAGGAAAAGATTCTATAAATAATTTCTATCCACTAGCATGGGCAATAGTTTTAAAAAAACAAGCAGGACATGGTGTTGATTCATTGAGCTATTGAAGGGGTCTTTGGACCTTAAAGATGGTGAAAAAATCATATTTATTTCAAATATGCAAAAGGTATGATGTTGTTTTTAACTCAACTTTTACTTATTGTTTTAATGCACATTCATTCTCAACTTTTACTTACTGTTTTAATATACATTCATTCTCAATATTTACTTATTGTTTTTATGAAGCTATTTCTTTAGAGCTACACACATAGTCAATTATGCCCCTAAACACTTCCTAACAATTTCAAAAACACTTTTACTTATTGTTTTTAACACACATTAATTCTCAACTTTTACTTACTGTTTTTAACTATCAGATTCTCATAAATTTCATGTTCTCATTTGTTTTATTTCACTGTTACAAGGATTGATAGATGTTGTTGACAGAGTGTTGACTGAAGTTCAATATAGGTATTGTGTGAGACATATTGAGAGTAACTTATGCAAAAGATAGAGAAATTGTCAAATGAGGAAGCTTATGTGATGGTGTGCTTGGAGTTTATAAGATGAAGAATTGAAGGACCAGTTAAATAATATAAGCTGGGAAAATTATCAAAAGATGGTGCAAGAAATTTGGTAGAGTATCCACCAAAGGCATGGTGTAGAGCTTATTGGCATGGTATAGAGCTTATTTTGATAACAAGATAGTTAATAACAACTTCATTGATTCATTCAATGCATAGATTCTTGAGGGTAGAGAAAAATCAATACTCAAGATGTTAGAAGATATAAGAGTACAAGTGATAAAGATTGCTAGAAAAATGAAAAAACTTAAGGATTTAGGTTACTGATTTCAGTATATAATGCATGAAGTTGTACATTTACTTCAGGGCCATAACACATGGTTGTAAGATGGAATTCAATGAAGATTGAGGCTATGAAGTGTCTGATGGAGAAGATAGACACACTGTCAATCTAGAGCAAAGAAAATGCATTTACAGAATTTGAGATTTATCAGGTATTCCCTGCCTTCATGCCATTAAAGCATTGATACATAAAAAAATATATTCAATAATACATTGGTGGTATAGCAAGGAGGCTTACATGCTAACATATAAAAACAAGATGGAGCTTGTAAGAGGTTAGAAGTTCTGTAAGGTTGATCATTCAAGTACAATATTACCTCCTGATGTTGTGAAACAATTGGGTAGACCTAAAATGAAGAGGAATAGAGAACTAGATGAAGCAAGAAAAAAAAAGGTAAATGACCTCAGTCCAAAAAAGGCACTCAAATAACATATATTAATTGTGGTGAACCAAACCACAATGTGAGATCCTGTTACAAGGTAAGCTATAATATTTCATATTTTTTCATGTTTTTTTATTATAAGCTAATTAATCTAAATACAAAAAAATTTATAGAAAAGTGTACTGAAAATAATGTGCATACAGAGAAAGGCAAAAGGCCAATGTCTAACAATGAATATGAAACTGAGGTTGGCAGTCATGCTGCAACACAAGAGATTGAACCATATGGTCTTGATGTTGAAGATGAAGAAGACCTAGCTCTAAGATCAATGGTGATTTGTGAATCAGAGTTAGAGTTAAAGGGTTGAGAAGTTGAAAACAATAGTTGTTCCAACTGGTGCAAGAAAAATTCAATTTTATGGAGATCACATTGGTGCATAAGTGTCAACTAATCTACCTTATTCTCCGGCCAAAACAACATAAAAAGCCAAAGAAGATGTCCCTATTAGACATGTGCAGATGCAGATCAAAAAGAAAAAAATCAAGATGATGGGGGTTACGGGGAGAGGACAACTTGTTCTAGATATATGATGATTCATCGTTATTTATTTTCTATGTTAATTTTTGTGTTAATGGTTAACCATAGTGGTTGACAAACAATATTGCTGATGAGTATTAAATTAGGTGAAACTTTCATATTCCTTCATAGAATGACATTACAGACGCCTTCTTTTAGTTGTGTTTATTTATCATTGTGAATTTAAGATACCTTTTTGTTGTGTTTATCTTATTTGTCATTGTGAATTTAATACGCCTTTTGATAGTGTTTATCTTATTTGTCATTGTAAATTTATGAAATAATTGTAGTATTATTAATGAAAATAGTCATGTGGCTTGAGTTACAAATTTTTACTTATTTTTTTCACTTTGATTTGGTAAGGTGACAAAGTAGTAGTGTGTACTCAAAGCAGAGGAAAGAAGTAACTTGTACAGTCGAATTTTCTAATTGCTCCAACTATTATTAGTAATTGCTCTAATGTGTAGTTAAATTTCAACTTTTAGACGTTAAATTGAATATGTTTTGCCCTATAACTGAATGACTTAAGTGACACTAACATAAAAACGTCATGGATTGTTTAGTATCCAAATAATGCATTGACTTATTAAGTACAAGACGACGAGCTGCAGAAGAAAGTGGTTGAGAAATTGATCACAACAAATTCAACAGATCATATAAATAAAAAAAGCCTACTAATTCAAGCCATGAATAACAACAATACAACAGTCATGAACCATATGACACATGTTTAACATTTTTAAGTTAAAGATTACAAAATGATAGAAATTTCTATTTTCCTTCCTATTTCATTACCCTGAATGTGATGAATGATGCAAAACAACATCACAACATAGCTATTGCAATTCACATTTTATAAACTTTTTTCTTAGACTTATCGACAACAACATCTTTATTATCAACAGCAACCTCCTCACTCTTGGGAATAGTAATTTTTCTAGACATTCACAATTACCTTCAATTTCAGATGTCAAATACTTTTCAAAATCAGCCATCCTCGTCTCCAAACCTTTTTTTTTCACGATGAAGATTATTGTTTTCCTTTGTTAAATTGTGGATGAGATTTGCAACTCTACGATGGAGCGGATCATCAATCCATTTCCGATAATCATGTTTATAACCCTGCACAATTATGAGCTTGAAATCAATACTCGCTAAAAATATAAAAATTAATGAAATTGTATGATAAATTTACATTAGGCTTAGAACACTTATAAAAACGTCTTCCAGCATTAGTTGAAGTGAAAGCCGTGAAAATCCTCGTTGTAATACCACATTGACATTCCACTGTCGACAGACTTGAAATACTCGAATCTTGACTCATTTTTTAAACACTTGAATGGTGGAAAATAACTAGAAAACTCTTTTATTCTCGTGCGAGCGTCTCAAAATGAAATCGATTGAGGTAATGAGGGATCTCAAGAATCCTAGCGTTGAAATGAAATCGTGCTACTTTGGTTGTAATGAAGAAGGGCTTTGATACGAGTCGGATAGGTTATTTTAAAGAGGGATTGATTTATCGATCGGATTAGGTGTTTATAGGACCGAATATTTTAGGAGCATAATTGATCCCTTTAAAGAAATGGAGAATGAGCTGGATATTTCAAGCAGACCAACTAACGCCCACAAGGACATATCTATATGAAAAGTTGGACGACGAAGACAAGGATGAGTCAAACTTTAAATAACGATATATCTAAATCTTTTCGAATAATTTAGGAGCATATTTGACCCTTTTCTCTTAAAAGAAAGAAAAGACAACATGCCAACTAGTTTGTGAAAAATTTTACAATGGTAGAGGCCCAACCAACAATAGTTGTGTGAGGCTCCATTATTCTTTTGACATTTGGATAGTGGATTCATTTTTTTACTTTTTACATGTTATCCACCACTTCTCTTTTACGCATTCCTTTTTTTTTTTACTCCTAATAAATATCTAATTTTTAAATGCATAATCAAATAATTATTATATCTGATAAAAAGAATATAGATGAACATATTTTCTGTTAAATAATTTAAAAACTTTCAGAGTTGTTAATTTCAAAATAAACTTATTGATCCATATTTTATAATTAAAAAAAAGTCAATTTCTGATCTTGTGTTTTTTAATAAAATAAGACAATTTCTGATCTTGTTTAAAAATTATAGAAATTTTTTTCATCTTAATTATAATTTAAAATAAAAATACTAACGAGATAAACTAGACAAATGAGACAAATTTATAAACGATTTTAAAAAATTATGCAGGGTAAAGCAAATATCACATAGTGAAATTTAAGTCTTTAAATTAAAATTTTAAGTGCTTAATTTATTCTTCAAGAATCAATTGGTTTCGACAACGTTTAAGTTAACTACTCATTATTAGTAGTAGTAGTAGTAATAGTAGTAGTAGTAATAGTAGTATTAATATTAGTATTAGTATACATTTTCTATATATCAAGCAGTCTTCACATTTACTTCTAATTTTATTTCTTTAGCATTTTTTCATTAAGTATTTTAAAAGATTGTAACTAAAAAAAAATAAAAAAAAAGTAACTGATAATCTATGTCAAGATAATAACTGCACATATATGAACTAAAGTCTAAGACAAAACAAAAAAGCTATCAAATAATGAATTTGAATTAATTTAATTTTTGAAAAAATGCTAATAATTAAGAAACTTGATTTTGTTAGTTAATTTTATGCCATTAACAAAAATGAATAATAAGATTATTTTTAATATTCAGTCATGAACATGTTTTCATTTGATAAAAAATATTTATAAGTATTTTCATTAATTATATTTATTGTTTACTTATATAGTTGGGAGTTAGATATTTACTAGAATTGTTAGTAAAAAGAAATTCGAAAAAATGAAAGAAAAGAAGAATGAGTAAAAGCAGAAATAGTAAAAAGTAAAAAATAAATATATCATTCAAGTGTTAAATAGAAAAAGGGAAAAGGGTCAAATATGCCCTTAAATTATTCAAAATGGTTTAGATATACCCTCCGTTTAAAGTTTGGTTCACTCATCTCCTCGCCGTCCAATTTTTGGTCCAAATATGCCCTTATGGGCATTAGTTGCCATGTTGGACATATCCAACTCATTTTTCATTTCTTTAAATGCCACATGGAATTGCCATGTCATTTTGACCTTACCACATGACATTGATATGAAAATGAAAAGATATTCGGACTCATAAACATCAAATCCGATTTATAAATCAATAACCATTTTAAAAAAATTATCCGATCGATTTTCAACAATTTTGTTTAATTTTTATTTTTTTCGATAAATTTTGAAAATGAGTAATTGATTAATAAAAAAATAGGAAGAATATGAAAAAAATATAAAATTAACGCCAAAAATTCACAAATAATTATAGTAACCTTAAATTCAATTTAAACACTTTTTTTATTTTTTTTATTTTTTCGATAAATCTCAAAAATGAGTAATTGATTAATAAAAAATATAAAAAAAAATAAAATTAACGCCAAAAATAAAAAAATAAATATAGTAACCTTAAATTGAACATTTTAATATTTTTTTAATTTTTATTTTTTCGGCAAATCCAAAAAATGAGTTTATTAACAAAAAAATATGAAAAAATATAAACATTACGCAAAAAAATCACAAATAAAAAATAGAAAAATATGAAAAAAATATAAAATAAAAAAAATATTGAAATTATTAAATTTAAGGTTACTATATTTATTTGTGAATTTTGATGTAAATTTTTTATTTTGTTTTCATATTTTTCCCCTTTTTATTAATAAATTACTCATTTTCGGAATTTGTCGAAAAAATTAAAAATTAAAAAAAAATTATAGAATAAAATGTTACTATATTTATTTGTGGACTTTTGGCGTTAATTGATATTTTTTTCATACTTCTCATATTTTTTATTAATCAATTACTCATTTTCGAGATTTAGCGAAAAAATAAAAAATTTATGAAAAATATTAAAATGTTAGACTTAAGGTTACTATATTTATTTATGAATTTTTGGCGTTAATTTTATATTTTTATTCATATTTTTCCTATTTTTATTAATCAATTACTTATTTTCGGGATTTTATCGAAAAAACAAAAATTAAACAAAATTGTTAAAAATGGGTGGGATAGTGAATTTAAAAGGAGTTGATTTATGGGTCGAATTAGGTGTTTATGAGTTCGAATATCTTTTCTTTTTTATATAAATGTCATGTGGTAAGGTCAAATGACATGACAATTCCATTATGAGTTCGAATATCTTTTATTTTTTATATAAATGTCATGTGGTAAGGTCAAATGACATGACAATTTCATGTGGCATTTAAAGAAATAAAAAAATGAATTGGATATGTCCAACATGACAATTAACGCCCATAAGGTCATATTTGGACCAAAAGTCGGACGGCGAGGGTATCAGTGAACCAAACTTTAAACGGAGGATATATTTAGACCTTTTCGAATAGTTTAGGGGCATATTTGAACCTTTTCCCCAAAAAAAAATAAAGCCTCACGCAACTATTGTCGATTGAGCATTTATCATTGTGAAATTTTTCCTAGTTTATATAGGATTCTTTAAATCACCACAAGTTTATACTTTCTTCGTTTAAAAAGGAATGATCTCATTTCTCTTTTAGTCTGTTTAAAAAAATGATATCTTTCTTTTTTAGTAATATTTTAATTTCAGACTTTTACATAACATGTTTAATGCCACGAGATTGAAGGACAATTTATTATATTTGACATAACTTTTATTTAGAATCATAAAATTTAAAACTTTTCTTTATTTTTTAAAATTTTGTATCAATTAAGTCAGATCACTTTCTGAAATACTTAAAAGTAATTTACTATAAAAAGAAGATTCGAAATTATAGCTTGTTTTTTTCTAGAAAAATATTATTCCAACAAAAGTTGTACGTGGCTAAAGAAGCAACCACAAATATGAGTGGGACCACGTAAGACTTGTGGGAACCACAAATGTGCCACGCGTCAATCACAGCTTGTGTGTTTAGGTTAGGTGTCATGTAAATTTTATATTTTATTTTTCTTATTTCAAAGAGAGTAGTGATAACTGATAAGGTCACCGTTGTGAACTGAAAATAATACACCACATCCATATATTCTTTCTTACTCACATTAAATTAAGGGGGAAAAAATAAGTATACTCGAATTATTTTAAATAGTATGTAATATTTTTTTATTATATTTTTGAGATATTAATTTTTTTGTCATTCAAAAATTTTAGTATATATATTATCTATACTACGGACGTTAAAGTGTCATAATCTGATTTATCAATATAATATTTATTAAATATTAAATTTACAGATAAGATTGTGTCACATGTCTCTATTTAGTCTTCTATTAGAGTGAAGGACATATATGCTTTAGTTTTTGAATGACAGGGATATTATTGTCTTACAAATTTGACGGAGGATATTTGTATATTATTTACGATTTTTCGAGCCCTTAAATTAATATTACTTCCTTCTGAAAACCTCATTTGCTTTTAAATTTATTTTAAAAAGAATGACCTTTTCTCTTTTATGAAAATATTTTAATTTAAACTTTTTACCTGATATGTTATTCCTTAATTAGGAGTTCTTTTTTTTTTTTTTACTTTTTGATGATTCGAAACTTATAACTTTGAAATTAAAAATAAATGTAAAATTTTATCTTTTAGAAAGTGCTTTAATCATCCATCATATGAATTTTTTTTGAAATTCTAATATACTCGAGCCACAATATGAGTATCGAAGATGAAGTAAAAATCAGTAAATAAAATATTCAACCTTAACCTGATCGTCTGTTCTCCCTTCCCTTAGATCATGTTTTAATGTTAAAAAGAAAAAGGAAAAATAACCTCTCTTTTCTTTTTATGTTAGATTGAATTACATGATTTGGAAAATTTCTTTATAGTGCCCTTTCCTCAAATTTAAGAAAAATAACATCTCAAGATAAAGTAAGAAAACATTTTTTAAAACTCTCTTTCAATCTTACCATCTAATCAGACTCAAACTCAAAAGTGGACCTTAACTCGAGACATGATTCTCAATCATAATCTCGGACCTGACCTCAACTCAAAACCTGACTCCAAAATAAAGGTTGAGAGTTGAGTCCTAGCGCAGGGTTGGGTATTAGTTCGGGGTAGAGAGTCAAGTCCAGGGCCGAGGTTAGGAGTTGAGTTTTGAGGCTTGAATCTCGGGTCGGAGTTGAGGTTGAATCTCAGATTGAGGTTGGGAGTTGGGTTTTAATTGGGTTTGAGAGTTTGAACTTATTTGGATAGGCTGAAAAAAGTAGCTTTACATCAAAAAATAAAAAACAAACTTTACATGACTTTTAAGTCAAAAAATATAACGTAGGGGGTCTACTTTTGATTTTTAACTTTGTCAAACACTCACAAAAGCTAAAAATGACTGAGAAGTACTTTGATCGTCTGTAAATCAATCCAATCAGGCCTTTAGAGTACTCATGTTAAGGTTGAATATCGAGTTTGGATCGAGAGTCAGGTCAGGGATCGAGGTTGGATCTTGGGCCCTAATCGAGAGTCGGGAGTTTAATTTGATCAAGGGAAAGATCGAGAGTTAAATCCTAAGTCGTGGTCGAATCTTGGGCCCTGATCGGGAGTTGGGAGATAGGTCAAGGGCAAGATCAAGAGTCAAGTCCCAAGTCGTGGTTGGATCTTGGGTCTTAAGTGTTTAGTAATGATCGTAGTCAAAAGTCGAGTTTCCAGCCGGGAATCTGATTTTGGATTGGGATCAAAAGCTGGGGCTTGGGTCGAGATCTCGAGTTGAGTTAAGAATCAAGTCTTGGGGTTGAGAGTTGGTTTCAGGTAGGGGTCAAGAGTGTGTCTCGAGTGAGATCTATGTCGAGTGTTAGGTTTTAGGTTGGGGTCGTAGTTGAAAGTCAAGTCTCCACTCGAGGTTAGACCCCGGGTGGGGGTGGAAAATTAGTTGTAGGTTGTGGTCGAGACCCCAAGTTGAGGTCTATTGGTCGAATTCAATAATCAGATTGGAACCTGAATCCTGACCTAACTTGGGACTTGACACTCGAACTGGACCATGAGCATGACTCAATTATGTACTCTTGATCCCAAGCACGAGACCTTGACTCTCGACCTTAGCTCAGGAATCGACACTCGACATTTACTCAAGACTCAACTCCTTACTCGGATTTGACTCGATATCCAAATCCAACTCTATATCCGACCCAGACTTGATAATCCAACCTTGACTCGAGACCCAAATCTCGACCTCAAGTTTTCACCTGAGATTCGACTCTAGATTGTGACTTGAAACTCGGCTTTTGATGATTGTATTTCCAAATCTAGTCATCTAGGGTGTGTTTGGTATGTAGGAAAATGTTTTCCATGGAAAATGTTTTTCTAGAAAATGTTTTCATGGAAACCAAGTAGATTTTGGACTTATTTTCTCATGTTTGGTTGGTGAGTAGAAAATATTTTTCGAAAATGGTTTTTAGTGTTAATTTATGAATGAAACATGTTTTTGAGAGACATCTTTTATTTTTACTAGAGTAAAAAATAATTTATAAAATTGAAAATATTTTTTAAAAACAATTTTTTTTTTTGTGGTGGTGGTATTGGTGGGGTGGGGTGGGAGTGGGGGAAGGGGGAGGAGTGAAAATAAAAATTTGAAGTTGATAGTATCTTTAAAAAACAAAATTAATTTTTTGGGGGGCTTGCCTGGGGGGTTAGGAGTTTAAAAATAAAATTTGAAGTTGAAAATATTTTTAAAAAAACAAAATTAATTTCTTGAGGAGGGGTTGGGGTTGGGGGGGGGGCTGGCGGGGAGGGGGGGTCAGGGATCGGGTGAATTTTTTTTTGAAATTGAATTTTTTAAAAAGAAATTGATGTTTTTTCCAAAAAAAAAATATAATTTAAAATTGGAGGAGAGTTTTGGAAAATCTTTTCCTTAATTTTTGAAGGGAAGTCATTTTCCTTAATTTTGAGAAAAATGAGTTGACTTGGAAAATATTTTCCAAAACTTTTGTCCCAACCAAACATGGGGAAATTATAGTTAAAAGGGAAAAGGGTCAAAAACACCCCTCAACTTTGATTTATTGTTTAAATTTATCCTCGCCGTTAAAATAAAATTAATTTTACCCCTCGTCGTTAAAATAAAGTTAATTTTACCCCTCCTGTTACTAATTTCACCAAATTTACCCCTTATTAGACGGATTGACCCAAATTGACCCGAATTTACCTCTTTGGGAGAATGGGTAAATGGGTATAGGAGATTTGAAAGAATGAGGTCGGGTTATTTTAAATGATCGAATTAATGGATTAAAATAAGGAATAGTTTTTTTTTTTAAAATTCGGGTCAATTTAGGTCAATCCATCTAATGAGGGGTAAATTTGGTGAAATTAGTAACAAGAGTGGTAAAATTAACTTTATTTTAACGACGAGGGATAAAATTAACTTTATTTTAACGACGAAGGATAAAATTAATTTTATTTTAATAATAAAGATAAATTTAAATAATAAATCAAAGTTGGAGTATATTTTTAACCTTTTTCCCTAGTTAAAATGAAAGAGCAAAAACAACCAAAGGAGTAGAAGAAAGAGAAAAGGAAGTGTATAAAGTCTTGGACATGTGTAGGTGAGAGGTACACATTCTACATCTTTCCACATGTGACTTTATCACATCAACTCTCTACCGATTTCATCTCTTTGCATCATCAATTTTACGTACTCTAATATAATAGTATCGAATAATAATAATAATAATAATTAAATTTTGTCAAAAAGCTCATTGACTGCTCAATTTTGCCCTCTTTTTTCTACCCAAAATTCTAGGGCTTGTGTTTTTTTTTATCAATCACTAATCACTCATCACTTCTCTCTTCTCTTTTCTCTCTCATTCCTCCTACGTGCAGGTAAGTTTCTTTGAATTGGGTATTTTTTATTTTCTTCAATTCTCATGATTTCAGCTTTTTCATGAAATGGGTATCGGATTTTCTTCAAAAAGATACAATCTTTATGTGTTTCTGTTGAAATCCATGTTTTATCTTTGTTGTTGTTGTTATTGGGAAAAGGGAAACTCTAATTTCTTGAAAAGTTATAATTTCGATATGATGTTGTTTCTGTATTCCCTTTTTGATTAAATGGGTATATCTGAATTCTTGAAAAAGGCAATATCTTGATACTGGGATTGGTGTTAGAAGTCGTGGGTTTAGGTTTTTCTAATCCATTCTTGCTCATGGGTGCTTCAATCTTTTTTTTTTAATGACAAGGTAAAACCTCGCTACTATGCAATAGCTCGCAAACCACCTAGGAGAGGTAACCTGCACTAGGCAAGTCTGGTGCGATGAGCTCGACCCAGAAAGCAAATCCCTTGCTTTCCAAGGGGTTTCGAACTCGACACCTCCAACAGGGAAGTCCCAAGATCAAACCACTGGGTCACCCGAATTAAAGAATAATCATAGTTGTTCTTTGATAGCTATTGTGCATGAAGCTGCTCTATATGAAAGCTCCTACGGGGTTGCAGATTCTCATTCGATTAGTCCCTCTTATTATAGATAATAATTCTTGAATTTTGAGATGAGGTTGGGAGACTGTGTGATGATTCATTCCATCAATAGGGGAAACTAATTCTTTACTAGTTGCAAGCAGTGTTGTCAAAAGCAAAAAGCATAGGAAAGTGCTGTAAGCTCGTTGGGGTTTAAATTGTAATCAAAGAGTGTTTGATAAAGATATGGGCAATGAAGAAGAACAATTCCATAAAGGCACAAGCACAAACATGTAATGCAAGAAAAAAGTAACTAAATAAGTGAAACATGTCAAATAAAGCATTTAAAGTAAGTTCAAGGCCATTTAATCTTGATTTAGATTTGAATATTCAGTTTTAGATTTCTAATTCAGGTTAGATGACTAGTATTGTATTTTTAATTTTTTAAAGCATCTAAAGTAAGTTCAAAACCATTTCTTTGACAATTGATGTTACGTTGCCAAGATATATATTGTCTAGTACCATTATGTTCAGGGTGGGATTTGGGGATGATGAGGTACACCTTAGTGAATCGAACCTGCGCTAAAGTGCTGCTTAAGTGAGATGAGTGTCCAGTTTGAAATTCACGTACCTTCAAGGTCTAACAACTCCTCAAATGAACCTCTGACAATATTGTCTTTGGAGTTGGGTTTTGCTGGGAGGACCGATAATTTTATTTTTTATTTTCCCTTGGGTGAATTTTCCAGGATTAAGGTATCTGAGGGTCTAAGAGTCATTAATATGAGATAAAAACTATGTAGACGTTTCAAGTCTCAACAGAGACGAGAGACGAAACATGCCAGGTAACTTCTTCTTATTTACCTAAGCCTTGGAGGTGGGTACGTGTTACCTAGTAGTTACATTGGTGGAAGGTAGTAGGTACTCGTGTAATAGTCAGTGAGTAAGCTGGTTCAAACACCGCTTGTTCAAAAAATAAAAGCCATAGTTAAGATAAAATGGTGTCTTTTTTCTCCGTTAGTCAATCATGTGAAGTCTGCCGAGATTCCTCGAAGTTCTAGTTACTTAAATACACTAGATTTGAAAAGGTCAAAGCATTTTCTTCAAGTGAAGATGAAGGCCATTGTTAAACGCTAGTCAGTGAATCCCATGTACCCTCCATTAAAGTGTATATTTAGAAGACATCTGCATGTGTGGTTTTCAGTAGCTAGAACTGCATATGGAGGTGCCTTTCTTTAAATAAATTTCCTGAACTGGTTACTTGTTTTTCAATAGGACACTCATATTGTGGAACTCTGAGAGTAAAACTACAGCAGTATGCCATCAAATTCCAAAAGCACAAATCGGGAGGAAACCAATGCATATAATGTTCCACGTTCCACTGTATATCCTGAACCTTGGTGGAACGGTGCTGTTTATACTCCTGTTTCCCCTGGGTTGATGCGGGAAAATGCATCAGATTCATCATCATTGGAACAATCCGTGGATGGCCAATCACAGTCTGATGGTGGAATCAATGAGGAAGATGATGATGCTCCTGAAAAATCGCAAAGTATCGTACCTTTGCATGCAGGTACATCTCTAATTTTTAATGTTCCTAATGATAAAATAATCATGATCATTGATAGAGAGATAGAGTCTGACTTTTTTACCTTTTGTGAGAAGTACCAAGTAATTGTCCTTTGTTGTCCGCCCAAATTGTATTGCTTGATCCATTTTTTGAAGAGCAATCTCATAGATACTATTATACATGTTAAATATCTTGTTGCACATGACAAGCATTTCACTGGCCTTTTTACTTTTTTGAATTTTTTTTCTTTTTGCTAATTGCATCTAGTAAAATATGTTATTGATCTTTATTACTTTGGTATCATATGGTTTCCAGGTAAGCAAAGTGTCTGAAAATACACTTCCTTGTGGAGTCTTTGTGTCTTTTTTCTTAGTGATTTACAATAGCACAAGCAATCATATAGAAGTTGGTTAAAAGTTTAAACTCTCCCATAAGAAAATCTATGTTTCTTGGTTGCAAGCAATTGATATGGGTGAAGATCTAGAATCGGATTCGTCATTATAGTATTTGAGGGTGATGGATCGGAGTATGGACTATGGGTACAAGTACCGGGAAACCGCTAATAAATGTGTGAGTATAATATAATATAATATAATATGTAACAAATAATATTTTTTTTCCGATGAATGTGGTGTTCGGGCCAGCTTTCACACACCAGTTACTCATGACCGTAAATTCTTAATTGTGTAAACCATCCTCTGTTGCATGGAGTCTTCAATTTTCTTTGGCGACCAGTATCATGTTGACACAGTACATCTAGGGAATTTCGTAGCAGATTCAATCAACATTCAGTGGGGGGGTTCATTGATCAATGAAGGTGAAAGTGAAACAGGGAATGAAACGAAGAAGAGGCAGACAAAACAGAACACACAGAAGGAAAAAGGAGAAGATGGGTACCTGATTTAAAACTCACACATATTATGCAGAACAAAAACCGTTTTTTCCTGCTTCCATCAAGCAAACATATATTTATGAAGCTACTCCTTTTGAATTTAGACAAAGAGTTCTGTAGGTTGGCAGGAAGTTTGAAGAAACCGAGTAGGGAGGCTAGCATTTCCTTGCTTTTTGCTGCTGGCTGTTACGAATAACTGTTAAGGGTGGATGATAGGGGTTTCTTGCTAGTTGCAGATGGATTGAGCTTCTAAAATGTGATGGAACACGCTTGTTTATTTGATAGGGTCATAAGTAAGTGTAAGCCACATGTAGAGTTCCTTTTTTTGTTATAGCAAGATCTAGAAGAACAAATGAATCTGCCAGTTTTTTACCACAACTTAAAACTAAAGCTTATTTGACATACTAATAAAAATGTGTGAGCAAAATAAAAATAAAAATTGAATACTGTGAGTTAGTGTGGCCCTTTGGATCCCCTCCAGTATAAATGGGTTTTAACCCAAAAAAAATTGAAAACTGGATTGCTATAGCCCTTTGGATCCCCTCCAGTAATGATCAATGGAGTCTTTGATTTAGGACAGGTGTCTATCTATAAATTATAGGCTTACGTTTCAATTCCATATTCCACCGTCATCAATTTCCAAATCCTGTTTTTCTTTCACTAAATGTCATTCCGTCTCTCTAAAAGTGCAGGTTTTACTGCAATTCCAGTACCATTGCGTACCTCCAATCTTTTCTATTTATATATTTCAGTGCAATTTCAGAAAAGCTTTGTTCTTTCTTCCCTAGAATTTCACTGCCCTAAACCCATTTGCAACTGAGTCCTCTTTCTTATCATAGAAGCTTCAACTTCATTGCGCAAAAGCAATTTCTTTATGTATGTGGATGGTGAGATGCTAAGGATTTGGTTTGCTCTTTCGTTTATAGATGTTTTTTTATTTAAATTGACAAAAAAAAGGCTTTGGAAGGTGAGGTAGCCTCTGCGGCTCTGCCACTGAAATCAAATTCCGGCAGCCACATATAGTGAGACTCCGTCGTTATGTTGATTGGGAAAACTTAAGACTAGAAGAGAATTGTACATAAAGATGAAAGTAAATTAATGTTGGGAAGTGGGTGATAATGAGAGAATAAAAAAGAGGATTACAATCCAAACCTTTAATTTGTAGACAGACAAGTGCCATTAATCAACGACTGCATTGATCTTTACTGGAGGGGATCCCAACCCTATTACTTGTTATTTTATTATGCATATATGGTATTGTATGTCTATACCATATTTACACATTTTTTCATGCTGTACTGAAACTCCTATCCATTTTACTGAATCCTAAATTTCTGAGATGAAGAAAAAAATACACCCTGCATCTTAAAGTTCAGACTTGTGGAGAAAGGTTACATTTTATCCACTTACATTAGGTACGCAATAAATGTCTTAATGTATGGATTATGTGACTGGTACTAATGAGATCTATTTTCAAGATCAGATGGGAGTTATGGGAATGCGGATCAGAATTTTCAGCCAGCTGCTCCAGCCATACCTCCAAGACTTGATGGAAGCCTAGCACAGCCCCAGCAGCTTGAACTTGTTGGGCACTCTATTGTATGTTTGACCATTTTTATGGGTTATGAGATCTGTTATAATTATCATTTTTGGTGAGTTGCTTCATTGATAATGTCTTATGACCCATGTGGAAGTGACCCTGTTTGATTGGCTACCAGGCGTGTGCTCCAAACCCATATGTTGATCCATACTATGGCGGGATGATGACAGCTTTTGGCCAGCCTTTGGTATACACATATTTAAATATTTTAAGTCCAATTTTATTCTTTGATTTGTGTATTGAAATCTTTTACCTAAGCTCTTAAAAGAGAGAGGTTACCTCATGTTTCGTTCAATATTGTTGATCTTGCTGCTAATGTGAGCGATTTTAGTATAATATCTTTCTGGACCAGAACACATCAGTGCTTGAAAATTGTGAAATCAGATGTGTCTTGGTCCTCTCTTGAGCCTCTACTAGCTTCTTGCCACTTCAGTGATGCTTTAGAAACACTCACCTTCTCGGCACTACTTGCTTCAAGGAGCATGTAGTATATTTTGAAATATATTACTTCCATCATTGTTGTTTAGGAAGACTGGGATGACCTATTTCTTGTGGAAGTTTTTGGTCCAAAGTTGTACATCACCGTAATGGTGCTACAGACGCACAATTCCAGCACAATTATTGGATATTGCGGACACCGCCATTTGAGTGGCTTCACTAGAGTTCCAACCAGAGCGATTGAGATAGACCCAAGTTCAATATCGTAGTATAATAAATCTAAGAATTTCTAGTGGCATTAGCTGCCGGAATGGTTTAATAGAGGGAGCTTGTGCAATTGGGCAGAACTTCTATTAAACCATTCCGGCAGAAGGGGAATCTAAAAAAGAAGAGAGCGTTTATAACTCATTGCTAGTAAAAAAGGGAGTTTGGATCTCTTGGTTTCTGGGTGGGAAGGCTTTGATACCATATTTTTAAGTCAACAAGTTGGTCAACTGTAATCTATATAGCACTTTTTTACAGGACTCCAGTTCATCCTAATTAATAGACGTGAAGATTCATATGAAAATCATTGTTGGCCCCCTCTGATTTTAGTATAGAAACCTGAATCTTATTGGAACTAGACGCCTCTAACTTGACCGTTGCTTCACGAATGACTACTCCTATGACATGTTAGAATTATGCCTTTCTGAAAAAGTGAACTTACGGCCCTTGCGAAACAATTGGTCCATATTAAGCATTCTGTACAAAAAAGCTCTAGTGTGCATTAAGACATGTCTTTACATTGCTCAACATATTGAGGCTCGCAAAATGAATTCTCCAATACTCCTATTGCTTCATGTTTATTAAAAGAACAAAACTGAACATATAAAGACAAGTGAAACATGATATGGAAAGACATCATGATGTCAGTTGTGCCAGGGTATTATCTGGTTGGTGGGAAAACTCGACATGCTCATTAGCCAGATTACTTAGTCTTTGCTCTAAATCTATGGCGAGTTTTTCTTTAGAAGTCCTAACCAACTGTTGCACTATTCAGGTTCCTCCTCATGTACTTGATATGCACTATGCAAGGATGCCCTTGCCACAAGAAATGGCTCAAGAACCAGTTTACGTTAATGCTAAGCAGTATCGAAGGATCCTGCAGCGAAGACAGTCACGTGCTAAAGCAGAACTTGAAAAGAAGCAGATAAAGGGTAGAAAGGTTAGCACGTGCCCTCTAATGGGGTCACTCTTTCAATTTCTTCTCCTCGTTGTTCGGAATTCGTTGTCACCTTTTTACTAGGACTTGCTACATGAAATCAGTCTTTGATATATGGAACTTTGGCCAAGTTCTTGTACCTATTCCAAGTGGTGCAGAGGCAGATTTGTCTCAAGTCTGAATGGATTTCCATATTATCTGACTGGTTGGGCAGTGGGCATGCAAGGGAACTCTGCATGTATGAAGAATTTTATATTTTAGCGTGTGTGTGGGGTGGGGGTGGGGGGGGATGTTATTCTCTACTTCAAGCAAAATAAATAGTGTTTAGCAGTTAGTGCCCCTTAATCCACGCCACTTCTCTAGGAGAAATAAGAAAGGCTATCTATGACACTTTTTTGCACGGTTTGTTTTAAAAAAGATAATCTGAGATGCAATACTTTTGCTCACATTTGGCTGTCGTCCCCCTCCACTTTCTTATTCCAGCTTTTGCATGAGTTTGTATCGTTGAAGGGAAGACTTGTGCCATTAGTTCCGCATAAATACTTTTTACTTGTATCCTCGCTATAACTATATCAGGATGTCAGTATACTGAACGGAGTCACAACTTTTAGGGTTGATATTTGTTATTTTAGTAGGTCCCTCATGTCATATATAATGTGATGCCATTAGTAGTCATTTCTGAAGTTTGATGATCTGCTGCATTCTCGAAGTTTTTTACACATACTCCTTTCCTTGTGTCACAGCCATATCTTCACGAGTCTCGACATCAGCATGCACTGAGGAGGGTAAGGGCCTCGGGAGGACGTTTTGCCAAAAAGACAGATGCTTCTAAGGGTACTGGTTCTGTGAGTTCATCGGGTTCTGAACCTTTGCAGTTCAATGCTGCTGATATTCAAAAGAGGAATGAAAATGGAAGGTTGGCCGAGCTTCAGCAGTCTTATTCCAATGGTAGCAGTTATGGCAATCAAAGTAGCTTTCAAGAATCAAAAGATGAGTACCAGTCTGCTGAAAGCAGGGAAGGAGGTTTTTCTGTCAAGTAATTGGAGATAACGTTCATATCTAAACTAGCTCTTGCACTGCAACGAGGCTCGAGTATGAACAAGAGGAGTTTACAGGTATTGTTTCATTTCTTGGCTTTTCAAGCTGGGCGGCAATTCATTCTTGGCTTTTTACTTTAGTGTTAATGGGAGCAATAGAGGCGACGAGCATACCAGTGTTGCAGCATTTGCTTGGAGATTACATCTTCCCTTTTGTACAGAGATGGATGAACTTAGAACTAGGATTAGAAGTTGTTCAGTAAGTTTATGGCTGGCCAGTTACTGTAGTTTTAGTTTAGGAGACCATGTAAAGAGGTTGTTAGTTTTGCATACCTGTCTTATTTCCTTCCCTAATTGTTGCCTTAACTTCTGAGTTTGGTTTGTTTTGATGTGATTTGATCTGTTATCATAGATACAGTAGGATGAAATGACATATTTGAGGTTAAAGTGTGCAAATATGTCCAGTAAGTCCATATTATAACAGTGAAGGTCAATGGTATCGTACAGAATCGATGATACAGTTTTGAGCACATCCGCTTCTTTGTCCTCCTTTCGGATTCTAACCCAATCACCATAACATTGAACCCCCGACGTGATATTAAGGTGTGCTCAAGCGCGTCCCTCTTTATGAATAATATGTGAAGAGCTTGTAGGTCTTAAGCTTGGCTCCTTGTGAAGGGTCTTAATGCAACTTGGTTTGCATCATTAGGGTCAAGTTGGGCTACAACCTATTATTTATCTTGTTTTGATCTTGATCCAAATGAACTTTGAAACAGGTTTGGGCATTTATTCATTTATTTGTTCTACCCATCTTAATCCATCAATGGGGCGAGACGGTGTGGGTTTAAGGCTATGTGAGGCAGGTGTAAGCGGGTGTGGTGTGACGAAATAAAATATTAAAATTTTGTATTTTATTTGATTGCTGTGTTTGGGATAACTTATCACACAATTTTGTAGCATAGTTATGGGATAAGTTATCCTCATCATACCGCATCCTACCACAACTCTCTTTTTGTTGTGACCTAAAAATAATTAAAGAAAAATAACAAATTTGTTTCTCTTTCTAGAAAATAAACACGACCTGAATGTCAAATGTTGAAAAACATTGGTATTTGAAAATGATTTTCTAGTTTAGGTATTTACGTTTTTGCAAACTGTTGTTTGACGGAGGTGTATTAGTTATTACTTTCTTCATTTCTTTTTATATGTCAAACACAGCATTAGATTTCACTTGCATTAAGAAATCAAGTTAGTTTGCGAGTCTATTCTTATTTAATGTCTTTTTAAAGACAAATTTTCAATAAATAGTAAATAAATCCATCTTCGATTTTTAATTTGTTTGTTGAGATTTCTTTTTCAAAAATCAGATTTTATAGAGTAATGCAATGGTGAAGTAATTAATCAATGAATGAACTAATTACAATGAACATTAATTACTTATTAGTTTTCTAGGTAGGTTAAATATTTATTTTTATGACTAATTAACTATCAAGATTCAACGGTATAATATATAGCTTATGCGTTTTTATGAAATGACAAGTATTATGAATCATTATCAATAGTAAGGATGACATAAAAAAAAAAAGGGAGTATAGACCAATTATTTATACTAATAAGGATGACATATAAAAAGGAATGAAACGAGTAATTTGTTTTGAAATGATATTGCCGAGGACAATAAATGACTTGGTCATACTGAAAGTGCTTTTGAAATAAAATTGACTTTATAAGTTTTAACTGGTACTCCTCCGACTTCCATCTCGTATTAGAGGAACACTTTTTATCTTATACGGTTATTAAGAAATCATTAATAAATTGATCAACTTTATTATTTTGTCTTTCGTTTATATTAATTAGCCTCTTAAAAAAAAAAAAAACTTGAATTTTCAAAATTTGTTTAAACTTTCAAAATCATATTAATTGTAGGACTAAAATAGGAAATAATTAATTCATCCTAATTTAGTAAATGATTAAATAATACGAGACAACAAATTTTAATAAAAATGTCCATCTAATATGAGACGGAGCTAACACGATTTATATGTATTTTTGTTATTAACCAAATGCATATAAGCCTAGAAGGACCTTTCAAGATCTAAAAATTTAGGACATGTTCGTATATTTATTTTACATTCAACTAACAACAGCAATCTCACGTAAAACAATTTCCCTTGTGCACAAGAATAATAACATCCTCTTTCTCATTTTATTTCACAGTGATATTTTTCGAATTTTAAATTCAAATAAATATTTTTTTTACGATGTATAATAATTAAAGATGTATATATTAGAACTAGTTTATTTAAGTATTAGAATCTTCTAAAGAGACACTCCAATAATTACATGAAACTAATAATATCTACCATTAAAAAAGAATCCTCATTCTATAAATAATTATCAAATTAATCCTATCTATATACATTAAGAAAAGTCTCAAAATATTCTTATCACTTTTGCATATTACAAAAAGTTTCTTTTGATCTTTTATATATCATATCATATATGCACATTTTAAATTTTAAGCCATCAGATATTCTAACGTATTATTATTTATTACTAGTATTTGCTCATATAGTAGAATGCGAAACTTCCTTCATATTATTACTAGTACTATAATTATTAAAATTTCATGAAAATATACATGTAAATTGTAATGAACAATAAAATTTAACAATTATGAAATAAGAATAAGCACCGGCAATAAACATTCATAAAAAATTAAATTAAGAAGTCTAACAGAAAAAAAAGACAAAAAGAAATAAATTTAAGAAAAAATACAATGTAGACATTATTTTTATAAGACTAATGTACAGTGGCGAATTCAGGATTGGATTATCATGGGTGCTCAGTTCTTTTAAAATTTGCTAGCTAAAAAAAATTCTTTCTAGAAGTTCACTACTAATATTTTTATAATTTAATTAATGAATGAAATGCAAAAATAGAAAAGTGGAAAAATAAAAAGAAATATAAGCAAAATATTGAAAAAGAAGTTTCGGTTGGCCTTTTTTCAACAAAAATATAAATGTTGCAACAAGGGCTCGAACCTCGATGATGGGCACCAGCGCTCCCAGAATAGGATTTCAGAACCACATCGACCAAGGAACAATTTGTTTAATGGGTGCTGGAACAAATGTTATATAAACTTTTCAGTATTTTCTTTAAACATATATAAAGTTTACGCGGAGTCAATGGGTGCTCGAGCACCCGAAACTCTACAGGTGGGTCCGCCCCTGCTAATGTATATATAGATGAAAAATAAGTACAAAATCAGTACATAACTCTCTAAGTTCTTATCAACTCCTTCCATATCCTATCAAAATTCAAGAGTCTTCTCCATGAAATAAAGAAGTTTAATTTATATATATAGAATGGAAGGAATATAAAAAGATAACTAAGTTTTAGTTTAAATATTTGGAGGTTATGAATATGAAAATATGAAAGTTATGAATATGAAAATATGAGAGTTATGAATATTAAGAGAATAAAGATGAATAAGTAATTAGAAAATAATAATAAATAAATTAAGAATGTGAATTTTTTTTAATAACAAACCATGTAGAAAGAACAACTAAAGTTCTTATCATCATGTAATTAAGCCGAATATAAATATGTGAAGCTAGAGTCATTCTTTAATAATAATCAAGAGAAATATTATCAAGGTGTGTCTCCATTTTGTAGATTTGCACCCTTTAAATTATTAAATTTTATTATTTATCATAAAGGATAATACTTTATCCACATAAATTATATTATTCATGAGAGGGGTTGAGGAAAAAGTTATAAGAATAATAGGAAAAATATAGCAATTTAGGTCAAGACTTTTAAAAATATATATATATATATATATATATATAATTATTATATACATATATATTACAGATGATAAATATTAATTAATTAGATATTTAATTAGGAATTAATCTTAGAAAATTTAAAAGTCATTAACATTTAATTAAATTTATACAATCAAATATTTAAATATTTATAACAATTTTATTTATAAAAGGGGTAAAATCGTAATTCAACTTTCAACTTTTTTTTATTCTTTTTACTTTGTATTATATTATTACGCTCATCTAGTAATCAAATAGTGACTATTATCATCTAAATATCTCATAAATGAATTAGTGACTATCCTCATCTAATATGCACATGTGGAGGTTGATTAGATGGCACAAACAGACTGCAACAAACATCAAGTTCAATAATACAATACAATATTGGAGGAGTACAAGTTGGAATTGTGAATCCAATTTTTTTTTTTTTTTTGTTAAAAGCAATGAACCATGCCATAGATGCTTTTCACAAGAGTTTCGACCCTTACTTTGGTGGTAAACGATTTGTGTTTGATCAATAGATACAACGTAACCCTTTTAACCTTGGTGGATAGAGTTACGTTGTATCTATTGATGTTGAGAGATGATAATGTGGATAGAATTACGTTGTATCTATTGACGTATCTTGTGAAATTAGTCAATGTGCAAACAAACTAACCCCCGCATAAATCACTTTTTTCTGTAAAAAAAAAAAAAAAAAGTTGTCTTCCTCACTCTCACATGGTTTGCTTATCTCAGAGACACTTTTGTTCCCAGCATATTGTAGCTGCAAACCAACGAAGGGTTCACTAAGGGACCACAAAACAAGGTTTAATCTACTTCTCTCAAGTCTGAACCCTCTTATTTTGGAGCTTGCAGCTCCCATCCACCCAAAATGAAACACTGTATCATATCCAAAATATCAAATTTTACACCAATAAAGTAACTCACAATGACTTCATTGCGTTCGAGCTGCTACCTTGAAAACACATGTTCTAACAATTTCTTTCTTTGGATACATGTTCTAACATTTATAAGTTATATGTTTTGGTGATGATCACTGTCTTCTGTATTTTCAGTAACTTCCTCAACTTCTTCATTGGATATGGTTTCATCATCTAGATCACCTGAGGAAAATAGCTTCTCATCGCTACTCTTGCTATCAGTTACATTGTCATTAGGCTCGGTGATGTTCACCACAGGTTGCTTTTCTATCATGCCTGACAAAGCTAGACTTGGAGACCACTCGAGCACATCGTCTATAATGTTAGAAACCCGCTTTTGATACCTGCAAGAAAGGAAGTCAGTTTCAGATAACATTGTGCAAAACATTCTCGTATCCTTGGACAACAAATCGACAGACTCTTGATGACATAAATGGGTGTACGGCACAATAAACAACAAATTTCATCAGAAACTGACAGGCTGACCAGATAAATTTTAAAATTACAAAACTAAGTGCCAAAATATTAGCTGATATAGCCGGCAGATATCGGTGTTGTAACTTGTGAATACATCAAGTAACATAAGTTGAACTGTTCATCATTTATTTGTTCTTCATTTACTTTCATACATACTCATTGAAAATTCAAGATAATAATAAAATATGACTCAATCCTGTTTTGTAGTTCAACTCAAAAAATTCAGTTAGATTACTTGAAATGAATTTGTGTTCAGCTTTTCTTCATTATTTTTTTCTGTTTGGAAGGAAAGATTAGGTTTTTCTTTTTTTAAAAAATAAATTAAAAAATGAGGCTGTGGAGGCCTTAAACACACAACATTACATGTGGAATTCCAGCAAAAAACTTTTGGAAGGGAAGGTTATGTTATAAGGATTTACTCCATTTTTCTTGGAAAATTTATGAAACTAGGTTCGATTTCTTAAACTTGCAGTCAATGTTATGGTACTATATAGTATAAAAATATTGTAACACACCTTTATATTAAAACTTCAGATCAAAGTTGACAAAGAAGAAAACAGAATTTCAACTTTATATAACCGGATCACATTTTCTACCCACTAAATCTGAATTTCATAAATCAACATAGAGGCATTAGAGTATAAGTGCAAGAGAGCGAACCTGGCTCTTGCAGCTTCATCAGGAGCATGATGCCTTAGTAGTGAAATAACCACCACACCTGCAATTGCATAGAAGAGCCTCACAGTCCACTTAGGTCGCTCGCCCTCATCTTTCTGGGGCCAAAACTGGAACAATTCTTTGAGTGTTGCCTCCTCGGCAAGAATGTTGGGGAATAACCAGAAACGTTTTCCAAGAAGAATCCAAAGAGCACCAAAGACCAAAGCTCTCACTGCAAGCATCAAAATATTCTTTTTGTAAGCAAAAATATTATATGTTCATCTAGACAACTGCTATCAATACAAATAGTATTCCGAAGATACACTAGACAAGGCTAGGTCAGCAGGACTTGATATCAAACAAAAATCAAATACTTTATCGTTTCGGGATGTTGGCTTGAGTGAACTTGGGGGACATTTGGTTTACGGTCGAGTTATGCAGGGATTATAATGCAGGAATGGTTTATGCACCTATACAGTGAATAATAACCAACAAGAACTAACAAACAACAGCTGTTCGGCCTAACACATTGTGAAAAACTCCCCAATCTACAGCCTTTAAAACTCAACAACGGAGGATAGAAGATTGAGTTGAAGAACAAAAAGAAGACGGTTACAATTTTATTGCCTATTATTTCTCTTAGTGTAATACCCTGCACTTCCACTCTGCTTTGCTGATTTGTTTTTATCCTTCCCCGACTTGTGGCATTACAGGACTACACTGGGTTAGTTGTTTTGTATTTATCCTTTACTGCTATTATGTTTTTCTTTTTAATTGTATATCATTATTTTTTTGTCCTACACTTTGCTATATGTTTTTTCTGTTTGGGGTGGTGGTGGTAGGAATTTGTTGCTATTTAGATGCTTTAATCAAGGTTTACGAATTACAGAATGATTGTGATGTGCTTTTTGCATTTTCTTCTTTACGAGTTCCTGATACTTGCTCCTTTTATTTAGTTCAAGACTTGTATGTGTTATACACAACCAAGTTTTTTTGCATTCAGAATATTCAAAAGCGAAAAGAGATAAGTCCAACATCTGTTGGGGCCTTACGCACAGAAAATGGCTTTAACTGAGCTTCAGGGCTTAAAACCGTCTCAAATGAACCTTTAATGAATTTGTTTGCATTGAAATGAAATGAGCATTTAATAACATTGTTTGCATTATAATGAAATGAGCCTAAATATGTGGGAAGGACCCATATATTCAGGGACGAGTCATAGTTCATAGATATTAATACTACTTGCAATGTTCTGTCAATTAATTAAGGTTGCTATAAATTACATATCTCAGATTAAATACTGTGCATAGCTATCTCCAATTCTGGTGTTTTCATGATGGTCTGACATGACAACCGTATCCTATATTTTTGCTACTTAGACCAATTGAATGCATTTTGAGAGTGACTGGATGTATTTAATACAAATACACATATTGTTGCTAGGATAAGAACACCAAAAAGAGAAACAGGCAACTAGGTACTTTTTCACTTTAATCTACTCATTATGCACTATTAATCAAAAAACTGTGAACTGAATCACTTCAGACCACAAATATGTGCCACAATTTTCAAAAGGGCTGGTCAAAGAAACAACTTGACAACAGCAATATTAACAGATCAAGCAGCCAAAATAGAACTCTATAGTGCACCTCTATACTATATGTTCACTCAAGTCAACATCCTGAAATTGTTGTTTTAGTCATTCCAATAAAGTACTTGGTTTTGGTATGATATATAAGAACAGCTAGCTACTTGTTAATACTTTATGAGAAAACAACACGTCATCATACTCCTCTTAACATCAAAAGAAAATAAAGAAATAACAGAAGATTTGTGAAAAAAACTGTAAAGCACCAGAAACTTACACAAAAGTAGGCAAAGTATAAGGAGGAGGAGACCAGCACATGAGTAGAGGATAAGCAGTTTGACCTGATGAGGATACACAGGAAACAAGCAGATTGCTAGTGTCAAAATTGGCCAGCAGAATGAAAGAAGTGTTTGCCATAGGGGCCTTCTTTTGACAAATGTCCATGCGAAGAAGGCATCACTTTCAGAAAATACTTGATCCTGCATACATAGGTGAAAAAACATAACCTCAAAAACTGCAAGAGAACCATTTAAAATGTATTACTCTAAGGGTACATATAAAAGACTAAGTTTATCAAGTCTAGAACGTTTAAAGAGGATAAGGATAAGCTTCCCAAAGAGAATGCACCAAATACACCATAAATCAGATGCCTAGCTTTTGATAAGAGTGTAGACTTTGTTTTCAACTTAGGGCAATAGAAATAGGAAATTGGCACTAGCTTACTTACAGAAAAAGGAAAACTAACACAACCCTACAAGTCATCAGCAAATGATGGTGACCGTCAGCGCAATAGCATATTTCTATTGAAGTGATCACTCTTATTTCTGATTTATAAAAGGAAAAGATTTAGTATCAGAGTGGAAAATTACAGATTAAAGGATAGAAAATAAGATGTCTTTGGTTACTTTTGGTTGTGATGATTCAATTTGTCTATAAGAAAAGCCTCCGTAATCAGTGGGAGATGATTAGCATGATTTATAAACTCAATTTGTAGAAAGATCAATATTTATTCTTACAAAAGCCCTAAAAGTAGTAACTATCAGGGTTTATGATACATTATTTAACTTTAGGATTTTGGTACATGTCTAGAGTTAGGGGATGTGAATGACAAAGGATTTAAGAGCACGTTGCATGATGGTGGCTTAGATGCACGTCATGGATTCAAGCCCCACTTCAGACAAACCTAGAATTCAAGTGGAGAATGGCAAGGTAATCTAATTTTTCTTCTTTCTTTCTTTTGGGACAAGGAATCGCAATATTATGATCATAGTATTCGATTGAGATAATACACAAATTTCAAGGCCATTATTAATCTATGATGTGAAAAAAAAATTACAGATATTTATAAGTGACTAGAAACAAAGTCGAGAGGATGCCAGAAACTTCTCAAAATCACTAGTAATAGAGTGAATCCAGAAAGAAACTCACATGGTATATCTCTAAATGTGCTGGAAAGGTAGATAATTTCTTCTTGCCAGGACGGACAGTTTTTACCACACGATCACATCGGACCAAAAGGTTCTTCTTAAGCAGAATGTTGGCAATATCTTCAGCTTCCAAACTTCTGTCTGACTCGAGTATGTCTTTCAGTTCTAAATGATTTCTGACAAAACTAACAAAATCTTTTCCCCTGAAATACTCCACCCGTGTTTCCTGTAGGACAGCCCAACGAGACACCAAGTCCTTATGGTCTCTAGCTTTCTCAGCAAATGCCTGGAAGACATCCTTTGGCGCAGCTTGCTTCTGAAACTCAAAGTGAACAGCATGGATATGAACATCACAAAATAAAAAGGGCAGAAAGAGTGGCAGGAGGAGAAAGGTAGAGGCTGAGCACATCTCAATATATTCAATGACAAGAACTTCTATTTTTTTAATCCTTTTTTTCAAGGGTGCCAATATGGCTAAGTTATATCTATAGTCTGTACTAATAGTATCTGTGTAGTTAGCAAGATGATCATAACAACCAAACTAAATGAGCAGATGAGAAAGTATGGAAGAGACAGAAAATAAAGGACTACCAGTGAAGGAAAGCCTATATTTTAAACACATTTTACAAGGTCCAGAAACATACACACAACACTCCCCTAGAAACATATGTGCCGAACTTCCCTAACACAACACTTCCCCTAGAAACATATGTACCGAACTTCCCTAACAACAGTTCAAGGAATCTGTGATGTCCTAGTACAAAGAGGAAAGTATCTTAATTCAGCATCATTACATTCTCGAGTACAAACTGCTCCCTTTTGATGCAAGAATAAATTAATAACCAGCAAAGAGCAAACTCTATGAAATTTTGTCGGGCAAACAAAACAATTATGAGACCAAAATAGAGTCAGATTTGGATATGCTCTAAATGCAGAGCCTTATAATTTTTTTGGTTAAAATTCTTTTATTGTGATCCTACCCACCCACCCAAAATAAACCGAAAAAAAAGTAGCCTATAGTGCTGGTTTTAGTTACTTCATTTCAAGGTTTTCGTAAAATCCAATATATTTAGAAAGGTGAATTTCTTCGAAATTCGAGACTAAAGTCATTCTTTATCTTACAAAGAAACCCTACTTTATTGATACCCTCTATATCAGAAAAAATCCAACACATGCTGGTCTTATTCAATAGTTATTCTCAGGCTATTAGAAAAACAAATCCAAGATGCGTCAATTGTCATTCAATAGTTACTCCAATGCAAATTTAGCAAATACCTTTCAAAATCCTCTCATCTCCAAAAAAGGTCACAATACAATCCATTAATGTTAAAATGAACCAATAAACCAAAGGGTCCTTTTCAATCCTTAGAAATATATTTGCAACATTCATACCTCCAACTAACAGAAGTGGAACCACACGTAACACACTAGTAGGGAGAACGCCAGCACTTGAGGTTCAAAATAGTCTGTCACCATGACTTAACCATAACAATCAAAATCACTATACAACTTTGTCTATTTTTCTCCTTTATATAAATTTCCAAAATGTACATATAAAATTTCACACAAAACCCTTAGTTCCTTACTTTGACAAGATCTTGAACCCAATACCTCAACCTCCCACGATATACAATTCATGTTACTTCCTTAACAACAGAACATTTCCACAAATTTAAAGGGAAATTCAAGAACTTAATAGACCCATTTCCAAAAAAAAAACATCAACTTTGGAACCCTGCAATCCATATTACCTCAAGCAAGATCATTTTGTGTGAAATTCAAGATAAATTCCAAATCTTTTTATAAACCCTTGACCTTTTTGGGTCACATAAATACAATTCAAAATACTCCCAAAATCGATCGCCAAACACAAATTATTTGGGGGCAAAGCAAGAGAAAATCCAATTAAACAAAACCCATTTCCCAACTAGCGAAATTAGGCAGAATTAAAAGTTTTAGATATAAAATTATAGGAAAATAAGTTAAAATTTGTATATTCGTGGAGTAATTTCCATTGAATTAGAATAAATTACCCTAGGAGTATCAGTGTTGGATTGCAGACTTTGAGATCTCCTTACCTTCTTCTTCTCTGCTCCGCCTGGTTTCTTCATCCCTCTCTCTGTGTGTGTTTTTGTCTTCCTGTGTTTGGGCGGTTTTCTTTGATTTCTTGTTTGTAGAGCGGGGTATTGCAGAAGAAGAAATACAAAACACTTTTATCCTGTCGTAACGCTACTCGCCGGGGTGGGGTGGGGGTTAGGGGAAATTAAAAAATTGGATAGTATGACAATATTTTTAGGTTAATTGCTACAAAATTGGTTTCCTAGATTTTTTAAATTTTTTACAGTTTTTTACTTTTATAAAAGTTTTTCTTTGTAATTTGTATGTTTAGAAGTTTTCGAACGATTATATGTTGAGTTATCGGATAAAAGTGGAGATAAAAAGTTGTAAAGGCTCGTCAGGGCGAGGAAGAGAAAAAGTTCAATATTTGGATTAAAGTGTTAGTTGAAGTGATGCATATTAGACAGCGATAACAAATAACATATTTTCATAGACTCTTTAAGAAGAAGGGGTCGGGACATCGTGTTAGGTGATTTGCAGAGCTTATAGAGTCGACATGATTTTGAATATTGTAGGTGTATTAAGGTTGACGAGGTTAATTAAGAGTGTCATTTTTAAGTTTAAATTTCTATTGAACCATCATGTTTAGAATGTTTTGTGAATGTGAAAGAAGACTAGAAACATTTATTGAAATTCATGACTGTTTTTTTTTAGTTGAAATGAAAAAACAAGACCCTTCCAAGTTTGATGTGTTGTGTTTCTTATTTTGATAATCTAACTATGTGGATCTTTACATGATGTACACTAATATGATAATCTTGATTTAAGCTAGAGCATGAACCTGACAAGTTAGTGATTGATAGTGAGACATTATCTCTTGTGTGAGTGAGACAGTCGAAATTATTCTTACTGTGTGTATCGATTCTGAACTTGACATGTTAATCATACTAAGATTATCGAACTGTTGGTTAGAAAAGGATCATAGAGCATTTTCTGAAAGCAACTCACTTGGCCTAAAAATGATCAACCAAAGTATTTATTCCTCAATCTAAAATTTTGGGCCTGAGCAGACTTTTTGTCTTATTACCATATTCTCCTTCCCTTTTCTCAATGTTAACCTTTTGTTTTGATCCTGCTCCTTCCTTGGACATTGTGCACCTCAATTCAGATAAAATGCAAACAAAATTCAATAATACAATCCAACACAAATATCAACAAGTCACCACAGATATAGATTCTCAATCATCAATCTTGACTTAACCAACACATGAAACATGTCGCACATGATCACAATTACATATATTGATTCTCTCATGGAGGTCACACTCAAACTGTTAGTATATCGGTGTGGTATCCAACAAACCATTGTTAGTGTACCGGCGTTGTACCCCAACCAATCATTCTTAGTGTACTATTGTGGTACCCCAGCTAACCGATGTTAGTGTTACCATCTGGTACTCGAGTCAACCATCAATCACAACACAACATACACAATTACAATCATAATAAATAACCATACTTGAAGCCACAAATAAATTAAACAGTTTGGTTGCTTGAGAGTTAGTAACAGAATTTCATTTCATGTTCACACCTTATGGATTTCTCATATGAATTATAAAAGTAATACTATAAAAGAATTAACATGCAAATATTACATACATTGGAAATAAAAAACTATCACTTACCTTGAATCAAGTCGTAGCAACTTAAAGAACTTGAGCTTTCCTATTTTCAATGCATTGACTTGATCTTGATCTAAAACAATGATAAACACAATAATCAGTGACTATTAGTCTAATAACATCTAAATTTTGAATTATGCTCAAATCCTAACCCTGGGTCAAATTCATGACCATTCTATCCAACCAGGGTCTTTCCCACCATAATTCCAAAGTTGAAACTCTCCCCTAAAGTTGATACACATAGATTTTAGGGCTTAAGAATTAATTTACAAAATAGGAGAGTAACTAAGTTACCTTTATTGAAGAGAATAATAAAAAATAAATGAAAAATGTTCTTGATCGTTTTTGTAATTTTTCGGAACAAAATAGCTATAATAAAGATCACTTATGAGACTTTTCTGCACAAAAATCCTTCTAACCCGCTATAGTAACATCATCGTGGCGGTTCACCTATTATACTGAAAATTAAAGGCAAAAACTCAAAAATCCTCATAGAGTCCCATTTTCGCAACACACTTTCTATTTTTGATGTTCTATACTAACCCCTCACGTCAAGTTCGATACCGAGAGTTATATTCACCTAAAGTCGATTTCGAAAAACCCTATAAATTTCTTAATGTCTTAGCCGCTAGAAAACATGATCCAAACTTAGGCATTATGTCCAACCCCTTTTTGGATTACCCTAGACCCCATCTTACTCATATTTCGTTTGAGACTGACTTAGCCTACGACTTTCAAGTTAGTATTTAAAAAATTTCTAACCCAAATCTTTCACCCTTAGTCTATTCTTAAAGATCGGGAGATCATTACATTATAAAGCTTCAAATCACGCAACAACACATAAACACTCCAAAAGAAGGATTGGGTTGTTGCCTCTTTATCATAATATTACTTATCGATCGACGATCATATATACTTCCATGTGTGTTCGGGTGGAACACTAATATTTTGCCAATTTCAATATGAAATAACTTGCATAAGGATTAATTTTACGAAATCACGTATCATATCTAAATAACCTTAATTTCATTATTGTATTTACTTTGAAAAATACTTTTATATCATGCAAGTATATGTATTTTAAACGCAATTAATCACGCATAAAAAAAGCAACATATGTATTAAATCAATGTAGGGGTGACAATTTCAGTCCATATAAGTAAAATGAAATCATTTTTCTCATATTAAATTAAACGATCACTCATATTTTCTTAAATGGGTAAATATGGACTTAAACCTATTTAAAATTATATAAATATGGACAAAATGGATTAACACGAAAATCCATGTATCACTCTTATTATAAAAATCCCTATTGCACTATTTATTTTTTGAAAGTAAAAAAAAATAAAAAATTGGAGGGGGGGGGGTTGGGGAACTTTTTTGGGTGTGGGTGGGAGGTGTCCTAGGATTTTGGGGGAGGGGGGCAATTTTTTTTCAAAAAAGTTTTTTAATTTTTTTTTTTGGGGGGGGGGAAGAGACGTGGGGGTGCTAGGGTGAGGGTGTAAGGGTTGCCAATCGCAATAACAATTATGCATCAATCTCAAACAAATTTGAAACAAATACATAAATCAAACAAATTCGAAACAGGAACATAAATCATCGCCAGTCCATAAGTCAATTGGAACACATCTAAAACCAACATTTTATCAAATGCACAAAATAATAAGATTATTTTAAAAGAATATACTAACTTGACAAAGGCCAAATAATATGATATTGAGTATAATCTATGAATACTAATCTAAAAATATAAAAAAAAGTTTATTTAAAGTATCGACTTATTGCTAATGGACAACTTTTGAAGGTTGAATTAAGAACAAACTTTGGACATAAAAAGAAGATAATTTCGAGATAAATTTTTAATATTTCTTAATCAATTAAAGTTTAAAATGCTTTATCACATGATTATAATTAGTATAGGGACAAAGTTATCTTTGCCTTTAGATAGAATAATAATTCTGAGATAACTTATCTCGAGATAAAATAATTAAAATTATAAAAATACCTATTCAAATTCCTTTTATATATTATTTTCAATTTTCACATCTTTTATCCTTGTAAAGTGTATTTTTTAATTAGTTGAATGACTATTTAAAACATGACATAATTTTTCTAAATTAAACGTGCCTTTAATTTGATTTCAACTTGATAGATATGTCCTCTATTTTTAAATATACACGAATAAACACTTCAAATTATATGAAATCTAATAAATAGATGTATCTATTCTTCATGACAAATACATGTAAGAATTAAGATACACTCATTATTTTACATGACAACTAATTTATATTATGAGAAAATATATATATATATTTACTTATTTAATTTTATATAAATTTTTAAAATTTAAATATCTATTGATACACAATATGTATGTTTTGATAGCCAAAAATGACAAAGAAATTGGTGAGAGATGATAAAACCAAACAAATTTATACTTTATCCATAACTATACACTACACATTGTGAGTATCAAATGCTGCAATTTCACCAATGTCTCTCACTTCACACAAACCCTTTGAATAATCCCTCTATCTTCTTCTTCCTCACCCATCCAACTACCTCTGTTTCAAGATGGAATTTATTCAACAACAACAGAAGAGGAAGAAGAAAAATTTGTTGGGTTGAAGCTGTGGAAAAAGATTCTGAATTTGAAATCGACCCTGATAAAGCCCGTGAAGCTTTGAGAAAACTTGATGAACAGCTTCAAACCCTTTCTCAGAAACAAATTGACCCTCCAAAGATTAGGGGTAATCCACTTTTCTTATCTCTATAAAAATTGTTTTGTTGTCCTACCTGTATGGATATGAATGTTTTCTGGTGAATAAATGTTTTTTTTTATATGAGGGAAGAGAGTAGAAGGTGGGGAATCGAATGCTTACCAACAAGGCGAAATAAGATTTTTAAATGCATAGTACATAAATATGTACTTTTAACTTGGCATCAGTTATCTATGTATTTCAACTTTGATCATACAATAGTAAACACTTTTAACATAATACACATAGGATAAAGTTGAACAAGTTGACATAATACACATAGGACGCTACGAAGGATGCTCTGTAGGATACGAATTGCCATATAGGACACCGAGTAGGGCACATGTGTCTACTTATTAAACTTAATACAAGTTCATATCTCTATGTGCTCATATATGTCAAGATGAATTCAAGTTAAAGAACACGTTTATGTATTATGCAACTAGAAGTTGAGCCAAAGTTATTGTGAAATTAGGTATTAGGCCTAACTCATATCCAAAAAAAGTTATTGTGAAATTAGGTATTAAGCCTAACTCATATCCAAAAGCTAGCTTAAAGGGAGGAGGATTGCCTAAGCTTTATATGCGTGGACAATTTTGATTTTCGGGGCCCAACATCGGGTGAGACAGAGCAGATCGGGTGAGACAGGCTCTGCTATGATACCATGCGAAATTAGGTCATAGGCTTAACTCACACTCCAAAAGCTAGTCAAAGGGAGGTCGATTGTCCAAACCTTATAAAGAGTCCATCCATCTCATTAACCACCGATGTGGGACTTTTGTCATTCTTTAACAGTTATTACATTTTGCTTAACTTGTATCTACTATGCTGTCTCTGCTGCTGTTGTATATGACGTGTAGAGAATAGATATATTCTTAATTGTGTGCGGCTTTTCGCTGAAATCGTGTGGTATTGGCCAAAAGAGGACAGTATAGCGATGTTAAGAGCGCTAATTATTGAAATCCTCGTGTTTTGTTACTTGCAATAATTTGCAAAGAAAAGTTTAAAGGGAGAATTAGGAAAGTTTTGAATGATTTGAGCTGGCTTGTTCAAAATCAACACAGACGAAAGTTCTGTTCAAACTCATTTTTGTTGCTGTTAAGTGCTTGGACTGACTCTATTTCACAGTTGAGACTTGAGGTGAAACTTTTTTATTTGATCAATAGTTGAAGTGAAACATTGAAAATATTAACCTTGGCAACTATTAGTTAGGTAACTTGAGCTGGTAATGAGGTCATAAAGTTCGGTGAAAAGAATATATACAACTTGTTTCTTGGATGGTATACTTCCATTGATCATATTTCTCGCGGATTATACCAAGAAACAACAATTAGACACATATAGTCTTATATTGAAAAGAAGCCTGTTTCAATTAATGATTATTTTAGTTGAGCAAATGTGTTACCTGTTTTTCTTTTCCTGTATTTTGATGATCTTACCCCATTCCAACTGCCTGCTTATGTTGATATTTCGTACTTAACTTTCTTTCTTCTAGTTTGCTATTCGTTTGATTGTCTTCTCGATGCCATCTACTTTCAATTTGCAATACAAGTTTTGTTGCCTCTTCTTCGTCCAGTTCAAAAGATTTTCCAAGAACACATTACACTCAATGTTTTTCTCCATAGCTCAAATTTGTCAACGGTTGATTCAAGATTCGAGATCAAAGTGGTCTCTTTTCGTTCTTCAAAGTTGGAAACAAGAGTATGAATGGAGTCTCAAAAATTTTCTGTTTGTGATCTCTACTTTTCATCAAAATGCTAGCAACACAACATTGCCGGTCTGTTAATGATTTTTTTTATCAGTCTTGGTGACTCTCCATCTCTTGGTGGAAGTCCATGGTTTTTCTTAAGGATTGAAATCATCAGCTCGATTAGTTGTGGTTATAGCGGTGTCACGGGGGATAGGAGTACCATGAAGGTGAGAGATAGGTACATGAGAGGGATCCTGTTTCTTTGTTAATGATTGTATACGTCTTCTATGTAGGACGATAACATCTGAAAATGCTAATGCACAATGAATAAGAATTCTGTTTCAAATCGAATCCCTCAATAAAAGGTAAACACATGAATAGCCTCAGTTTCTCATGTAATGGGAAAGAAGAAATATAGACATCGAAAGTAATAAGTAGTCTTGCTTCCACAAGATATGAGGTTGATTCTACCTGTTTTCCTCTGTAACTTATCGACACAATTACACAAATGGGATTTACGTTGCATTGCCAATATTCCTGACTCGAAATTTTCTTGAAACACTTGCAGCTACTGATGTGACCCGTGCTAGAAGCCAAGTGACAGAAGACACTCGCGATCCTGAAGGATCCTTTTTGACTTCCCTAGCGTTCGGTCTCTTACTCTTCACTATTTTCTATAATATACTCTTCACTACTGTTATCAAACCAGCAGTTGATGGACCAGAAACAATTGCAGAAATAGACTTATATGCTTCAAACTCTTGAAGCAGCACAGATAAATCATATAGATGGAGTTCATAATGAGCTGTGAAATAACATTTGTATTGAGGCAGAAAGGTTGAATCAACTGTATAATGAATGCTATTTCAGAGTAAAACCATATTTCAAGAGGCCCTGTTTTTCATAATTTTAGATCATGGTCAAATGTTTCTTCAACTATTTTCAATTTTATAGAAGGGATATTTAGACCATGGTTTATAGGTCCATAAGTTATAAGAAAAAAAAAAAGATTATCATTTACTAAATAGTTACTCCACTTTAAAACAATTGACCAAAAATAATGTTTCAAAGAAAGAGTGAATGTCAACTTAAAGATACAAATTAGTTAGAATAAGGGTTGTATACACTCTACGTGTGAGAATACACACTAGGTATATTATCACAAATGTACCTGCTGAAAAATTGTCACATCACCTAATTTATTGTAAACTACTAAAATTTACATGTTTTATCAACCTAAAATTTAGATAACAAGGTCATGTGTATGTATACAACAACATACTCAATATAGTTTTGCTACTTACTAGTGCAATTTTAGAAGGATAAAATATATGCTAATTTTATTTTATCTTTGTGACGTAAATTTTATTTCTGATAAATTCGTTCATCATCATAACCAATTATCATCCTAGGTCAAAGAAATTACCTTCATGGAGCTACCTCTTACTTAGATAGTTTGTTCTCCAATTCAAATTCAGATCAATTGACAAATGGATTTCGTGTCCGGATACGAAACACTTGATGAAAAATTTGATCATTCAAGTCGAATAACATTTAGCAATGCTAGGTTCCGATCTATATGAACTTCTTTTTGCTCTTATGATATTTCTAGAAAGCAGAAAAAGAAATAATAAGGAATATAAAAGAAGTATTGAGTATCAGCTTCTATCTAGTCTTGTGAAAGATGGGCCTAGTCTCTTCCTTTCTATTTAGGAAGTGAAAGTCCTTTCCAGTGTGACAATATGAGTAGATAATGCTCTACTCTTTCCAGATTTATTATCGGTGCTATTAAATCTAGTAGGCCCATGCATGAGTAAGGTAAAAATATATAAAAAATTTACATAAATACACAACTTAAGATATCATAATCTCTAGGAGTTTCTACCAGTTAAAAACATTACAATAGTTCTCTCGTATACACCCCTTCAATTGAGTAATATGTCATTCGCAACGAGTAGATAACCAAAAAATGTATTCGAGAGAGTAGTGAATAATTTAATATTTTTATAATTAGAGAAATTTTCGAAATATGATTTAATTAGCCCATAAATATATGAAATTTCTCGACTTTATACAACAATATATTTCTAATGGACTTGTAGATAAACCAAAGGCCCAAATAATGAAATGGCTGATTACAAGCCCATTAAGCTCTGAAAAAAACCCTAGGCTTATAACTCTAATGTTTCTTCATTTCCATCAAAAAAGAAAGTTGCGCAAAAACCCTAGCACCGGTCCAATCTCCTTCACAACACTGCGAAAATGCCGCCAAAGTTCGATCCTTCTCAGGTCGTGGAAGTTTTCGTCCGAGTCACCGGAGGTGAAGTTGGAGCGGCGAGTTCACTCGCTCCAAAAATTGGTCCACTCGGTCTTTCTCCTAAGAAAATCGGTGAAGATATTGCTAAGGAAACTTCAAAGGACTGGAAGGGTCTCAGAGTCACCGTCAAGCTCACTGTCCAAAATCGTCAAGCTAAGGTATCAGTTGTACCTTCCGCTGCTGCACTTGTGATCAAAGCTTTGAAGGAACCTGAACGTGATAGGAAGAAAACGAAGAATATCAAGCATAATGGAAATATCTCGCTTGATGATGTTATCGAGATTGCTAAAGTTATGCAGCCTAGATCTATGGCTAAGGATTTGAGTGGAACTGTGAAGGAGATTTTAGGCACTTGTGTGTCTGTTGGTTGCACCGTTGATGGAAAGGATCCAAAGGATTTGCAGCAAGAGATTTCTGATGGCGATGTAGAGATTCCTGAGAATTGAAGAGCTCAAAAGAGGGGAATCATGATTCCGTTTGCAGGAGAAGGTTAAATTCTGTATTTTTTTCAATATAATAGTTCTAAAGTTTGGATTTATCAGATGATACAGAATCCTCTGTTGAGCCAGAATTTGATAAAATGTTTGTTTCAATTTGCATTATTAGGATTTTGATTGTTCATCTATATCTATTGGAATGCTTTTAGCTTGAACTTTTTTTCACAAATGCATAGCCTCTCATAGTTTTCATATGAAACTGCAATTTGCCCGTACTTCTAAATTTTGCTTCAAAAACAGTTCATATGCTATTTGCGATGACTGATGAGTTGCTTTGTTTCCTTGTATCATTTTAGCAATAGTCTTTTTAGATATTATACCTTTCTGTGCATGAACATTGTGTAATCTCTTCTGTGATCTTGATCACCATGATTACTTTTGAACAGTTGAAAAGTGCTTCTCAGCATAATGCTTCTTTCGCCGAATATAATATAATGGAACAACTCCACTGCTCCTCGTTGAAGACATGACCTTAGTTAGAATGGTATAGATGCTAGTAGCTCCCCGATTAGGGTACAAGGTCGTCGAGAGCATTGTGTATGCTGTAATATTAGCCTTACTCATATGGCTTCTTGCTTACCATATGGCGTTATTATTCCCTTTTTGTGTGTTTGATATTGCTTTCCTTTCCTTATTTGTTGTCGCTTATACCCTTGTTCATAAGTACTTTGATTTGATGCACTCGAGTCTAGGATCTCTCAGAAATAGCCTCCTTACCTCCACGAGTTTGGGGGTAAGGTTTGTGTATACTTTTTACCCTCTCCAGACCCCACTTGTGAGATTACTTCGTGTATATTGTTGTACTGATGCAACTTCTCCTATTATTTTGCCCCATCAAAGAGTTCGCGTAGATCTCTATTAGAAGACATCCTTGTTCTTTTCTAGTAAGCCAGACAGACTGTCACGGCACTGCTCTTAGTGTAGTAGTTACAACAGCGACATAACCAATGTATTATAGGGGTTTGACGAGGGTAGTGTGTATGTAGACTGACCCTACCGTTTGTTGGGATGGTCTCTCTTGAGGGCTCCTCGCCTTTTGCATATCGCAGAGTGTGTATGTCAATCTGTTTCTTTTAATCCTCTCGAGCGCCCTTTCTTCACCTAAACCTCTACTTGTAGGTTATGGAAAAAATAGTAGACTAAATTGTCGATAACACGTCTAAACTATGTTACCGTCCAAATATGAAGTGGGGTAGCTCCCTTTACATATAATAATTGTTGTAGGTATTTGGTTCTCCAAGTTGTTCAAACATTATTAAAAGATTTTCTCATCCATATTAAGTGTCCATACCAACTTCCATTGCCAAATGCCACCAAAATACAAGTTACTTCAACTATAGGATACATATTCCTTATCTTGAATTTTAATTCATTTTATATCACCACAAGAGTTAATTTCATCGTGATATTTTTTGTTTCTTTCTATCTTTGCTGCTCAATTTAGTGATATTTTTGTTGTTATAGACTTGGTGTCGATTCATAGCTAATTATAATTATGCAAACATTAGCAATCTAAGAATAGAGTCTATGTATTATTAATAGCAATGCATGTATTAGGGTGTTTTAAATTGTCAATCAAGTGTCATGTTAATTTTATTTGTGAATAACATTCTTTCTATCTACTTGCCAAATGTCGTATACACTATATAAAAATTAAATAACTTATTTCTTATTCAACTATCAAATAAATCCTTAGCGGATGAGTTCTACATTCTGTGAATGTTTGATAAACTCTGCATTGCGCTTCACTAATTATGAGGATTTACCATATCGGATTTATCATAGCTCGTAGAGAGGAGGATATAGTCAAACGGTTTGAACTTTATTTGATTCATAAAGGATCTTTTGAAGTTATACATACCTTTAAAAAGTGCCGTGCCAATGCAAAGCATATTACGAACCTTATCACTCAACTTTCAATAGCTCATGAAATATCGATAGATTCTTAAACTTGTCACCAACCATTGTCTATATCATATAGACACCTTGACAAAGTCGGCTTGACATTTCAATGAAGAGACCCATTTTCTAAGAAATCAACATGGTTGAGTAAACCAATCATTCACAAATCACAACAAGCCAAGTGGGTGCCTATTTGTTGCTTCATTCATTTATGACATTTTCTATACACGTGGAATTGCATAGTACCGTCCAATAATATTTTCACTTCCAATATTGTCTATGATATTTTCTCATTCAAGAATATTCTATTTTTATCTCCTATTTAAAACCCCAAAAAACCTTTTGCTTTTCTTCATCAAACCAATTCCTTCACACTCCAAAGCAATAAAACCTCTTATCAAAAATACTTTCTCCAGATATTTTTGACAACCATAGTGTTCGAGTCAACTTTCTGTCTGAGTAAATGTCTACCTTGGTTGAATTTCATGTTTTCCCATATCATAGTGTGGGAATGGCTAAAAAGATGGTGAATGTGAAACCATGGATTGAAGTTGTACCACCACTTGTTATTTTCCCAACAAAGATTTCTCATTCACCAAATCTTGAGACAATCAAAGAAGAAGAAGAAAATGAAGATGACAAAAAAGATCACTCATTTTAACTTTTTTATTCAAGAATCTCTCTAGTGTTTCTTCTTCCCTTTTAAGCATTTTTGTTTTTGTAAGGGGAAGAATAGTATTAGTTGTATTTAGTTGTTAGAGCAATGTGAGCTATCTTCAATATGTGGTGTATATATAATGGAATGAAGATGTGATGAAATGTGTGTATATATGTGTGCTTTATGTTTCTATGTATTTTGTTAAGGATATGGTTGGTAACAATCTGATATAATGGTCTCATCTCCATTGTATTGATTAATAATTAAAGTTCTACTAATAATGTAAATATAAAAAATACAATAATAACACTTATAAGTGAGGTTTGGAAGAATATAATATACACATACATATCTACTTTTGTCATGGTGAGGATAGGTCATCAAGGCATTTTTTTGATGAACCAAATAAAATTTCAGGCCAACTGGAGTTTGATTATTAAAGTCATAAAAGTCATTAAATCAACATATACATTATAACAATAAAGTCTTATTTATAGTGAGCATCGATAACCAAACCGTTAGAAAAATCTCATAATAATAAATTCTTATTTATATACATTATATCATTTTAGGTTGCAACCCTTGCTGAAACTCGCACGAAGGCAAGGTATATATTTGTGAACCAAACTATCTTTTTTATATTTTTCACGATTGATAAAAAAACTATAAAAAATCTTTTATAAGATCATTTCATTTTATTAAACGTATAAAAAATACTCAATGGTTAATGTTGATGTACGTATCTCCTTCTACAACGTTCCACATAGGAACTTAAATATTTACTCATTTCCTTCGACATGTCTCATTCTTATATATATCTTTGACAATAACTAAACATTCATCTTAATTTTACAAATAATCGCAAAAATTGATATATGTAGCTTAATTAAAGAAATCAATTACTTTCTTTTCGAAATAATTAGGAGACTTTTTTTTTAAAAAAATACGGAGTTTTGCTTCTGGCCGGCTATAATTATTAATGTAAGGGGAAATTTAATAAGGGGGAAAGTAATCCAAGGGTGAATTAAATACGTTAAAAGTAGTTGAGGAGCCAAAATTTTAACTACTAAAGATATTTCGATGCAAGAAGAAAATATAGAATATTATTCAATAATATATTTAAGGTAAGAGTTTCACCGTGCTTTATTTGGATATCGCTTTAAACTATATTATTTTATGTAACATATATAAAGGGAAAATTTTTCAAAATGTCAATATTTTAACATTTAAGAGGGCTCATTAGTAAACTTTCAATATTTAGTAAAAATGTCAAATTTTACTTTGTTATGTATCTTATTTATGTTTTTATTATTTGTTTTTATTTAAAGAATATAATTAGTTAATAACAAAAAGGAGAAAATCAAGGGAGAGAATATTTCAGAAAAAAGGTAAGTATCACTTAATTTTCTCATCAGTTACATTTTCAAAGAAAATTTAGACTTTGTTCTTCTTTTTTTCTCCAGAATTTTTACCTTTTAAAATTGTATTCATTCCAAAATATATTCTATTTATATTCATTATAGTTTTTTATTAGTTTGTATTCATTCCAAATGTATCTATATAGTTATTTAAGAAATATATTTGTATTCATATTTTTTTTCCTCTGTAATTATTTTTTTCTTCAAAAATCTTGTATTTCGTATTCATTTCAATATGTATTTTATTTGTATTTCTATTTATTCTAGTTTTTATTTAGAATTTTTTATAATAATATATAAAATACAACAAAATAGTATGATGAAAAAGTGAGAATGAAATAAAAAATTGAAAAGAAATAATTGAATATTTGGTGTAATCATTCTTAAATAAAATATAGTTCACATACCTTTAGAATAAATACAAATTAGAAAAAATGTCAAATTCATAAACTATGCAACATAATTTTTGAATGGATACAAATATTAATTGTATACATACGATTTTAAATACAAATTGAGAAAGGATACAAAATTCTGAAATTTATATATATATATATATATATATATATATATATATATATTAAAAAAAAAGAAACTAATAGGATTTTGTTCTTCATGTAAATAATATACATATCTAGTTAGTATACATTTGGGATGGATTCAATTAGGAACAAATACAAGATTCATAACTATACAACATGAGATTTTGAATGAATACAATTATTAATAGCATACATACTAATTTGAATATTAATTGAGAAAGGATACAAAATTCTAAGAAAAAATTATAAATACAAATACAAAAAAATTTCATAGCATACAATACAAATTTAACAAAAGTTCATTAATAAAATATAAAATATCATAGTCATGTAAAATGTATTCATAAATTATTGAATATCTACAAATGTGAAAAAATATAAAGGAATGAATAAAAAATGATACATTATCAAAATTAACAAAAACTGACCCCAAAATACAATAATAAAATAACAACTGAATACAAAATACAAACTAATAAATATTGCACAATGTACATAACAAGAAATTTACAAATATATTCAGTACACATTGTTGAACAAATTGTTCTTTAACTTCAACTCAACATGCAAAAATCTAAACATGTAAAAAATATTTAAATACCTCTTCATCAACAATTTGGTCTTCTCCGTCATTTTCTTGTACCCTACGAGTTACATTTTCAATCTGAATTTGATGAAGACTTTGTTCTTGTCGTCTCTCTTTCCTAATTTTAGAAGCAGATTTTACAATATCCGTTATTTCTTGAGTAATACATAGATTAAATGATGAAAAATCACTAGAAACCATTTTACTAAGATGAATAGTGTCTCTTAGAATCATTTATTGAAGAGTGTTTTATAGTTCTAAACGAGAATTATCCTACTTTCACCAATGATTTAAACAACAATAAAATCAAAAAATAAATCTAAATTGATAACGATGAAAATATCTTAATTAGAGGAATTTGTGTGAATTCAGATTTTGAAGATAAAAAAAACATTTCGGTAGAAGATAATAAGAAAATTGGGGTTGAAGATAAGAGGGATTTGAAGGTTGAATAGGAATATGAATAGGAAAATATGGAGAGAGAGAATTTTATATTTTTTAATTATGGGAAGAGAGAGATATGGGGAAAATTTGCAGATTTTAATTTTTTTAAAATTAAAATAATTTGGAAAAAGTGAACTATGGATATACATGAAAATGTAAATAAATTAATTTTTTAAGAGATAAAATAGGGGTTTAATTATGATACATATTCTTTTTCAAAATAATGATATTTTTGACATTTTAACTAATATTTTTAAAGTAGTGAGTTTTTTACTAATTAAGTTGTTAATTTTGACTAGTTTGCTAATTTTTCCTATATAAAGTTTAAGTATTTATAAAGTTTTAATTTCAGATGCGAAAGTGATCCGAATATCGAATGTCTGTGCACTTGGGCCTTGCGTAAGATCAAGATCCAAATTTTGGGCTAAATTTGGAGAAGGCCCAACCATTGAACCAGGTAGAGGCTGCTCATTTACCTTCTTGGGCTTTCGACAAAATTAGAGCATCGTTTGGTAGAGTTACCAAAAAATAGTTCAAATATTTTAAATTAAAAATATGATAATTTCCCCCCAAAAAACAAGATTTCTCAAGCTTCTAAAATGGTGGAAAAATAATTTTGAAGCTTGGATTTTGAAAGAAAATAGAGTAAAATTGAAAGCAATAAGTAGGAGATGATTTTACCTTTGAATGAATAATATGACAGGAAAATTCACCGGAATTGGCAAAATCAGCAGCAAAAATAAGTTGCTTATTGGAGACTTTCTTTCTGTAATATAATTTTAAACATTGAAAATACAGATATTATTCCATATTTGTTAGAAAAGAAGGGGAGATTAAAGTGGATATATTAAAACGTAGATGATGTTTTGTATTTCTCAAGTAGGGCACATGAATGATGTTGAAGACTTTGTGACTTGATGTCACATTAAGTCTTGAGAGTGATTATTTTGCCAACTCTCTCTAATTAGTAGTCTAAAGCTAAAAATAAATCGGACACTTAATTAGTAGCTTCTTGTATGACATGCATTACGGTGTACTTTATACTTGCAGCAATTCGATTTGAAAAAAATAGCGATGAACCCAAACTAATGGGATGCTCTCCAAAACCCTAAAACTCGTGAAGAATTTGTTAGAAATATGAAGCAAAATTGACGAGTTGTGTACCTTATACTTGTTAACTTATGATATTCTGATTAATGACAACTCGCAGAAATTAACAAGGAATAATACGAGCAGCCGGGAAGTCATGACAACATTACGAAAAATAACACAAAGCCGAAATAGATCCTAGTCTGGATTAACGAAGTAAAACAGGAAAGTCATGAGGCTAAAGAAGGGAAAGAAATATTTTTAAATCAATCAACCAAGATTCAAGAAAGAGAGTGAAGATCAGAAGATTAAAAGATCAGCCAAAGATTCAAGAAAGATATTGATGTAAATCAATCAGCCAAGATTAAGAAAAAGAAATATCTTAAATCAATCAGCCAAGATTCAAGAAAGAGATCAAAGATCAGAAGATTAAAGATCAACCAAAGATTCAAGAAAGATATTGAAGATCAGCAAGATTCAAGGAATTCATCTAACAAAGGAAGAATTGATTTAATCATGCACATATCTGATATAGAACATGATTCACAAATCAATTCAAATAAATCAAGGAATCATCTATAGATTCTTGATTTATAACTCCTTGGGTTTCCGAAACAGGGTATCATCTTTCACAGCTATTTAACCTGTCTCAGTCTTAGATATGAAGCACACACTTCACTTGAACTTATATTGTAATCTTCTTTTATCTTTCATAAACTCTGTACACCTTTGGGTGAACAATTGTAAAGAAAAGAAAAAGAAAGATCTGAGTGTAAGTTATACAGGTAGAGGTGTGTCAAAGAAGAAGGTCTGATTTGCACATCAGACGAACTCTTAATCGTAACATTCTGTAACATCCAAATTCTCAACAAGCTCTTAAGGAACCTTGTAACCAAGGGACTGGACTAGCCACCACATCGGTGATCCGAACCAGTATAAAAGCACTCTGTGTTATTTACTTACTGCAAGTTATCATTACTGTTTATCTGTTTTAGTAACGTGCAGGTGAGTCGACTGAGCAGAGTAGGAAGTCGACTGAAGGGAATTTTAATTCCCCCCCCCTTGACTTTCAATACTTGCAGCTGATGTCCTTGATTTTGCTATCAAAATGAATTACTCCACATTCACTCTTCGAATCACTAGAAAACAAAGGCCACGTTTCACAAACTAAATGTCAATTTTGTTTGTTGGTTTTCTTTGAAGAAACTTTATCTTTTCTTTCATGAAAATATTTGATCGGGTCGGATCAAATTGAATTGGATCGGTCCACATGTGCGACTCGAAAAAACTTACGTCAAAATCAATTCTCGTCCAAATTACTAAACCTTCATAATCTCCTATCACTACTCCTCATTTGTGTTTGTTTTTCTTTTTTTTTTTCCTTCTTTGCAATTTTGGATTAATTTTGACTTTTTAGCTTTTAATAATTTGTTCATTGAAGAAAGGGTTTTGTTTTTGAAGATTGCATGTGCGGTTGGTGGCTCCGGTGATATTGAATAGGTCGAAGGAAACAAGATACTTGTTAAAGAGTAAGACCGATAAGTCCATTTATTTTTTTGGAATAATAAAGGAATTAGTACTTGTGGAGATTCTTTTGTAGAGGAATAAAGAAAGAATTTGCATAAGAAAAAAATGAGCCCTTTGAAGAAGAAGAAAAAAGGCAACAATGTAAAAAATATAGAAAGAATTTGGATGAAAAAATTAGAAGAGTAGAAAAGTCCAAAAAGTTTTTTATTTTGTTCAATAATGGTGAAAGAATAAATGGGGAAGAAGATGACTCTTAGATAGGTAAAAAATTTACATTCGCTATCATTCTTTAGGTCATTTTCTATCTTTTTGAAGACCTCACGCGTCTAAAAAATGTGTATCACACACTTTAAACAAAAGTGACACATAGAATGACAAGTCCAAAAAGGGATTTAAAATACAAAGTTTTAGTGGATTCAGGAGTTCAGTTGATAAAATATTAAATATAAGGATTCACAATATAATACATACAAATATCAAGGTACCAATCCAAAGGTACCGATAATCTTGCCTTTAGTTTATTCAGAACTCAATAAACATGTCAGAAAATTACATTTTAAAAGTAATCAATAGCTTTATGACTTAAGAAGCTAGACAATAAATTCTGAATTGAAATAAATACAATTTCATTTAATTATTTTAAAGCCTCTTTTTAAGGTTTGAATTTAGGCCTCATGATTTGTTAAAGCCATCCTTTCATAGGTGGTCAATGCAAAAATTTAATAGCTTCTTCCTACATCAAACTCCTATATATATATTAATGTTAATGTTATACTATGTTATACTCCCTCCGTTCAGGAATGTTTGTCAGGTTAAGATGATACACACTACCCTCAAGAAAAATTAATATAATATATAATTTGACTAATATAATCCTACAATCAATTATTGTCAATTACTTTGGGAGTAACACCCACTTTCTGTTCATTTATTAACTTTTCAATTGGATAAAGATTAAGGAAAGCCAAGGGTCCACCCAGACTCTACATTACTCCATAAAAGTTTTTACCTCTTCTTTTTGGATGAAATTTTTTATTTTTCAAATTTAGAATATGAAAACTTAAAATTTGCCACCAAATTTAACATTATAAAAGAATACATGATATTTTAACTTAAGTTATGGTGTTCATGTTTTTTAATTATTTGAATCCTTGGTTTTGGACTTTTGGTATACAAAGAAGAGTGGATATTTATGTTGTTTCTATTATAGGCAATTGAAGTTCATAATAAAATACGTACTACTACTCTAATCACTCTTAAAAAACTGTACTTAGAATGGTTGATATTTTATTGAAAAATGCAAAAGCAACCTTTTATAAATTAAAGTCTTCTTGTAACTTTAAATCAATAATTAATAAAATGAAATAATTATTAAGGGTAGAATTGAAAAAAATGAGCTAATTAGTTAAAAATGAGCTCTGATACCAATTGTCGGGAATAAAACCGTAACAAAAATAATATTTGCGGTAACAAAGGCAATAAATGCGGAACACAACAATACGGTTAATCAACGAGAATAAAAGAGAAATAATGACACCAAGATTTTACGTGAAAATCCTCCTAAATAATGGGAAAAACAACGACCCGAGAGGAGCAACGAATATCACTATAGTAAGAATTTTACACTTGTTGGTCTGAGCAAAATTTCAAAGATCACTACACACCAAAAAATTGTGGGGTCCATCCCCATGTACCAAACTTTGAATAGCTCTCTGCCAATTTCAAAGTTTGGCAGATTTGGTGCTGAATTATTTTTCAGCTTTACTTAATTTTCAATAATAGGTAAGCTATGAAGAAGAAAAAATTATTTTTCTTCTGTAGCACATTTGAAGGGTAGTGCATTTGTTTTCTGTAAAAGGGAGGACAATTCTTCATTCTAAGTGCACCAAAAAAAATTACAAAGGAGAGAAAAGAAGAGTGAGGCATCACAGAGAAAAATAATCTGTGAGGAAAAATAGAGAGTGTGAGCGATATTATAGTGAGGTGGAAAAATCAAAAGAGGGTTCTTTCTTTTGAGTGTGTAGTGATCTTTGGAGTTTTGCTCAGACCTACAAGTGTAAAATCCTTACTATAGTGATATTCGTTGCTCCTCTCGGGTCGTGGTTTTTTCCCTTATTTAGGAGGGTTTCCACGTAAAATCTTGGTGTCATTATTTCTCTTTTATTCTCGTTGATTAACCGTATTGTTGTATTCCGCATTTATTGCCTTTATTATCATAAATATTATTTCTGTTATTGATTTATTCCCAAAACTTTTGGTATACAGAGAAGAGTGAATATTTATGTTGTTTCTGTTAAAGGCAATTGAAGTTCATAATAAAATACGTACTACTACTCTAATCAGTCTTAAAAGACTGTACTTAGAATGGTTGATATTTTATTAAAAAATGCAAAAGCAACCTTTTATAAATTAAAGTCTTCTTGTAACTTTAAATCAATAATTAATAAAATAAAATAATTATTAAGGGTAGAATTGAAAAAAATGAGCTAATTAGTTAAAAATGAGCTCTGATACCAATTGTTGGGAATAAATCCGTTGAGAAATAATATTTGCGGTAATAAAGACAATAAATGCGGAACACAACAATACGGTTAATCAACGAGAATAAAAGAGAAATAATGACACCAAGATTTTACGTGAAAATCCTCCTAAATAAGGGAAAAAACCACGACCCGAGAGGAGCAACGAATATCACTATAGTAAGAATTTTACACTTGTAGGTCTGAGCAAAATTTCAAAGATCACTACACACCAAAAAATTGTGGGGTCCATCCCCATGTACCAAACTTTGAATAGCTCTCTGCCAATTTCAAAGTTTGGTAGATTTGGTGCTGAATTATTTTTCAGCTTTACTTAATTTTCAATAGTAGGTAAGCTATGAAGAAGAAAAAATTATTTTTCTTCTGTAGCACATTTGAAGGGTAGTGCATTTGTTTTCTATAAAAGGGAGGACAATTCTTCATTCTAAGTGCATCAAAAAAATTACAAAGGAGAGAAAAGAAGAGTGAGGCATCACAGAGGAAAATAATCTGTGAGGAAAAATAGAGAGTGTGAGCGATATTATAGTGAGGTGGAAAAATCAAAAGATGGTTGTTTCTTTTGAGTGTGTAGTGATCTTTGGAGTTTTGCTCAGACCTACAAGTGTAAAATCCTTACTATAGTGATATTCGTTGCTCCTCTCGGGTCGTGGTTTTTCCCTTATTTAGGAGGGTTTCCACGTAAAATCTTGGTGTCATTATTTCTCTTTTATTCTCGTTGATTAACCGTATTGTTGTATTTCGCATTTATTGCCTTTATTATCATAAATATTATTTCTGTTATGGATTTATTCCCAAAACTTTTGGTATACAGAGAAGAGTGAATATTTATGTTGTTTCTGTTAAAGGCAATTGAAGTTCATAATAAAATACGTACTACTACTCTAATCAGTCTTAAAAGACTGTACTTAGAATGGTTGATATTTTATTAAAAAATGCAAAAGCAACCTTTTATAAATTAAAGTCTTCTTGTAACTTTAAATCAATAATTAATAAAATAAAATAATTATTAAGGGTAGAATTGAAAAAAATGAGCTAATTAGTTAAAAATGAGCTCTGATACCAATTGTTGGGAATAAATCCGTTGAGAAATAATATTTGCGGTAATAAAGACAATAAATGCGGAACACAACAATACGGTTAATCAACGAGAATAAAAGAAAAATAATGACACCAAGATTTTACGTGAAAATCCTCCTAAATAAGAAAAAAAACCACGACCCGAGAGGAGCAACGAATATCACTATAGTAAGAATTTTACAGTTGTTGGTCTGAGCAAAACTCCAAAGATCACTACACACCAAAAAATTGTGGGGTCCATCCCCATGTACCAAACTTTGAATAGCTCTCTGCCAATTTCAAAGTTTGGCAGATTTGGTGCTGAATTATTTTTCAGTTTTACTTAATTTTCAATAGTAGGTAAGCTATGAAGAAGAAAAAATTGTTTTTCTTCTGTAGCACATTTGGAGGGTAGTGCATTTGTTTTCTATAAAAGAGAGGACAATTCTTCATTTTAAGTGCATCAAAAAAATTACAAAGGAGAGAAAAGAAGAGTGAGGCATCACAGAGAAAAATAATCTGTGAGAAAAAATAGAGAGTGTGAGCGATATTATAGTGAGGTGGAAAAATCAAAAGATGGTTCTTTCTTTTGAGTGTGTAGTGATCTTTGGAGTTTTGCTCAGACCTACAAGTGTAAAATCCTTACTATAGTGATATTCGTTGCTCCTCTCGGGTCGTGGTTTTTTCCCTTATTTAGGAGGTTTTCACGTAAAATCTTGGTGTCATTATTTCTCTTTTATTCTCGTTGATTAACCGTATTGTTGCGTTCCGCATTTATTGCCTTTATTATCATAAATATTATTTCTGTTATGGATTTATTCCCAAAACTTTTGGTATACAGAGAAGAGTGAATATTTATGTTGTTTCTGTTAAAGGCAATTGAAGTTCATAATAAAATACGTACTACTACTCTAATCAGTCTTAAAAGACTGTACTTAGAATGGTTGATATTTTATTAAAAAATGCAAAAGCAACCTTTTATAAATTAAAGTCTTCTTGTAACTTTAAATCAATAATTAATAAAATGAAATAATTATTAAGGGTAGAATTGGAAAAAATGAGTTAATTAGTTATTGATTGTTTAAATTGACAATTAATCTTGGACATCTATTTTTAGTATACTTGACAAACATTTTCGGACGGAGAGAGTACCTTGTACACAAAATGGACCTCTTCCTCCTCTTTATTGCAACCTTGATTGCTATGATGATCATCAATATTTTGTTCAAATATTTCTTTGCTAACCCTAAAGAAAAAAAAACCTCATATTCCTCCTGGTACATTTGGTTGGCCTATTATTGGAGAAACCATTCAATTTCTTGTATCACTTTACTATGGATTAGTCCATGAATTTGTTCAAGAAAGAACTAAAAAATACAACTCTAATATATTCAAAACCTCATTACTTGGCCAAAAAGTAGTAGTTTTTTCAGGTCCATCAGCTAATAAATTCATATTTACTAAAGGTAACAAAATTTTTAGTGGTTGGAGACCTAATTCTGTTAAAAAACTTTTCCCTTTCCAACATCATTTGTACCTATAGAACATGACACTAAAAGAGCAAAAAGTGTAATTAGTTATTTTTTGAACTCACAAAATGTTGAAACACTTATTAGTACTATAGACTATGAGTGTGTTTGGTATGAAAGGAAAATATTTTCTGGAAAATGTTTTCCAATTTTCCCATGTTTGGTTGGGACAAAAGTTATGGAAAATGTTTTTCAAATCAACTCATTTTCCTCAAAATTAAGGAAAATGACTTCCCTTCAAAAATTAAGGAAAACATTTTCCTTCATACCAAACACACCCTATATGTCACATACACATTTGGAAAATCATTGGAAAGGGAATAATGAAGTAATAGTGTATGATCTAGTGAAATTTTTTACTTTCTCCCTTTCTATTAGAGCATTTATAGGTATCGAAGAATCGAATAATAATAATAATAATAATATTTATGAAAAAGTCAAGATTTTTTCAAGAGGTCTTTTGGTAATGGACATAAATTTACCAGGCACAACATTTTATAAGGCAATGAAAGCTGGGAATGAATTAAAAAAAGAAATTAAGGTGATTATTGAAAAAAGAAGAGACAAATTATTAGAGAATCCAAATTTGTCTAAGGTTGATGTGTTAACACAAGTGATTAATGAAGAAGAAGAAAATGGCAAGTGCATGAGTGAAGTAGAAATAATTGATAAATTGTTTGGATTTATCATTGGTAGTTACCATACTACTGGTACAGCTATTACTTTGATCATGAAGTATCTTGAAGAGAAGCATGAGTTCTTCAATGACATAATCCAAGGTATTTAATTTCTGATCAATTCGTTTGGTTGCCTGGTTAGAGTTATGCATGATTTATTCATGTATTACTTATTTATGTTTTAGTTATTTCATTTGCTACCGAAAATAATATATGAATTTATTCATGGTTTATACTTATTTTATTTATATGAGATTATAAAATGATAATCAAACACCATATTTGATATGCTAAATTTTATACAAAAGCAACCAAACATGATATTAGTTGTGCTAGATTTAATATATAAATACAAATAACTCCTTTCCTATCAAACAGTCAAATAACGTTTTAGGGATCGGTTTGTAGATGGTTAGAAATTATGTAGGTATTATTAATATAGGTATTTATGCAGATATTAGTTATGCGGGTACGTATTACTTATTTTACATCTTCTGTCCTGTACAAAATAATACACCAATTTCCTCATAACTTGTTCATGTATTAGTTATGTTGGTATCTAAACTGCAAACCAAACGTCATATTCATTTTATAAATGAATAACTTATTTTCTAACTAGTCTCCAAACAACTTATAACTTATACAAAAATTAATACATAAGCAAGTTATTTCATTACTAACTACCAACCGAGTAATTGATAAATCGAAGGTATATAGACAAATCATAAAGTCTAAGACTTTCAAGTTGAGAAGGACTAAAATAGAGTAGATGTAATGCAAGTCAGTGGCACATCACGTAAGGTGAATATGAAAGTGAGGATTGATGCACAAATCATATGTAAGAGAGAAAGATTCAAGTACGTACGTAGTGTCAATAATCCAAAAAAAAAAAAAAGTATTGAGAGCTTGATCATATTGGAGGCCTGAAATAGAGGCTCGCATCAAATTGTTGGGTTTTAAAAGGTGTGAATGAAAAATGAAGAGTTGTGACTTTTATTAAGAGTAGCGACTTTTATGAAAAGTTGCGACTTTTATGAAAAGTTATGACTTTTACGAAAAGTTATGACTTTTATAAAAAGTTGTGACTTTTATGAAAGTTGACGACCTTTTTGAAAGATTGTGACTTTTCCAAAGGTTTGCGACCTTTCCAGTAAGACACAATAAGAACTTTTTCGCACTACCCTTTGTTCTATAAATTGAGGAATTTTCTCTCATTTTAAAGATATATAGAATATAAAATTTTCTGGACTTCTTCTTCTACTACTAAATCTAGTATTCTAAGTGTACTTTATTGCGTTGAGTGGCTCGCTGACACCAGCGTTTTGGGTATCAATACACTGGTGATTGAGATCATTCTACCCTGGGAGGACATATTCCAAATCAAACTTCGGATACTAGAGGGGAACAATTTTCTTAAGGGGACACTGTGCATTCAGTGGGCTTGATCTTCTTTCTGTTTTTTCAAATTCTGGTATGTTTACAAATTTTAGAGTTGTGAATTAATTTCTGTTCTTCTATTCTTCACTGGTTCATTAAACTTTGGTTACTTCGTGTTTCTGCAAATTTTGTTGGAATCAGCAAGATTCTTTAAATACAGATTGACAACAATTCTTCTTCAAGAAAAATATTCCATATATTTTTTCTAATCTGTTTCTGATTCTAGTTTCTCTACTAATTTTAATTTTCTAGTTATGAAAATGTTCTTAAACTTTGTTGCGTCTTACCGAGTTCTTCGAAGTTTTGTTCTAAGTATCTTAGGAATACAAGATGGACAACACAAACGTCCTATATAATAAACTTAAAAGTAATCTATATAGAGTGCTTGTTACACCAACTATGTTGTATAAGACAAAGTGTTAGTTAGTATAGAATCCACAAGTTCATAAGACATTATATGAATGTGTCCATATTAGAAGAGATGAGATTATGAACAAAGATATACAAGACAATGTAAAAGTAATCTCCTTGACAAACAAAATGCGAGGAGTCGAATTGAGATGGTCCGGTCATGTAAAGAGGAGGAACACATATAGCGTAGTGTGAATATGCAAGAGTTTGATAATGATAGATATTAAATGAAGATAGAGGTAGATCAAGTAAGAAATTAGATGAAATGATTAGACAAGATATAACTCATTTCCAATTCACTGAAAACATAACTCAAAATTGAAGAGCATAGAAATGGAGCATTAGAATAAAAAGTGTTTTCCTTTATTATTATTGTCCAAACACATTATCCAGAAAGCATTTAAGTTTGGTTTCAAAAGGGGACCATGTACAGTTTGAATGTAAAATAGAATATATATTTAACCATTCATTTTGTACTTGAGCTTGAATTTGCCTGATCGTAAGTAGGATTGGTAAAAAAGGCAAATGAATTCTATCCTAAACTGGAAACCAGAAACACAAAAAATAAATTGAATTCTGAAATTTCTTTATTGTAGTGTTGACAATGGCATGCAATTAACATACCATAAATCCATATATTCTCAATTTTCTAGAGATCTAGCTCGATTATATACATCGATAATGTAAATGATTCATTTTATTATATAGTTCACCGGCTATTTCATTTTTTTCACTACAACAAATATGATATATAGCTATAAAATTATTAGCTACGACATCAAATTCATCACTAATTATTCGGTTTTAGTGATAAAATTTACTTTTCGTGCTTAATTATATGAGGAACATACTTTTAGTGAAGAAACATAAGTTTTGTAGCAAAGTTTTGTCCACTAAAATTTCCCATCAAAAAATTATTTGGCTCCATTTTGTTAAGTGGTGTTAGTCACGAATTTAAAATTATTGGTGACACATTATTTCGTCACTAATAGTGTATGTAATTCATGAAAAAGTACGATATCAAATTCGTCACTAATTATTCAACTTTAGTGACAAAATTTACTTTTCGTGCTTAAATATATGTGACACATACTTTTAGTGACGAAACATAAAAATCAGTAGCAATGTTTTGTCCCCTAAAGTTTCCCACAAAAAAATCAATTGGCGTCATTTGTTAAGTAGTGTTAGTCAAGAATTTAAAGTTATCAGTGACACATTATTTCGTCACTAATGATGTATCTAATTCATGACAAAATATTTTTATTCTTATAATTTATAAAATTTTGAACACAAAAATATTTCATCTAAATAAATATATTGTTACAATATCGACATATTAGAGCTCGGAGTTAAATATTATAAATTTTAGCTATGAAAATTTATATTTAATTATGACATTTATTTCGTCACTAATAATATAAATAATTCGTGGAAAATATTTTATTGTCTCTAATCAATCTATGATTTAGTGACAATTAAAAAATTGTCACAAAATATGTAAGATGTTAAATAGCAACGACTTAAAATTTGTAGTGAATAATTAAACTATTTGCTACGAAAAAATTCATAGCTAAATAGAATTTTTTTCTACAATTGTTCATAAGTACAAGTGACAACTTACAACAAGAATAATACAAGTGCTTCATAAGAAGTAGACAGAGATCATTAGTTAATTGACAAGAGAAAATATTAAAACTAATGAATTCGGTCGATTTGGTTAAATCGGAAAAGTTCAAAACATAAATTTTCTTAAATTACGCAATTATAAATGCATTATTTGAAAAATACAATCCGAGCTATAAGTATTGTGAGTGGGCACAATTCTAGCACTAGATCACTAATATTTGTTGGTTTAGCACTTTTGTTTGATATATTTTCATTGATAAGCACGATAAAAAAATAATTTGTCAAGTCTTTGTGCTAATTTTTGTGCATGTCTATTGATTTGTGATTGGTAAACTACATAGATTAAGTCGATCTATTTGCTTCTGTATATGAATATGTATATATTTAATAGTAATTCCACATACGTACGTAGAGTAACTATACAGAGATAACATCGACTTACAAACTTAGACTTTGCAAAGGTGCAATATATTTTATGAAAATCTATTAACTTTTCTCATCAGTGTGAAAATTGAAATAGACTAAAAAATGAAAGCACAAACAAAAGAAATGAACTAACAAGGATTTCAAATATATTATGATGAAGTACTATAGTTATTGCTATCGATGTTCAGCTTGAACTGATTATTCATTTTTTTAATAAATCAAAAGTTTAAATAAATATATTATTGTACTAAATAATTTTTAAAATTTACAAAAATAAATAAATAAAATGACAAAATCAAACTGAATATATTTAAAGATATTTTAAAAACATAAACAGTTTAATTAAAATATAATCTACATTTGAATGAATTGTGGGTGGTAAATTTCATGCATTTGTGTGTGAGTATAAATATCATATAATATATTGTTTCTACAAAAGTTAAATTTGAAAGAAGTGAATGAGGTATAAAAAAACAAAAATGAACAACAAGAGAGAGTTGGTTTGATGGTAAACACTCTTCACTTTCAACCTTAAGGTTGTAAATTCGATTCCCCAAGGCAGCATAATGTGCGAGCTCCTGGTCAGGGTTGAAAAATTTTGAGATAAGAGAGATGATATATATACATTATATATATAAAAATCACTTTTATAATGATAATTTTTATCATATATACATTTAAGAACAAAATAATATTTTATATATAAAATATAATCATTAGTGACGAAATTAAATTTTGTTCAACTACGAAATACATATAACTTTAGAGACAATTGATTTCGTTCTGACTGAAGTAAACTAAATAGTGACGATATAATTTTATCGGTATTAATAACTTTTTTAGTGACAAAGCATACTATTAACTACAAAAAGTATACTTTTTACGACAAATAAATTTGTCACAAATATTTAAGTATTTGGGGATAATTTTTCTTTTTGTATTTAATATAATATTTTCAGCGACGAAAGTACTAAATCGTCTTTGTATACTTTCAGAGACACGCATGTAGTGACGACTGAGTGGAGAATTATTTTTCGTCACATAAGATTTTTAGTGACGAAATATGATTTATAATTAATAACGAAATTATTTGTCCTTGATAATCAAATTTGTTTTAGTGTTTATTTATCATATAATGTTTGTTATATAGAGTTTTTTGTTATTTTAAGTCAACTTAATTTTAACATTAAAAAAATATTACACAATTTAAAGAATTTATGATATGATGTTATTTTTACTTGTCATAGCATAAAACCTCCTTTTTTTCTGAAGATTGAAAATTTTACTATTTATGAAGAATTATCTTTTTGATAATCTGGTAGTTAATTTTTTTTTTAATTATATATGTGTAATTATCTATAAATATATTTTTAAAATGACAGAGCAAAATGAGATTTCAAGGAATATGACATTCAAAAAATGAAGAAAACTTTGGAATTTTGTGAATGAAGTATTAAGAGATGCACCAATTTTACAAGGTACTTTTAGAGAAGTCATAGAGGACATAACTTATGATGGCTTCCTCATACCAAAAGGATGGAAGGTAAATCTTTAACCTTCTAATTTAAATTAAGTGTATGAAATTAAATAATTAAATGGACATTAAGCATCATATGTAACTTATTTAAAATAATTAGTTTATAAAATGAGGATAAAAGCATCATAGATTATTAATCACTTAGAAAAAATTAGTAAAATATTGTGATGTATACTTACTTGGAGAAGGAGAAGACTTCAACTTACAATACTTTGGAGATTTACTAAAAGTTTAATATACTATAACATGTTAAGTATATGTTTTATAGGTTTGTCAATACAATACTTTAGAGATTTACTAAAAGTTTAATATACTATAACATGTTAAGTATATGTTTTATAGGTTTGTCAATAGACAATAAATAACATGATTGTGTAAATATTTTTTACAACATAATCTATAACATTAATTTATTTCTAAATAATAAATAAGAGGTTAATCGTACTCTATCAATTTTAGGTAAGGCAGTCTGTTTTTTTTTTGTGATAGTGGAAAAGATGACAGATAAGTCACCCTTACTGCCACTCTCTACAAAACCTTACATGAAATTTTCACCTCATACGACTTCTCGCTCAATTCTTTTAAATTCATTGAATCCTTTTTTCCGCGTTCGAGAATCTTAGTCATACATGATATTGAACATAATATACTAAAGTTTGAATTTTTCAGATATATTTAAGTGTTGGAGCTACACAAAAGAATGGTGAATACTTCCCAAATCCTACAAAGTTTGATCCTTGTAGATTTGAAGAGAATGGATTAGTTCCTTACACATCAATTCCATTTGGTGGAGGACATAAAATGTGGCCTGGAAAAGAGTTTTCTAAGGTTCATTCAGAAAAAATATTATGCCCTTTTTTCTTAGTACCTGTCCCAACAAATGGATATCCTGTTACCCTTTATAATGTGTAAGCTTCTTTGCTTTCAAGACATATACATATATATATATATATATATATATATATCACACACACATATATATACATGTGTGTGTGTGAGAGAGAGAGAGAGGGGATGTAATATAATTTATATATGTATGTGTCTGAGAGAGAGAGGGGATGTAATATAAATAATTAATGTTCTTGTAGTTGATGATTCCTCTTTATTAATTAAAAAAACCTAAAGGTTGTCTTCTAGTAAAGATAACTCATTGCCCGAGTAAATATGTTTTTTAATTTGATCTTAGAAAAATCGTACCTAACGACAAATATCTATATCATATTAATGTTGTAGCTACTATTTAGGAAAATACTAATTTGCAGCTACAGTTTTGTCCAATATTGCTATTAGTCTGATTTGTATAAATTCAAAACTTGTATAATTTGGTTCTTTATTGTATAAATTCATAATTTTGTATATGTTTACCTTAGTTATTTGTATACAATTTATGAAAAATTCATAATAAATTATCATTTTTGTATATATTGGCAAGTGAAATATACAAACGAAGGTTTAAAAAATTCTTAATTATAGTTTGTATATACTTACCTTATTTGTATGATCACAAGCGAAATATACAAATAACCAGAAATATACAACCGAAGCCTCCATAGCAAACAAAACTATAGCTATGAAGCGCAATTATCAAAACTATAATTATAGAGTCTTATTATGTCCAGTAGCGGAACCAAAATTTTCAATAAGGGGGGGGGGGTTTCAAAATTCAAAAAAATAGACACACGAAGTAGTCGAAGGGGTTCAACGTACATCTGTTATATATACCTAAAATATTATATTAATCATGTATTAATCATATAACTTTTCGCCGAAGGGTTCAAATGAACCCCCTAATAAGGTGGCTCCGCCATGATTATGTCTATTATGTTTGATGTACCTGAAATTTTTTCTTTTATATTTATGTCTTCTAACTTTGAGTGTGCATAAGTAGACATTTAAACTTGTATACAACACCCCATGTAGGATGCAAATTGTAATATAAGATGTCACGTATGTTGTGTGTCTATTTGTTCAATTTTATATAAAATTTGTATACATTCAAAATCATTACCCATAAATCTGAGTTTGCCAAGTTAAAAGACATATTTATGTACTATATTTATTATATATTATTAAAAAATTAATGATTGTTATAATAAAAGCTCATACAGAAACTTATTGTTATTTGACTTTCAAATTTCAGTTTGAAATAGTAAAAAGTGTGGTGATAATATTGAGTGTGCCTTATGAGCCGATCTGTTAAAGATTCATGAGGTAATTAATTATGAAGAAAAATAATTTGCAAAAAATAAGTTAAAAATGCACATTTCATTTGAAGGTTGTGTTTATTAAAGATTTCTTGAAAACTTGTATGTCAAAGTTACTAAAATTTGTGTTAATTACTCAGTAAATTAAATGGCACTAATTATTTATACAAGGATTAAACCTGAAAGTAGTGTTTCTAAACTAACTAAATATAAAGAAAATAAATAATGAACTTCAATAAAGTCAGAATAGATTTGCCGACACAATTCAAAAGTCGAGGTCATAATGACACACACTCAGAGCTTCAAAAAAAGGTGTGTAAGTCGAAACAAAAACACATACGATATCCCGAAGGGATGTCAGGCCACAAACAATAAAAAACATCAAAAACATTTCAATTAAACTTGATAGCATAAGTATAAAGAGCATTTAATACATTTTTAGAATCTAAAATACATCTCAAGTCTTCGAAAGAAAAGTTAAAGACTTTAAATAATAAATGGAGATTAATTGTGACTCGGAAAGCAGAATCTGGCCACAACTCCGAAAGAGAAAACTCTGTTGAATCCAATCAACCACTACGAGGATCACCCTAACTAGGATCTGCATCGAATAGATAACATAAGTAGGGGGTGAGTACAATCTACATGTACTCAATAGGTGATACCAATTGAGCATAAACAACTAAACAAACTTAAGATATAAACTATGAAATCCGTCAATCTACACGCAAAAAGTCCTATTCCGGCATTGGTGTTGCCAATTTATATAGAACAACAAAAGATGCAACTACTAACTCATTCAAAGAATTTAAAACCGATTCAAAAGCATTTGAAACCACTGACCTACATGACCTATTGTGTCAAAGGTGTTCAAAATATGTTATTTAATCACTTTGTGTATCATTTTATTTATATATGTGATATTTTTTTCTAACAAAGAATGTCCAATTGGACACCCTAACTGTAGCTCCACCACTGCACATAATGAAACATTATTCTCAAATTACAGAGCTAATAATTGTTCGAAGATGCATTAATTTATTTTTTACAGAATCTTACAATTTAGCTATCGATATTTGTTAAATGGACATAAATTCTATACAAAGATCTTTGCCTTAACTAACTCCATATTAAATGTGGAACGAAAATCACATGATTATAATAATGAAATCTCTAAATAAAACAACTCATTCATTTTATTTTCATTTTTTTTTACTTTTTTTTTTATAAATAAAGTTTTGATTTGTGCTTCTAGAAGTTTTGACAAACTATAAATAGAAAGTAGTTGGGATTCTTTTTCTGATAAATTTTCAGTCATATATGAATTTGTTTCCTAACGTTCTATTTTCCTATTTGACCATAAGTAGGCCTTTGACCATGTTATAGTAAAATTTCAAAAAAATAATTTTTATTTATAAAAAATATTTTAAAAAGTTAAAAATGTGTTTGATTATAATATAAATTAGAGTTGTTTTAAATTTCTTGTGAGTAATTTAGAGTGAAAATATTTGATAATTATAATTTTTTTAAATTTTAAAAATTTATGATCAAACATGTTTTTTCGATTTGAACTGAAAAAATTCATAGCTACAACGCCACTTTAAGACACATGATCATCCCGTTCACTTCAATTATAAATTCTTAGAGCAAAGTCGTCTACCCTATTCCTCTAGCAATTAATTGTTGCGGGCTTGTGGATCTATTTTTATTTTTTGATTTGGTATCCGATATTTATATTAGAGTCTGACTAAATTTAAATTTGCTTCGGAAAGTCCCACAGTGTTGTATAATGCTCTCTAGTAAAAGTGACTCTATATTTAGAGAGACTCAAATCAGAAACCTCTGATTAAGAATGAATAAATACGTAATACTCGGGACAACCCTAGTTGGTTTGTGGATCTATTATATTCAACAAACATGTACTTTTTTTTTTATATATAGTTTTGCTTAGTCTTTTTTATTTATTTATAAATATTTGATATACTTTTTTGGGTTGAGGATTTATAGAGGCATTTTTTCTATCTTATGAGGTAAAAAGAAGCACCCACCATTATTTATTTAATTTTTTATATTTCTAATATTGCACCTTAAAAATTAGTTATAATACATTGAAGGTTATTAATCATTTTTCTCTTACAAATTACAATATTTACAAGTTGGACAAAAATAAGTGAGATACTCTATTTTACTGTTAAAATTCATTTTCAACCACAATATATGTTTACACCATCTAGGTTAAGTTGATTAACAACATATAATTTAACACTCTTAATTAATTAGCAACTCTACGAAATGTAATGTAGTAAAAGCTTATCTTAATCAATTAAATTACACTAATAACGTAAATTTTTTAAAAAAAAAATTCTCATAATTTATATTATAGAAAAAGAAAAGTTGTTCTCATAATTGAAAATTTTGAAAAGAAACCGCATGTATTCATCCTGACAATTGTCTATATTATAGTAGACATTGGTGGGGCTATAAAGTTCCATAAATATTAAAAAAAATAAACTAAGGAAGAAAAAAGTGATAAAAGACAAGAAATACTAATGGTAAAAGAAATGTTATATTTACCAAGAAATTTACTGAAAGAAACAAACCAAAACATAAAAAATTCTTGTTACTACATTATCT
>CM040628.1:67697962-67916927 GCA_022817965.1 Solanum lycopersicoides | reverse complement strand
CTCTAATATAATAGTATCGCATAATAAAATAATAATAATAATAATTAAATTTTGTCAAAAAGCTCATTGACTGCTCAATTTTGCATCTTTTTTCTACCCAAAATTCTAGGCTTGTTTTTTTTTTATCAATCACTCATCACTTCTCTCTTCTCTTTCTCTCTCATTCCTCCTACGTGCAGGTAAGTTTCTTTGAATTGGGTATTTTTTATTTTCTTCAATTCTCATGATTTCAGCTTTTTCATGAAATGGGTATCGGATTTTCTTCAAAAAGATACAATCTTTATGTGTTTCTGTTGAAATCCATGTTTTATCTTTGTTGTTGTTATTGGGAATAGGGAAACTCTAATTTCTTGAAAAGTTATAATCTTTATGTGTGTTTCGATATGATGTTGTTTCTGTATTCCCTTTTGATTAAATGGGTATATCTGAATTCTTGAAAAAGGCAATATCTTGATACTGGGATTGGTGTTAGAAGTCGTGGGTTTAGGTTTTTCTAATCCATTCTTGCTCATGGGTGCTTCAATCTTTTTTTTTAATGACAAGGTAGAACCTCGCTACTATGCAATAGCTCGCAAACCACATAGGAGAGAGTAACCTGCACTAGGCAAGTCTGGGTCGATGAGCTCGACCCAGAAAGCAAATCCCTTGCTTTTCAAGGGGTTTCGAACTCGACACCTCCAACATGGAAGTCCCAAGCTCAAACCACTGGGTCACCCGAATAAAGAATAATCATAGTTGTTCTTTGATAGCTATTGTGCATGAAGCTGCTCTATATGAAAGCTCCTACGGGGTTGCAGATTCTCATTCGATTAGTCCCTCTTATTATAGATAATAATTCTTGAATTTTGAGATGAGGTTGGGAGACTGTGTGATGATTCATTCCATCAATAGGGGAAACTAATTCTTAACTAGTTGCAAGCAGTGTTGTCAAAAGCAAAAAGCATAGGAAAGTGCTGAAAGCTCGTTGGGGTTTAAATTGTAATCAAAGAGTGTTTGATAAAGATATGGGCAATGAAGAAGAACAATTCCATAAAGGCACAAGCACAAACATTAATGCAAGAAAAAGTAACTAAATAAGTGAAACATGTCAAATAAAGCATTTAAAGTAAGTTCAAGGCCATTTATCTTGATTTAGATTTGAATAGTCAGTTTTAGATTTCTAATTCAGGTTCGATGACTAGTATTGTATTAATTTTTTAAAGCATCTAAAGTAAGTTCAAAACCATTTCTTTGACAATTGATGTTACATTGCCAAGATATATATTGTCTAGTACCATTATGTTCAGGGTGGGATTTGGGGATGATGAGGTACACCTTAGTGAATCGAACCTGCGCTAAAGTGCTGCTTAAGTGAGATGAGTGTCCAGTTTGAAATTCACGTAGCTTCAAGGTCTAACACTCCTCAAATGAACCTCTAACAATATTGTCTTTGGAGCTGGGTTTTGCTGGGAGGACCGATAATTTTATTTTTTATTTTCCCTTGGGTGAATTTTCCAGGATTAAGGTATCTGAGGGTCTAAGAGTCATTAATATGAGATAAAAACTATGTAGACGTTTCAAGTCTCAACAGAGACGAGAGACGAAACATGCCAGGTAACTTCTTCTTATTTACCTAAGCCTTGGAGGTGGGTACGTGTTACCTAGTAGTTACATTGGTGGAAGGTAGTAGGTACTCGTGTAATAGTCAGTGAGTAAGCTGGTTCAAACACCGCTTGTTCAAAAAATAAAAGCCATAGTTAAGATAAAATGGTGTCTTTTTTCTCCGTTAGTCAATCATGTGAAGTCTGCCGAGATTCCTCGAAGTTCTAGTTACTTAAATACACTAGATTTGAAAATGTCAAAGCATTTTCTTCAAGTGAAGATGAAGGCCATTGTTAAACGCTAGTCAGTGAATCCCATGTACCCTCCATTAAAGTGTATATTTAGAAGACATCTGCATGTGTGGTTTTCAGTAGCTAGAACTGCATATGGAGGTGCCTTTCTTTAAATAAATTCCTGAACTGGTTACTTGTTTTTCAATAGGACACTCATATTGTGGAACTCTGAGAGTAAAACTACAGCAGTATGCCATCAAATTCCAAAAGCACAAATCGGGAGGAAACCAATGCATATAATGTTCCACGTTCCACTGTATATCCTGAACCTTGGTGGAACGGTGCTGTTTATACTCCTGTTTCCCCTGGGTTGATGCGGGAAAATGCATCAGATTCATCATCATTGGAACAATCCGTGGATGGCCAATCACAGTCTGATGGTGGAATCAATGAGGAAGATGATGATGCTCCTGAAAAATCGCAAAGTATCGTACCTTTGCATGCAGGTACATCTCTAATTTTTAATGTTCCTAATGATAAAATAATCATGATCATTGATAGAGAGATAGAGTCTGACTTTTTTACCTTTTGTGAGAAGTACCAAGTAATTGTCCTTTGTTGTCCGCCCAAATTGTATTGCTTGATCCATTTTTTGAAGAGCAATCTCATAGATACTATTATACATGTTAAATATCTTGTTGCACATGACAAGCATTTCACTGACCTTTTTACTTTTTTGAATTTTTTCTTTTTGCTAATTGCATCTAGTAAAATATGTTATTGATCTTTATTACTTTGGTATCATATGGTTTCCAGGTAAGCAAAGTGTCTGAAAATACACTTCCTTGTGGAGTCTTTGTGTCTTTTTTCTTAGTGATTTAGAATAGCACAAGCAATCATATAGAAGTTGGTTAAAAGTTTAAACTCTCCCATAAGAAAACCTATGTTTCTTGGTTGCAAGCAATTGATATGGGTGAAGATCTAGAATCGGAGTCGTCATTATAGTATTTGAGGGTGATGGATCGGAGTATGGGTACAAGCACCGGGAAACCGCTAATAAATGTGTGAGTATAATATAATATAATATAATATAATATGTAACAAATAATTTTTTTTTGATGAATGTGGTGTTCAGGCCAGCTTTCACACACCAGTTACTCATCACCATAAATTCTTAATTGTGTAAACCATCCTCTGTTGCATGGAGTCTTCAATTTTCTTTGGCGACCAGTATCATGTTGACACAGTACATCTAGGGAATTTCGTAGCAGATTATCAACATTTAGGGGGGGGTTCATTGATCAATGAAGATGAAAGTGAAACAGGGAATGAAACGAAGACGAGGCAGACAAAACAGAACACACAGAAGGAAAAAGGAGAAGATGGGTACCTGATTTAAAACTCACACATATTATGAAGAACAAATACCGTTTTTTCCTGCTTCCATCAAGCAAACATAGATTTATGAAGCTACTCCTTTTGAATTTAGACAAAGAGTTCTGTAGGTTGGCAGGAAGTTTGAAGAAACCGAGTAGGGAGGCTAGCATTTCCTTGCTTTTTCCTGCTGGCTGTTACGAATAACTGTTAAGGGTGGATGATAGGGGTTTCTTGCTAGTTGCAGATGGATTGAGCTTCTAAAATGTGATGGAACACGCTTGTTTATTTGATAGGGTCATAAGTAAGTGTAAGCCACATGTAGAGTTCCTTTTTTTGTTATAGCAAGATCTAGAAGAACAAATGAATCTGCCAGTTTTTTACCACAACTTAAAACTAAAGCTTATTTGACATACTAATAAAAATGTGTGAGCAAAATAAAAATAAAAATTGAAAACTGTGAGTTAGTGTGGCCCTTTGGATCCCCTCCAGTATAAATGGGTTTAACAAAAAAATAATTGAAAACTGGATTGCTATAGCCCTTTGGATCCCCTCCAGTAATGATCAATGGAGTCTTTGATTTAGGACAGGTGTCTATCTATAAATTATAGGCTTACGTTTCAATTCCATATTCCACCGTCATCAATTTTCAAATCCTGTTTTTCTTTCACTAAATGTCATTCCGTCTCTCTAAAAGTGCAGGTTTTACTGCAATTCCAGTACCATTGCGTACCTCCAATCTTTTCTATTTATATATTTCAGTGCAATTTCAGAAAAGCTTTGTTCTTTCTTCCCTAGAATTTCACTGCCCTAAACCCATTTGCAACTAGTCCTCTTTCTTATCATAGAAGCTTCAACTTCATTGCGCAAAAGCAATTTCTTTATGTATGTGGATGGTGAGATGCTAAGGATTTGGTTTGCTCTTTCGTTTATAGATGTTTTTTTTTTAAATTGACAAAAAAAAGGCTTTGGAAGGTGAGGTAGCCTCTGCGGCTCTGCCACTGAAATCAAATTCCGGCAGCCACATATAGTGAGACTCCGTCGTTATGTTCATTGGGAAAACTTAAGACTAGAAGAGAATTGTACATAAAGATGAAAGTAAATTAATGTTGGGAAGTGGGTGATAATGAGAGAATAAAAAAGAGGATTACAATCCAAAATTTTTTCAATTCAAATCGATTAGGCGTATTGTGCCGGTTCTTTTGAGTAATATATCTGGAAATACTTCTTGATACCTTATCAATTTAATTTGTAGACAGACAAGTGCCATTAATCAATGACTGCATTGATCTTTACTGGAGGGGATCCCAACCCTATTACTTGTTATTTTATTACGCATATATGATATTGTATGTCTATACCATATTTACACATTTTTTCATGCTGTACTGAAACTCCTATCCATTTTACTGAATCCTAAATTTCTGAGATGAAGAAAAAATACACCCTGCATCTTAAAGTTCAGACTTGTGGAGAAAGGTTACATTTTATCCACTTACATTAGGTACGCAATAAATGTCTTAATGTATGGATTATGTGACTGGTACTAATGAGATCTATTTTCAAGATCAGATGGGAGTTATGGGAATGTGGATCAGAATTTTCAGCCAGCTGCTCCAGCCATACCTGCAAGACTTGATGGAAGCCTAGCACAGCCCCAGCAGCTTGAACTTGTTGGGCACTCTATTGTATGTTTGACCATTTTTATGGGTTATGAGATCTGTTATAATTATCATTTTTGGTGAGTTGCTTCATTGATAATGTCTTATGACTCATGTGGAAGTGACTCTGTTTGATTGGCTACCAGGCGTGTGCTCCAAACCCATATGTTGATCCATACTATGGCGGGATGATGACAGCTTTTGGCCAGCCTTTGGTATACACATATTTAAATATTTTAAGTCAAATTTTATTCTTTGATTTGTGTGTTGAAATCTTTTACCTAAGCTCTTAAAAGAGAGAGGTTACCTCATGTTTCGTTCAATATTGTTGATCTTGCTGCTAATGTGAGCGATTTTAGTATAATATCTTTCTGGACCAGAACACATCAGTGCTTGAAAATTGTGAAATCAGATGTGTCTTGGTCCTCTCTTGAGCCTCTACTAGCTTCTTGCCACTTCAGTGATGCTTTAGAAACACTCACCTTCTCGGCACTACTTGCTTCAAGGAGCTTGTAGTATATTTTGAAATATATTACTTCCATCATTGTTGTTTAGGAAGACTGGGATGACCTATTTCTTGTGGAAGTTTTTGGTCCAAAGTTGTACATCACCGTAATGGTGCTACTGATGCACAATTCCAGCACAATTATTGGATATTGCGGACACCGCCATTTGAGTGGCTTCATTAGAGTTCCAACCAGAGCGATTGAGATAGACCCAAGTTCAATATCGTAATATAATAAATCTAAGAATTTCTAGTGGCATTAGCTGCCGGAATGGTTTAATAGAGGGAGCTTGTGCAATTGGGCAGAACTTCTATTAAACCATTCCGGCAGAAGGGGAATCTAAAAAAGAAGAGAGCATTTATAACTCATTGCTAGTAAAAAGGGAGTTTGGATCTCTTGGTTTCTGGGTGGGAAGGCTTTGATACCATATTTAAGTCAACAACTTGGTCAACTGTAATCTATATAGCACTTTTTTACAGGACTCCAGTTCATCCTAATTAATAGACGTGAAGATTCATATGAATATCATTGTTGGCCCCCTGATTTAGTATAGAAACCTGAATCTCATTGGAACTAGACGCCTCTAACTTGATCGTTGCTTCACGAATGACTACTCCTATGACATGTTAGAATTATGCCTTTCTGAAAAAGTGAACTTACGGCCCTTGCAAAACAATTGGTCCATATTAAGCATTCTGTACAAAAAAGCTCTAGTGTGCATTAAGACATGTCTTTACATTGCTCAACATGTTGAGGCTCGCAAAATGAATTCTCCAATATTCCTATTGCTTCATGTTTATTAAAAGAACAAAACAGAACATATAAAGACAAGTGAAACATGATATGGAAAGACATCATGATGTCAGTTGTGCCAGGGTATTATCTGGTTGGTGGGAAAACTCGACATGCTCATTAGCCAGATTACTTGGTCTTTGCTCTAAATCTATGGCGAGTTTTTCTTTAGAAGTCCTAACCAACTGTTGCACTATTCAGGTTCCTCCTCATGTACTTGATATGCACTATGCAAGGATGCCCTTGCCACAAGAAATGGCTCAAGAACCAGTTTACGTTAATGCTAAGCAGTATCGAAGGATCCTGCAGCGAAGACAGTCACGTGCTAAAGCAGAACTTGAAAAGAAGCAGATAAAGGGTAGAAAGGTTAGTACGTGCCCTCTAATGGGGTCACTCTTTCAATTTCTTCTCCTCGTTGTTCGGAATTCGTTGTCACCTTTTTACTAGGACTTGCTACATGAAATCAGTCTTCTGATATATGGAACTTTGGCCAAGTTCTTGTACCTATTCCAAGTGGTGCAGAGGCAGATTTGTCTCAAGTCTGAAGGATTTCCATATTATCTGACTGGTTGGGCAGTGGGCATGCAAGGGAACTCTGCATGTATGAAGAATTTTATATTTTATCTTGGTGGTGGGGGGTGGGGGTGGGTGGGGTGGAACTGATGTTCTTCTCTACTTCAAGCAAAATAAATAGTGTTTAGCAGTTAGTGCCCCTTAATCCACCCACTTTCTAGGAGAAATAAGAAAGGCTATCTATGACACTTTTTTGCACGGTTTGTTTTAAAAAAGATGATCTGAGATGCAATACTTTTGCTCACATTTGGCTGTCGTTCCCCTCCACTTTCTTATTCCAGCTTTTGCATGAGTTTGTATCGTTGAAGGGAAGACTTGTGCCATTAGTTCCGCATAAATACTTTTTACTTGTATCCTCGCTATAACTATATCAGGATGTCAGTATACTGAACGGAGTCACAACTTTTAGGGTTGATATTTGTTATTTTAGTAGGTCCCTCATGTCATATATAATGTGATGCCATTAGTAGTCATTTCTGAAGTTTGATGATCTGCTGCATTCTCAAAGTTTTTTACACATACTCCTTTCCTTGTGTCACAGCCATATCTTCACGAGTCTCGACATCAGCATGCACTGAGGAGGGTAAGGGCCTCGGGAGGACGTTTTGCCAAAAAGACAGATGCTTCTAAGGGTACTGGTTCTGTGAGTTCATCGGGTTCTGAACCTTTGCAGTTCAATGCTGCTGATATTCAAAAGAGGAATGAAAATGGGAGGTTGGCCGAGCTTCAGCAGTCTTATTCAAATGGTAGCAGTTATGGCAATCAAAGTAGCTTTCAAGAATCAAAAGATGAGTACCAGTCTGCTGAAAGCAGGGGAGGAGGTTTTTCTGTCAAGTAATTGGAGATACGTTCATGTCTAAACTAGCTCTTGCACTGCAACGAGGCTCGAGTATGAACAAGAGGAGTTTACAGGTATTGTTTCATTTCTTGGCTTTTCAAGCTGGGCGGCAATTCATTCTTGGCTTTTTACTTTAGTGTTATGGGAGCAATAGAGGCGACGAGCATACCAGTGTTGCAGCATTTGCTTGGAGATTACATCTTCCCTTTTGTACAGAGATGGATGAACTTAGAACTAGGATTAGAAGTTGTTCAGTAAGTTTATGGTTGACCAGTTACTGTAGTTTTAGTTTAGGAGACCATGTAAAGAGGTTGTTAGTTTTGCATACCTGTCTTACTTACTTCCCTAATTGTTGCCTTAACTTCTGAGTTTGGTTTGTTTTGATGTGATTTGATCTGTTATCATAGAGATACAGTAGGATGAAATGACATATTTGAGGTTAAAGTGTGCAAATATGTCCAGTAAGTCCATATTATAACAGTGAAGGTCAATGGTATCGTACAGAATCGATGATACAGTTTTGAGCACATCCGCTTCTTTGTCCTCCTTTCGGATTCTAACCCAATCACCATAACATTGAACCCCCGACGTGATATTAAGGTGTGCTCAAGCGCGTCCCTCTTTATGAATAATATGTGAAGAGCTTGTAGGTCTTAAGCTTGGCTCCTTTTGAAGGGTCTTAATGCAACTTGGTTTGCATCATTAGGGTCAAGTTGGGCTACAACCTATTATTTATCTTGTTTTGATCTTGATCCAAATGAACTTTGAAACAGGTTTGGGCATTTATTCATTTATTTGTTCTACCCATCTTAATCCATCAATGGGGCGAGACGGTGTGGGTTTAAGGCTATGTGAGGCAGGTGTAAGCGGGTGTGGTGTGACGAAATAAAATATTAAAATTTTGTATTTTATTTGGTTGCTGTGTTTGGGATAACTTATCACACAATTTATAGCATAGTTATGGGATAAGTTATCCTCATCATACCACATCCTACCACAACTCTCTTTTTGTTGTGAATAAAAAAAATTTAAAGAAAAATAACAAATTTATTTCTCTTTCTAGAAAATAAACACTACCTGAATATCAAATGTTGAAAAACATTGGTATTTGAAAATGATTTTCTAGTTTAGGTATTTACGTTTTTGCAAACTGTTGTTTGACGGAGGAGTATTAGTTATTACTTTCTTCATTTCTTTTTATATGTCACAGCATTAGATTTCACTTGCATTAAGAAACCAAGTTAGTTTGCGAGTCTATTCTTATTTAATGTCTTTTTAAAGACAAATTTTCAATAAATGGTAAATAAATCCATCTTTGATTTTTAATTTGTTTGTTGAGATTTCTTTTTCAAAAATCAGATTTTATAGAGTAATGCAATGGTGAAGTAATTAATCAATGAATGAACTAATTACAATGAACATTAATTACTTATTAGTTTTCTAGGTAGGTCAAATATCTATTTTCATGACTAACTAACTATCAAGATTCAAGGGTATAATATATAGCTTATGCGTTTTTATGAAATGACAAGTATTATGAATCAATATCAATAGTAAGGATGACATGAAAAAAAAGTAAAGGGAGTATATACTAATTATTTATACTAGTAAGGATGACATATAAAAAAAAATGAAACGAAAATGAAACGAGTAATTTGTTTTCATATGATATTCCCGAGGACAATAAATGACTTGGTCATACTGAAAGTGCTTTTGAAATAAAATTGACTCTATAAGTTTTAACTGGTACTCCTCCGACTTTCATCTCGTATTAGAGGAACACCTTTTATCTTATACGGTTATTAAGAAATCATTAATAAATTGATCAACTTTATTATTTTGTCTTTCGTTTATATTAATTAGCCTCTTAAAGAAAAAGAAAACTTGAATTTTCAAAATCATATTAATTGTAGGAATAAAATAGAAAATAATTAATTCATCCTAATTTAGTAAGTGATTAAATAATACGAGACAACAAATTTTAATAAAAATGTCCATCTAATATGAGACGGCGCTAACACGATTTATAAGTATTTTTGTTATTAACCAAATGCATATGAGCCTAGAAGGACCTTTCAAGATCTAAAAATTTAGGACATGTTCGTATATTTATTTTACATTCAACTAACAACAACAATCTCACGTAAAACAATTTTCCTTTGTGCACAAGAATAATAATTTACTCTTTCTCATTTTATTTCACAGTGATACTTTTCGAATTTTAAAATTCAAACAAATATTTTTTTTACAATGTATAATAATTAAAGGTGTAAATATTAGAACTAGTTTATTTAAGTATTAGAATCTTCTAAAGAGACACTCCAATAATTACATGAAACTAATAATATCTACAATTAAAAAAGAATTCACATTCTATAAATAATTATCAAATTAATCCTATCTATATACATAAGAAAAGTCTCAAAATATTCCTCACTTTTGCATATTACAAAAAGTTTCTTTCGATCTTTTATATATCATATCATATATGCACATTTTTAAATTTTTAAGCCATCAGATATTCTAACCTTCGTATTATTATTTATTACTAGTGTTTGCTCATATAGTAGAATGCGAAACTTCCTTCATATTATTACTAGTACTAGAATTACTAAAATTTCATGGAAATATACATGTAAATTGTAATGAACAATATGAAATAAGAACAAGGATCAGCAATAAAACATTCATAGAAAACTAAATTAAGAAGTCTAATAGAAAAAAAAGACAAAAAGAAACAAATTTAAGAAAAAATACTATGTAGAGATTATTTTTATAAGACTAATGTATATATAGATGAAAAATCAGTACAAAATCAGTACATAACTCTCCAAGTTCTTATCAATTCCTTCCGTATCCTATCAAAATTCAATAGTCTTCTTCATCTACTTTAACTATAGAATAACATAATAGCCTAATAATCTTGATAGGGTTTCATGAAATAAAGGAGTTTAATTTATATAGATGGAATAGAAGAAATATAAAAAGATATTAAAGTTTTAGTTTAAATATTTGGAGGTTATGAATATGAAAATATGAGTGTTATGAATATTAAGAGAATAAATATGAATAAGTAATTAGAAAATATTAATAAATAAATTAAGAATGTGAAAAAAATTTAATAACAAACCATGTAGAAAGTACAACTAAAGTTCTTATCATGTAATAAAGCCGAATATAAATATGTGAAGCTAGAGTCATTATTTAATAATAATCAAGAGGAATATTATCAAGGTGTGTCTCCATTTTGTAGATTTGCATCCTTTAAATTATTAAAATTTATTATTTATCATAAAGGATAATACTTTATCCACATAAATTATATTATTCATGAGAGGTGTTTGAGGAAAAAGTTAAAAGAATAGGAAAAGTATAGCAATTTAAGTCAAGACTTTTAAAATATATATATATATATATATATATATATATATATATATATAATTAGGAATTAATCTTAGGAAATTTAAAAGTCATTAACATTTAATTAAATTTATACAATCAAATATTTAAATATTTATAACAATTTCATTTATAAAAGGGGTAAAACCGTAATTTAACTTTCAACTTTTTTTTTCTTTTCTTTTTACTTTGTATTATTACGCTCATCTAGTAATCAAATAGTGATTATTATCATCTAAATATCTCATAAATGAATTAGTGACTATCCTCATCTAATATATCATAAATGAGTGTTTGGATTTCCTGTGATATGCGGATGTGAAATACGATGAAAACCCTGACTTGGCTCCTTTATTTAAGGATGTGAAATGAACTCAACTTGCGGAAGATTAGATGGCACAAACAGACTGCAACAAACATCAAGTTCAATAATACAATACAATATTGGAGGAGTACAAGTTGGAATTGTGAATCCAATTTTTTTTTTTTTTTTTGTTAAAAGCAATGAACCATCATGCCATAGATGCTTTCCACAAGAGTTGCCACCCGGTGATAAACAATTCGTGTTTGATCAATAAACTCAAAGTACTTCTAAACAACAATTCGTGTTTGATCAATAAACTCAAAGTAGTTCTAAACAACAATTAGTATTTGATCAAACTTTTGAAAAATGCTTCTAAGTTTGCTCCCAAGGGTGTGGCCTATTGGATGGCCTAGTAGTCAATGAAGTGGTTAAACACCATAAGGTCCATTATAAGTATCTTGTGAAATTAATCAAGGTGCAAACAAACTACCCCCGCATAAATCACTTTTTTCTGTACAAAAAAATAAATAAGTTTTGTCTTCCTCACTCTCACATGGTTTGCTTATCTCAGAGACACTTTTGTTCCCAGCATATTGTAGCTGCAAACCAACGAAGGGTTCAATAAGGGACCACAAAACAAGGTTTAATCTACTTCTCTCAAGTCTGAACCCTCTTATTTTGGAGCTTGCAGCTCCCATCCACCCAAAATGAAGCACTGTATCATATCCAAAATATCAAATTTTACACCAATAAAGTTACTCACAATGACTTCATTGCGTTCGAGCTGCTACCTTGGAAACACATGTTCTAACAATTTCTTTCTTTGGATACAACATGTTCTAACATTTATAAGTTATATGTTTTGGTGATGATCACTGTCTTCTGTATTTTCAGTAACTTCCTCAACTTCTTCATTGGATATGGTTTCATCATCTAGATCACCTGAGGAAAATAGCTTCTCATCGCTACTCTTGCTATCAGTTACATTGTCATTAGGCTCGGTGATGTTCACCACAGGTTGCTTTTCTATCATGCCTGACAAAGCTAGACTTGGAGACCACTCGAGCACATCGTCTATAATGTTAGAAACCCGCTTTTGATACCTGCAAGAAAGGAAGTCAGTTTCAAGATAACATTGTGCAAAACATTCTCGTATCCTTGGACAACAAATCGACAGACTCTTGATGACATAAATGGGTGTACGGCACAATAAACAACAAATTTCATCAGAAACTGACAGGCTGACCAGATAAATTTTAAAATTACAAAACTAAGTGCCAAAATATTAGCTGATATAGCCGGCAGATATCGGTGTTGTAACTTGTGAATACATCAAGTAACATAAGTTGAACTGTTCATCATTTATTTGTTCTTCATTTACTTTCATACATACTCATTGAAAATTCAAGATAATAATAAAATATGACTCAATCCTGTTTTGTAGTTCAACTCAGAAAATTCAGTTAGATTACTTGAAATGAATTTGTGTTCAGCTTTTCTTCATTATTTTTTTTTGTTTGGAAGGAAAGATTAGGTTTTTCTTTTTTTTTTTTTAAATAAATTAAAAAATGAGGCTGTGGAGGCCTTAAACACACAACATTACATGTGGAATTCCAGCAAAAAACTTTTGGAAGGGAAGGTTATGTTATAAGGATTTACTCCATTTTTCTTGGAAAATTTATGAAATTAGGTTCGATTTCTTAAACTTGCAGTCAATGTTTAATATATGGTACTATATAGTATAAAAATATTGTAACACACCTTTATATTAAAACTTCAGATCAAAGTTGACAAAGAAGAAAACAGAATTTCAACTTTATATAACCGGATCACATTTTCTACCCACTAAATCTGAATTTCATAAATCAACATAGAGGCATTAGAGTATAAGTGCAAGAGAGCGAACCTGGCTCTTGCAGCTTCATCAGGAGCATGATGCCTTAGTAGTGAAATAACCACCACACCTGCAATTGCATAGAAGAGCCTCACAGTCCACTTAGGTCGCTCGCCCTCATCTTTCTGGGGCCAAAACTGGAACAATTCTTTGAGTGTTGCCTCCTCGGCAAGAATGTTGGGGAATAACCAGAAACGTTTTCCAAGAAGAATCCAAAGAGCACCAAAGACCAAACCTCTCACTGCAAGCATCAACATATTCTTTTTGTAAGCAAAAATATTATATGTTCATCTAGACAACTGCTATCAATACAAATAGTATTCCGAAGATACACTAGACAAGGCTAGGTCAGCAGGACTTGATATCAAACAAAAATCAAATACTTTATCGTTTCGGGATGTTGACTTGAGTGAACTTGGGGGACATTTGGTTTACGGTCGAGTTATGCAGGGATTATAATGCAGGAATGGTTTATGCACCTATACAGTGAATAATAACCAACAAGAACTCACAAACAACAGCTGTTCGGCCTAACACATTGTGAAAAACTCCCCAATCTACAGCCTTTAAAACTCAACAACGGAGGATAGAAGATTGAGTTGAAGAACAAAAAGAAGACGGTTACAATTTTATTGCCTATTATTTCTCTTAGAGTAATACCCTGCACTTCCACTCTGCTTTGCTGATTTGTTTTTATCCTTCCCCGACTTGTGGCATTACAGGACTACACTGGGTTAGTTGTTTTGTATTTATCCTTTACTCATTATGTTTTTCTTTTTAATTGTATATCATTATTTTTTTGTCCTACACTTTGCTATATGTTTTTTCTGTTTGGGGTGGTGGTGGTAGGAATTTGTTGCTATTTAGATGCTTTAATCAAGGTTTACGAATTACAGAATGATTGTGATGTGCTTTTTTGCATTTTCTTCTTTACGAGTTCCTGATACTTGCTCCTTTTATTTAGTTCAAGACTTGTATGTGTTATACACAACCAAGTTTTTTTGCATTCAGAGTATTCAAAAGCGAAAAGAGATAAGTCCAACATCTGTTGGGGCCTTACGCACAGAAAATGGCTTTAACTGAGCTTCAGGGTTTAAAACCGTCTCAAATGAACCTTTAATGAATTTGTTTGCATTGAAATGAAATGAGCATTTAATAACATTGTTTGCATTATAATGAAATGAGCCTAAATATGTGGGAAGGACCCATATATTCAGGGACGAGTCATAGTTCATAGATATTAATACTACTTGCAATGTTCTGTCAATTAATTAAGGTTGCTATAAATTACATATCTCAGATTAAATACTGTGCATAGCTATCTCCAATTCTGGTGTTTTCATGATGGTCTGACATGACAACCGTATCCTATATTTTTGCTACTTAGACCAATTGAATGCATTTTGAGAGTGACTGGATGTATTTAATACAAATACACATATTGTTGCTAGGATAAGAACACCAAAAAGAGAAACAAGCAACTAGGTACTTTTTCACTTTAATCTACTCATTATGCACTATTAATAAAAAAACTGTGAACTGAATCACTTCAGACCACAAATATGTGCCACAATTTTATAAAGGGCTGGTCAAAGAAACAACTTGACAACAGCAATATTAACAGATCAAGCAGCCAAAATAGAACTCTATAGTGCACCCCTATACTATATGTTCACTCAAGTCAACATCCTGAAATTGTTGTTTTAGTCATTCCAATAAAGTACTTGGTTTTGGTATGATATATAAGAACAGCTAGCTACTTGTTAATACTTTATGAGAAAACAACACGTCATCATACTCCTCTTAACATCAAAAGAAAATAAAGAAATAACAGAAGATTTGTGAAAAAAACTGTAAAGCACCAGAAACTTACACAAAAGTAGGCAAAGTATAAGGAGGAGGAGACCAGCACATGAGTAGAGGATAAGCAGTTTGACCTGATGAGGATACACAGGAAACAAGCAGATTGCTAGTGTCAAAATTGGCCAGCAGAATGAAAGAAGTGTTTGCCATAGGGGCCTTCTTTTGACAAATGTCCATGCGAAGAAGGCATCACTTTCAGAAAATACTTGATCCTGCATACATAGGTGAAAAAACATAACCTCAAAAACTGCAAGAGAACCATGTAAAATGCATTACTCTAAGGGTACATATAAAAGACTAAGTTTATCAAGTCTAGAACGTTTAAAGAGGATAAGGATAAGCTTCCCAAAGAGAATGCACCAAATACACCATAAATCAGATGTCTAGCTTTTGATAAGAGTGTAGACTTTGTTTTCAACTTAGGGCAATAGAAATAGGAAATTGGCACTAGCTTACTTACAGAAAAAGGAAAACTAACACAACCCTACAAGTCATCAGCAAATGATGGTGACCGTCAGCGCAATAGCATATTTCTATTGAAGTGATCACTCTTATTTCTGATTTATAAAAGGAAAAGATTTAGTATCAGAGTGGACAATTACAGATTAAAGGATAGAAAATAAGATGTCTTTGGTTACTTTTGGTTGTGATGATTCAATTTGTCTATAAGAAAAGCCTCCGTAATCAGTGGGAGATGATTAGCATGATTTATAAACTCAATTTGCAGAAAGATCAATATTTATTCTTACAAAAGCCCTAAAAGTAGTAACTATCAGGGTTTATGATACATTATTTAACTTTAGGATTTTGGTACATGTCTAGAGTTAGGGGATGTGAATGACAAAGGATTTAAGAGCACGTTGCATGATGGTGGCTTAGATGCACGTCATGGATTCAAGCCCCACTTCAGACAAACCTAGAATTCAAGTGGAGAATGGCAAGGTAATCTAATCTTTCTTCTTTCTTTCTTTTGGGACAAGGAATCGCAATATTATGATCATAGTATTCGATTGAGATAATACACAAATTTCAAGGCCATTATTAATCTATGATGTGAAAAAAAAATTACAGATATTTATAAGTGACTAGAAACAAAGTCGAGAGGATGCCAGAAACTTCTCAAAATCACTAGTAATAGAGTGAATCCAGAAAGAAACTCACATGGTATATCTCTAAATGTGCTGGAAAGGTAGATAATTTCTTCTTGCCAGGACGGACAGTTTTTACCACACGATCACATCGGACCAAAAGGTTCTTCTTAAGCAGAATGTTGGCAATATCTTCAGCTTCCAAACTTCTGTCTGACTCGAGTATGTCTTTCAGTTCTAAATGATTTCTGACAAAACTAACAAAATCTTTTCCCCTGAAATACTCCACCCGTGTTTCCTGTAGGACAGCCCAACGAGACACCAAGTCCTTATGGTCTCTAGCTTTCTCAGCAAATGCCTGGAAGACATCCTTTGGCGCAGCTTGCTTCTGAAACTCAAAGTGAACAGCATGGATATGAACATCACAAAATAAAAAGGGCAGAAAGAGTGGCAGGAGGAGAAAGGTAGAGGCTGAGCACATCTCAATATATTCAATGACAAGAACTTCTATTTTTTTAATCCTTTTTTTCAAGGGTGCCAATATGGCTAAGTTATATCTATAGTCTGTACTAATAGTGTCTGTGTAGTTAGCAAGATGATCATAACAACCAAACTAAATGAGCAGATGAGAAAGTATGGAAGAGACAGAAAATAAAGGACTACCAGTGAAGGAAAGCCTATATTTTGAACACATTTTACAAGGTCCAGAAACATACACACAACACTCCCCTAGAAACATATGTGCCGAACTTCCCTAACACAACACTTCCCCTAGAAACATATGTACCGAACTTCCCTAACAACAGTTCAAGGAATCTGTGATGTCCTAGTACAAAGAGGAAAGTATCTTAATTCAGCATCATTACATTCTCGAGTACAAACTGCTCCCTTTTGATGCAAGAATAAATTAATAACCAGCAAAGAGCAAACTCTATGAAATTTTGTCGGGCAAACAAAACAATTATGAGAGCAAAATAGAGTCAGATTTGGATATGCTCTAAATGCAGAGCCTTATAATTTTTTTGGTTAAAATTCTTTTATTGTGATCCTACCCACCCACCCAAAATAAACGAAAAAAAAGTAGCCTATAGTGCTGGTTTAGTTACTTCATTTCAAGGTTTTCGTAAAATCCAATATATTTAGAAAGGTGAATTTCTTCGAAATTCGAGATTAAAGTCATTCTTTATCTTACAAAGAAACCCTACTTTATTGATACCCTCTATATCAGAAAAAAACCAACACATGTTGGTCTTATTCAATAGTTATTCTCAGGCTATTAGAAAAACAAATCCAAGATTCGTCAATTGTCATTCAATAGTTACTCCAATGCAAATTTAGCAAATACCTTTCAAAATCCTCTCATCTCCAAAAAAGGTCACAATACAATCCATTAATGTTAAAATGAACCAATAAACCAAAGGGTCCTTTTCAATCCTTAGAAATATATTTGCAACATTCATACCTCCAACTAACAGAAGTGGAACCACACGTAACACACTAGTAGGGAGAACGCCAGCACTTAGGTTCAAAATAGTCTGTCACCATGACTTAACCATAACAATCAAAATCACTATACAACTTTGTCTATTTTTCTCCTTTATATAAATTTCCAAAATGTACATATAAAATTTCACACAAAACCCTTAGTTCCTTACTTTGACAAGATCTTGAACCCAATACCTCAACCTCCCACGATATACAATTCATGTTACTTCCTTAACAACAGAACATTTCCACAAATTTAAAGGGAAATTCAAGAACTTAATAGACCCATTTCCAAAAAAAAATCAACTTTGGAACCCTGCAATCCATATTACCTCAAGCAAGATCATTTTGTGTGAAATTCAAGATAAATTCCAAATCTTTTTTAAACCTTGACCTTTTTGGTCACATAAATACAATTCAAATACTCCCAAAATCGATCGCCAACACAAATTATTTGGGGCAAAGCAAGAGAAAATCCAATTAAACAAAACCCATTTCCCAACTAGCGAAATTAGGCAGAATTAAAAGTTTTAGATATAAAATTATAGAAAATAAGTTAAAATTGTATATTCGTGGAGTAATTTCCATTGAATTAGAATAAATTACCCTAGGAGTATCAGTGTTGGATTGCAGACTTTGAGATCTCCTTACCTTCTTCTTCTCTGCTCCGCCTGGTTTCTTCATCCCTCTCTCTGTGTGTGTTTTTGTCTTCCTGTGTTTGGGCGGTTTTCTTTGATTTCTTGTTTGTAGAGCGGGGTATTGCAGAAGAAGAAATACAAAACACACTTTTATCCTGTCGTAACGCTACTCGCCGGGGTGGGGTGGGGGTTAGGGGAAATTAAAAAAATTGGATAGTATGACAATATTTTTAGGTTAATTGCTACAAAATTGGTTTCCTAGATTTTTAAATTTTTACAGTTTTTTACTTTTATAAAAGTTTTTCTTTGTAATTTGTATGTTTAGAAGTTTCGAACGATTATATGTTGAGTTATCGGATAAAAGTGGAGATAAAAGTTGTAAAGGCTCGTCAGGGCGAGGAAGAGAAAAAGTTCAATATTTGGATTAAAGTGTTAGTTGAAGTGATGCATATTAGACAGCGATAACAAATAACATATTTTCATAGACTCTTTAAGAAGAAGGGGTCGGGACATCGTGTTAGGTGATTTGCAGAGCTTATAGAGTCGACATGATTTTGAATATTGTAGTGTATTAAGGTTGACGAGGTTAATTAAGAGTGTCATTTTTAAGTTTAAATTTCTATTGAACCATCATGTTTAGAATGTTTGTGAATGTGAAAGAAGACTAGAAACATTATTGAAATTCATGACTGTTTTTTTTTTAGTTGAAATGAAAAAACAAGACCCTTCCAAGTTTGATGTGTTGTGTTTCTTATTTTGATAATCTAACTATGTGGATCTTTACATGATGTACACTAATATGATAATCTTGATTTAAGCTAGAGCATGAACCTGACAAGTTAGTGATTGATAGTGAGACATTATCTCTTGTGTGAGTGAGACAGTCGAAATTATTCTTACTGTGTGTATCGATTCTGAACTTGACATGTTAATCATACTAAGATTATCGAACTGTTGGTTAGAAAAGGATCATAGAGCATTTTCTGAAAGCAACTCACTTGGCCTAAAAATGATCAACCAAAGTATTTTTCCTCAATCTAAAATTTTGGGCCTGAGCAGACTTTTTGTCTTATTACCATATTCTCCTTCCCTTTTCTCAATGTTAACCTTTTGTTTTGATCCTGCTCCTTCCTTGGACATTGTGCACCTCAATTCAGATAAAATGCAAACAAAATTCAATAATACAATCCACACAAATATCAACAAGTCACCACAGATATAGATTCTCAATCATCAATCTTGACTTAACCAACACATGAAANAGAAAAATAAGTTTAAAATGTGTATATTCGTGGAGTAATTTCCATTGAATTAGAATAAATTACCCTAGGAGTATCAGTGTTGGATTGCAGACTTTGAGATCTCCTTACCTTCTTCTTCTCTGCTCCGCCTGGTTTCTTCATCCCTCTCTCTGTGTGTGTTTTTGTCTTCCTGTGTTTGGGCGATTTTCTTTGATTTCTTGTTTGTAGAGCGGGTATTGCAGAAGAAGAAATACAAAACACTTTTATCCTGTCGTAACGCTACTCGCCGGGGTGGGGGTTAGGGGAATTAAAAATTTGGATAGTATGACAATATTTTTAGGTTAATTGCTACAAAATTGGTTTCCTAGATTTTTTAAATTTTTTACAGTTTTTTACTTTTATAAAAGTTTTTCTTTGTAATTTGTATGTTTAGAAGTTTTCGAACGATTATATGTTGAGTTATCGGATAAAAGTGGAGATAAAAAGTTGTAAAGGCTCGTCAGGGCGAGGAAGAGAAAAAGTTCGATATTTGGATTAAAGTGTTAGTTGAAGTGATGCATATTAGACAGCGATAACAAATAACATATTTTCATAGACTCTTTAAGAAGAAGGGGTCGGGACATCGTGTTAGGTGATTTGCAGAGCTTATAGAGTCGACATGATTTTGAATATTGTAGGTGTATTAAGGTTGACGAGGTTAATTAAGAGTGTTATTTTTAAGTTTAAATTTCTATTGAACCATCATGTTTAGAATGTTTTGTGAATGTGAAAGAAGACTAGAAACACTTATTGAAATTCATGACAGTTTTTTTTTTTAGTTGAAATGAAAAAACAAGACCCTTCCAAGTTTGATGTGTTGTGTTTCTTATTTTGATAATCTAACTATGTGGATCTTTACATGATGTACACTAATATGATAATCTTGATTTAAGCTAGAGCATGAACCTGACAAGTTAGTGATTGATAGTGAGACATTATCTCTTGTGTGAGTGAGACAGTCAAAATTATTCTTACTGTGTGTATCGATTCTGAACTTGACATGTTAATCATACTAAGATTATTGAACTGTTGGTTAGAAAAGGATCATAGAGCATTTTCTGAAAGCAACTCACTTGGCCTAAAAATGATCAACCAAAGTATTTATTCCTCAATCTAAAATTTTGGGCCTGAGCAGACTTTTTGTCTTATTACCATATTCTCCTTCCCTTTTCTCAATGTTAACCTTTTGTTTTGATCCTGCTCCTTCCTTGGACATTGTGCACCTCAATTCAGATAAAATGCAAACAAAATTCAATAATACAATCCAACACAAATATCAACAAGTCACCACAGATATAGATTCTCAATCATCAATCTTGACTTAACCAACACATGAAACATGTCGCACATGATCACAATTACATATATTGATTCTCTCATGGAGGTCACACTCAAACTGTTAGTATATCGGTGTGGTATCCAACAAACCATTGTTAGTGTACCGGCGTTGTACCCCAACCAATCATTCTTAGTGTACTATTGTGGTACCCCAGCTAACCGATGTTAGTGTTACCATCTGGTACTCGAGTCAACCATCAATCACAATACAACATACACAATTACAATCATAATAAATAACCATACTTGAAGCCACAAATAAATTAAACAGTTTGGTTGCTTGAGAGTTAGTAACAGAATTTCATTTCATGTTCACACCTTATGGATTTCTCATATGAATTATAAAAGTAATACTATAAAAGAATTAACATGCAAATATTACATACATTGGAAATAAAAAACTATCACTTACCTTGAATAAAGAACTTGAGCTTTCCTATTTTCAATGCATTGACTTGATCTTGATCTAAAACAATGATAAACACAACAATCAGTGACTATTGGTCTAATAACATCTAAATTTTGAATTATGCTCAAATCCTAACCCTGGGCCAAATTCATGACCATTCTATCCAACCAGGGTCTTTCCCACCATAATTCCAAAGTTGAAACTCTCCCCTAAAGTTGACACACATAGATTTTAGGGCTTAAGAATTAATTTACAAAATAGGAGAGTAACTAAGTTACCTTTATTGAAGAGAATAATAAAAAATAAATGAAAAATGTTCTTGATCATTTTTGTAATTTTTCGGAACAAAATAGCTATAATAAAGATCACTTATGAGACTTTTCTGCACAAAAATCCGTCTAACCCGCTATAGTAACATCATCGTGGCGGTTCACCTATTATACTGAAAATTAAAGGCAAAAACTCAAAAATCCTCATAGAGTCCCATTTTCGCAACACACTTTCTATTTTTGATGTTCTATACTAACCCCTCACGTCAAGTTCGATACCGAGAGTTATATTCACCTAAAGTCGATTTCGAAAAACCCTATAAATTTCTTAATGTCTTAGCCGCTAGAAAACATGATCCAAACTTAGGCATTATGTCCAACCCCTTTTTGGATTACCCTAGACCCCATCTTACTCATATTTCGTTTGAGACTGACTTAGCCTACGACTTTCAAGTTAGTATTTAAAAAATTTCTAACCCAAATCTTTCACCCTTAGTCTATTCTTAAAGATCGGGAGATCATTACATTATAAAGCTTCAAATCACGCAACAACACATAAACACTCCAAAAGAAGGATTGGGTTGTTGCCTCTTTATCATAATATTACTTATCGATCGACGATCATATATACTTCCATGTGTGTTCGGGTGGAACACTAATATTTTGCCAATTTCAATATGAAATAACTTGCATAAGGATTAATTTTACGAAATCACGTATCATATCTAAATAACCTTAATTTCATTATTGTATTTACTTTGAAAAATACTTTTATATCATGCAAGTATATGTATTTTAAACGCAATTAATCACGCATAAAAAAAGCAACATATTTATTAAATCAATGTAGGGGTGACAATTTCAGTCCATATAAGTAAAATGAAATCATTTTTCTCATATTAAATTAAACGATTCACTCATATTTTCTTAAATGGGTAAATATGGACTTAAACCTATTTAAAATTATATAAATATGGACAAAATGGATTAACACGAAAATCCATGTATCACTCTTATTATAAAAATCCCTAGTTGCACTATTTATTTTTTGAAAGTAAAAAAAAATAAAAAATTGGAGGGGGGGGGTTGGGGAACTTTTTTGGGTGTGGGTGGGAGGTGTCCTAGGATTTTGGGGGAGGGGGGCAATTTTTTTTCGAAAAAAGTTTTTTAATTTTTTTTTTGGGGGGGGGGAGAAGAGACGTGGGGGTGCTAGGGTGAGGGTGTAAGGGTTGCCAATCGCAATAACAATTATGCATCAATCTCAAACAAATTTGAAATAAATACATAAATCAAACAAATTCGAAACAGGAACATAAATCATCGCCAGTCCATAAGTCAATTGGAACACATCTAAAACCAACATTTTATCAAATGCACAAAATAATAAGATTATTTTAAAAGAATATACTAACTTGACAAAGGCCAAATAATATGATATTGAGTATAATCTATGAATACTAATCTAAAAATATAAAAAAAAGTTTATTTAAAGTATCGACTTATTGCTAATGGACAACTTTTGAAGGTTGAATTAAGAACAAACTTTGGACATAAAAAGAAGATAATTTCGAGATAAATTTTTAATATTTCTTAATCAATTAAAGTTTAAAATGCTTTATCACATGATTATAATTAGTATAGGGACAAAGTTATATTTGCCTTTAGATAGAATAATAATTCTGAGATAACTTATCTCGAGATAAAATAATTAAAATTATAAAAAATACCTATTCAAATTCCTTTTATATATTATTTTCAATTTTCACATCTTTTACCCTTGTAAAGTGTATTTTTTAATTAATTGAATGACTATTTAAAACATGACATAATTTTCCTAAATTAAACGTGCCTTTAATTTGATTTCAACTTGATAGATATGTCCTCTATTTTTAAATATACACGAATAAATACTTCAAATTATATAAAATCTAATAAATAGATGTATCTATTCTTCATGACAAATACATGTAAGAATTAAGATACACTCATTATTTTACCTGACAACTAATTTATATTATGAAAAAATATATATATATTTACTCATTTAATTTTATATAAATTTTTAAAATTTAAATATCTATTTATACATCAGAATTCGATAAGATGTATGTTTTTGATAGCCAAAAATGACAAAGAAATTGGTGAGAGATGATAAAACCAAACAAATTTATACTTTATCCATAACTATACACTACACATTGTGAGTATCAAATGCTGCAATTTCACCAATGTCTCTCACTTCACACAAACCCTTTGAATAATCCCTCTATCTTCTTCTTCCTCACCCATCCAACTACCTCTGTTTCAACAAGATGGAATTTATTCAACAACAGAAGAGGAAGAAGAAAAATTTGTTGGGTTGAAGCTGTGGAAAAAGATTCTGAATTTGAAATCGACCCTGATAAAGCCCGTGAAGCTTTGAGAAAACTTGATGAACAGCTTCAAACCCTTTCTCAGAAACAAATTGACCCTCCAAAGATTAGGGGTAATCCACTTTTCTTATCTCTATAAAACTTGTTTTGTTGTCCTACCTGTATGGATATGAATGTTTTCTGGTGAATAAATGTTTTTTTTTTTATATGAGGGAAGAGAGTAGAAGGTGGGGAATCGAATGCTTACCAACAAGGCGAAATAAGATTTTTAAATGCATAGTACATAAATATGTATTTTTAACTTGGCATCAGTTATCTAATGTATTTCAACTTTGATCATACAATAGTAAACACTTTTAACATAATACACATAGGATAAAGTTGAACAAGTTGACATAATACACATAGGACGCTACGAAGGATGCTCTGTAGGATACGAATTGCCATATAGGACACCGAGTAGGGCACATGTGTCTACTTATTAAACTTAAAACAAGTTCATATCTCTATGTGCTCATATATGTCAAGATGAATTCAAGTTAAAGAACACGTTTATGTATTATGCAACTAGAAGTTGAGCCAAAGTTATTGTGAAATTAGGTATTAGGCCTAACTCATATCCAAAAAAAGTTATTGTGAAATTAGGTATTAAGCCTAACTCATATCCAAAAGCTAGCTTAAAGGGAGGAGGATTGCCTAAGCTTTATATGCGTGGACAATTTTGATTTTCGGGGCCCAACATCGGGTGAGACAGAGCAGATCGGGTGAGACGGGCTCTGCTCTGATACCATGCGAAATTAGGTCTTAGGTCTAACTCACACTCCAAAAGCTAGTCAAAGGGAGGTCGATTGTCCAAACCTTATAAAGAGTCCATCCATCTCATTAACCACCGATGTGGGACTTTTGTCATTCTTTAACAGTTATTACATTTTGCTTAACTTGTATCTACTATGCTGTCTCTGCTGCTGTTGTATATGAGGTGTAGAGAATAGATATATTCTTAATCGTGTGCGGCTTTTCGCTGAAATCGTGTGGTATTGGCCAAAAGAGGACAGTATAGCGATGTTAAGAGCGCTAATTATTGAAATCCTCGTGCTTTGTTACTTGCAATAATTTGCAAAGAAAAGTTTAAAGGGAGAATTAGGAAAGTTTTGAATGATTTGAGCTGGCTTGTTCAAAATCAACACAGACGAAAGTTCTGTTCAAACTCATTTTTGTTGCTGTTAAGTGCTTGGACTGACTCTATTTCACAGTTGAGACTTGAGGTGAAACTTTTTTATTTGATCAATAGTTGAAGTGAAACATTGAAAATATTAACCTTGGCAACTATTAGTTAGGTAACTTGAGCTGGTAGTGAGGTCATAAAGTTCGGTGAAAAGAATATATACAACTTGTTTCTTGGATGGTATACTTCCATTGATCATATTTCTCGCGGATCATACCAAGAAACAACAAATAGACACATATAGTCTTATATTGAAAAGAAACCTGTTTCAATTAATGATTATTTTAGTTGAGCAAATGTCTGACCTGTTTTTCTTTTCCTGTATTTTGATGATCTTACCCCATTCCAACTGCCTGCTTATGTTGATATTTCGTACTTAACTTTCTTTCTTCTCGTTTGCTATTCGTTTGATTGTCTTCCCGATGCCATCTACTTTCAATTTGCAATACAAGGTTTTTTGCCTCTTCTTCGTCCAGTTCAAAAGATTTTCCAAGAACACATTATACTCAATGTTTTTCTCCATAGCTCAAATTTGTCAACGGTTGATTCAAGATTCGAGATCAAAGTGGTCTCTTTTCGTTCTTCAAAGTTGGAAACAAGAGTATGAATGGAGTCTCAAAAATTTTCTGTTTGTGATCTCTACTTTTCATCAAAATGCTAGCAACACAACATTGCCGGTCTGTTAATGATTTTTTTTATCAGTCTTGGTGACTCTCCGTCTCTTGGTGGGAGTCCATGGTTTTTCTTAAGGATTGAAATTATCAGCTCGATTAGTTGTGGTTATAGCGGAGTCACAGGGGATAGGAGTACCATGAAGGTGAGAGAGATATAGGTAACATGAGAGGGATCCTGTTTCGTTGTTAATGATTGTATACGTCTTCTATGTAGGACGATAACATCTGAAAATGCTAATGCACAATGAACAAGAATTCTGTTTCAAATCGAATCCCTCAATAAAAGGTAAACACATGAATAGCCTCAGTTTCTCATGTAATGGGAAAGAAGAAATATAGACATCGAAAGTAAAAAGTAGTCTTGCTTCCACAAGATATGAGGTTGATTATACCTGTTTTCCTCTGTAACTTATCGACACAATTACACAAATGGGATTTACGTTGCATTGCCAATATTCCTGACTCGAAATTTTCTTGAAACACTTGCAGCTACTGATGTGACCCGTGCTAACAGCCAAGTGACAGAAGACACTCGCGATCCTGAAGGATCCTTTTTGACTTCCCTCGCGTTCGGTCTCTTACTCTTCACTATTTTCTATAATATACTCTTCACTACTGTTATCAAACCAGCAGTTGATGGACCAGAAACAATTGCAGAAATAGATTTATATGCTTCAAACTCTTGAAGCAGCACAGGTAAATCATATAGATGTAGTTCATAATGAGCTGTGAAATAACATTTGTATTGAGGCAGAAAGGTTGAATCAACTGTATAATGAATGCTATTTCAGAGTAAAACCATATTTCAAGAGGCCTGTTTTTCATAATTTTAGATCATGGTCTAACGTTTTTTTCAACTATTTTCAATTTTATAGAAGGGATATTTAGAACGTGGTCTATAGGTCCATACGTTATAAGAAAAATAAAAAGATTATCATTTACTAAATAGTTACTCCATTTTAAAACAATTGATGAAAAATGTTTCAAAGAAAAAGTGAATGTCAACTTATTGATACGAATTAGTTAGAATAAGGGTTGTATACACTCTACATGTGAGAATACACACTAGGTACATTATCACAAACGTACCTGCTGAAAAATTGTCACATCACCTAATTTATTGTAAACTATTAAAAGTTACATGTTTTATCAACCTAAAATTAAGATAACAAGGTCATGTGTATCTATACAATAACATACTCAATATAGTTGCGGAAGCCAAATATATAGAGAGTGATAGAATCACAACTGCTATATCTAAATGTAGCTAATAAATAGTAAATGAGACAACAACAAAAGGAACACCAAGAATTAACGAGGTTCGGCAAACTTTTGTTTTCTTTTGCCTAGTCCTCAGACACAACCAACCAATATTTATTTCACTCCAAAAGAGTACAAGTGAAATACTACAAGAGAGAAAGAAGAACAAATGCCTTAGGAGATGAGAAGGCAAGTGAGAGGTGTGTTACAAATGAATTAGGAGCTACCTATTTATAGGAGTGAATTCTTCCTATTGATGTCATCCATGACATCACAATATGTCAAAAATGTCAAGATTTACCTTGTGAAACCAATTTATGGTTCACCTAAATTTCACCTACAAAAGATGCTATCTTGACTTTTCTACCAATGAAGAATTATCCTCCTAACTACCATATCTTCTCATTAATTCATTTTTGAATCTTGTCAAATTTAACAAATCTCCACCTTGGCAAGATTCTCCATTTTCAACTTTCTCTCAACAACAATTTTGATTGTGTCTTCAACCATAATCTTCAATGTTCAACAATGTTGATCAAGTTCAAACAATGTTGAAACTTGACCGTAGTCACCACTTTTGTCAACATATCGGCAGGATTATCCGTAGTATGAATTTTCTGTATTATGACTCCACCATCTTCTATGATTTCTCGTATGAAATGATATCGGACGTCAATGTGCTTCGTCCTTGCATGATAAACTTGGTTCTTTGCTAATTGAATAGCACTCTGACTATCACAAAATATTGTGATTTCTTCTTGTCCAATACCAAGCTCTCTAAGCAATCCTTGAAGCCAAATTGCTTCCTTCGCAGCCTCTGTAATTGCCATGTACTCTGCCTCAGTGGTAGACAAAGCAACTGTTGACTGCAAAGTAGACTTCCAACTAACTGGTGCATTTGCAATAGTAAAAACATAACCAGTAGTTGATCTTCGTTTGTCCAAATCACCTGCATAATCTGAGTCACAATATCCAACAAGATATTGACTATCTTTCTGCTCGAAAACCAAACCAACATCTACAGTATTATGAATATACCGTAGAATCCATTTTACAGCCTGCCAATGATCCTTTCCAGGATTGTGCATGTACCTGCTTACAACTCCAACAGCGTGTGAAATATCTGGCCTTGTGCAAACCATTGCATACATCAAGCTACCAATAGCATTCGCGTATGGTACTCTTGACATATATTCTCGTTCAGCTTCATTCTTAGGTGACATAGCATCACTAAGCTTAAAATGAGGAGCAAGCGGAGTGCTAACCGACTTCGTTTTTTCATTCATACCGAATCGGTTTAGTACTCTTTTCAAATATTCTTTCTGAGATAAATAAAGTTTCTTTGAATGTCTATCTCTTTTTATCTCTATGCCAAGAATCTTCTTTGCCTCACCCAAATCCTTCATCTCAAACTCCTTTCTCAGTTGAATCTTTAGCTTCTCAATTTCCTCTTGACTTTTAGAAGCTATCAACATATCATCAACATATAGGAGAAGATATATAAAGGAATTATCTTCAAGCTTGCGCAAATACACACAATGATCGTATTTGCTTCTTATGTACCTTTGCTGCAACATAAACTTGTCAAATCGTTTGTACCATTGTCTAGAAGATTGTTTCAATCCATACAACGATTTTTCAAGTTTGCACACCATATTTTCTTTTCCATCAACTTTGAATCCTTCTGGCTGAGTCATATAGATTTCCTCTTCCAAGTCTCCATGTAAAAAACAGTTTTTACATCCAACTGAACTAGTTCCAAATTCAACTGTGCTACCAAAGCCAACAAAACTCTAATGGAGGAGTGTTTCACAACTGGAGAAAATACCTCATTATAATCAATTCCCTCCTTTTGAGCATATCCTTTGGCCACCAATCTTGCTTTGTAGCGAACATCTTCTTGATTAGGAAATCCCTCTTTCTTTGCAAATATCCATTTGCACCCAATTGCTTTCTTGCCCTCTGGGAGATTGGCCAATCTCCATGTATGATTCTGATGAAGAGATTGCATTTCTTCATCCATGGCATTCCTCCACTTATCTTTTTGTGAACTTTGGACTGCGTCTTTATAAGTGGTAGGAATGTCATCGGCTGCAATTGAGTTAGCACAAGCCACCATATCTGTGAGTCGAGCAGGTTTTCTTATTGTCCTTTTTGGCTTGCTCGTTGCTATTGATTCAAGTTGTGGTTGAGGTTCTTGAGATGGAACCTCCTCTTCGACTGGCTCTCCTTCAAGAGGAAAATCTTCTGCTGTTTCCTCGTTTGATCCCTGTGTTGGGAAAATTATCTTTCCTTCAAACTCCACCTGCTTTGAAGCACCATCAATTTGTTTGGCTTCTTCAAGTGTTACCTTATTTGTCAAGGCAGATTCATCAAAGGTAACAACCCTGCTGAAAATAACTTTTCTTGTCTCTGGACACCATAAACGGTATCCTTTGACTCCAGAAGTAATTCCCATAAATAAAGCTTTCTTTGCTCTTGGGTCCAATTTTGACTCTCTTACATGATAATATGCAATTGAGCCAAATACATGTAAAGAACCATAATCTTCAGCAGGTTTTCCATACCATTTTTCAAATGGTGTCTTCCCACCAATAGCAGCAGATGGTAGACGATTAATGAGGTGGCACGCATATGTTATTGCCTCAGCCCAAAATTCTTTGCCCAAGCCAGCATTGGACAACATACACCGAACTTTCTCCAGCAAAGTTCGGTTCATGCGTTCTGCCACTCCATTCTGTTGTGGTGTATTTCTGACGGTGAAATGTCTGACGATGCCATTTTCCTCACAAATTTTCTGAAAAAGATCATTTTTGTATTCTCCACCATTGTCTGTGCGAAGACACTTGATCTTTCTGCCACTTTGAGTTTCTATCATCGCCTTCCATTTGAGAAAAATTCCCAAAACTTCATCTTTTGTTTTCATCGTATACACCCACAATCTTCGAGAAAAGTCATCAACAAAGGTTACAAAATAGTGTTTCCCACCTAATGAAGGTGTTTTGGAAGCACCCCAAACATCCGAATGAACATAATCCAAAATACCTTTAGTATTATGGATAGCTGTTCCAAATTTAACCCTTGTTTGCTTTCCCTTGATACAATGCTCACAAAACTCCAAGTTGCAAGGTTTTACTCCTTTTAGCAATCCTTGATCTGATAAAGTTTTCAAGGATTTCCCTCCAGCATGTCCCAAGCGCATATGCCACAGCTTGGTCATTTCTGCCTCCTTCTCGTCATTGGATGTTGTTGCCGCTGTCCCAATAACTGTACTACCTTGATAGTGGTACATGTTATTATTTCTTCGAATTGCCTTCATTACCACCAGTGCACCAGAGCATATTCTCATCACGCCATTATCTGCAATGACTTTGAATCCCTTTGATTCTAGGGCTCCTACAGAAATGAGATTTTTCTTCAAATCTGGTACATATCGAACATCTGTTAATGTTCTACTTAATCCATCATGGTTCCTTAATCGGATTGAACCAACACCATATGCGGTAAGAGGATTATTGTTTGCAGTGTGAATAACTCCACATTCTCCTTCTTGTAAATCAATAAACCAGTCCCGATTGGGACACATATGATAACTACAAGCTGAGTCCATCAACCATACATCAGATGATTTGGATGGATCTGTTGTAACTAGTGAGTAATCGGAGTCATCACAATCAGCCACATTTGAATCCATGACAGCCTTCCCATTATTTGGTTTGGCTTTGCTATTCAACTTTGGGCAGTCTTTCTTCCAATGCCCTTTTTCTCGGCAAAAGGCACATTCATCTTTGCTGAGTCTCGATCTTGACTTGGATCTCCCTTTCTTCGTTCTCATATGATTTTGAGAACGACCTCTCGCAACCAGTGCTTCTGCTTCTCCGCCTTTTTGTTTTTCTCTCTTTCTTTGTTCATAACTGTATAAGGCAGAACAAACTTCTTTGAGAGATACTTCATCATTCCCATGCAGTAGAGTCGTTTCAAGATGCTCGAACTCATCGGGAAGTGAACTTAACAACATTAAGGCCATATCTCCATCCGTAAAAGTCACATCCATATTCCGCAAATCTGTCGCCAACTTATTAAAGCTGGTGATATGATCATTCATTGTGCTACCAGGAATATAAGTGAAGCGTAACAGTCTTCTTTTCATGTAAAGTTTATTTTGACTGTTTTTCTTCAAGAATTTCTCCTCCAATGAATTCCATAATTTATTTGCAGATGTTTCCTTCGTGTATGGATACTTTTGTTCTCTTGCAAGGTAAGATCGAATGGTACCGCAAGCAACACGGTTGATAATCTTCCAATCTTCTTCTCCTACACCGTCTGGTTTCTTTTCTTCAATGGCAATATCTAGCCCTTGTTGAAAAAGAACATCAAGGACCTCGCCTTGCCACATTCCGAAATGTCCTGACCCGTCAAAAATTTCAACTGCAAATTTCGCATTTGACACAATTCTTGTCATAAGCGAAGATGCCAATGATGACGTATTATTGACACTTGATGTGGACTCATCATTTTTCTTGTCTCCATTTTACTACAAATACTATTTACTAGCTAACAATGCAAAGACCAAAGTAAATCTTTTTCTGATGTGGAAGTTCAGACTATGCTGCAACCACAGAGCATACTCAGATAATACCTTGGCTCTGATACCAATTGTTGCGGAAGCCAAATATATAGAGAGTGATAGAATCACAACTGCTATATCTAAATGTAGCTAATAAATAGTAAATGAGACAACAACAAAAGGAACACCAAGAATTAACGAGGTTCGGCAAACTTTTGTTTTCTTTTGCCTAGTCCTCAGACACAACCAACCAATATTTATTTCACTCCAAAAGAGTACAAGTGAAATACTACAAGAGAGAAAGAAGAACAAATGCCTTAGGAGATGAGAAGACAAGTGAGAGGTGTGTTACAAATGAATTAGGAGCTACCTATTTATAGGAGTGAATTCTTCCTATTGATGTCATCCATGACATCACAATATGTCAAAAATGTCAAGATTTACCTTGTGAAACCAATTTATGGTTCACCTAAATTTCACCTACAAAAGATGCTATCTTGACTTTTCTACCAATGAAGAATTATCCTCCTAACTACCATATCTTCTCATTAATTCATTTTTGAATCTTGTTAAATTTAACAGTTTTGCTACTTACTAGTGCAATTTTAGAAGGATAAAATATACGTTAATTTTATTTTATCTTTGTGACGTAAATTTTTTTATTTCTGATAAATCCGTTCATCATCATAACCAATTATCATCCTAGGTCAAAGAAATTACCTTCATGGAGCTACCTCTTACTTAGATAGTTCGTTCTCCAATTCAAACTCGGATCAGTTGACAAATGGATTTCGTGTCTGAATACGAAACACTTGAAGAAAAATTTGATCATTCAAGTCGAATAACATTTAGCAATGCTAGGTTCCGATCTATATGAACTTCTTTTTGCTGTTATGATATTTCTAGAAAGCAGAAAAAGAAATAATAAGGAATATAAAACAAGTATTGAGTATCAACTTCTATCTAGTCTTGTGAAAGATGGGCCTAGTCTCTTCCTTTCTATTTAGGAAGTGAAAGTCCTTTCCAGTGTGACAATATGAGTAGATAATACTCTACTCTTTCCAGATTTATAATCGGTGCTATTAAATCTAGTAGGCCCATGCATGAGTAAGGTAAAAATATATAAAAAATTTACATAAATACATAACTTAAGATATCATAATCTCTAGAAGTTTCTACCAGTTAAAAACATTACAATAGTTCTCTCGTATACACCCCTTCAATTGAGTAATATGTCATTCGCAACGAGTAGATAACCAAAAAATGTATTCGAGAGAGTAGTGAATAATTTAATATTTTTATAATTAGAGAAATTTTCGAAATATGATTTAATTAGCCCATAAATATATGAAATTTCTCGACTTTATACAACAATATATTTCTAATGGACTTGTAGATAAACCAAAGGCCCAAATAGTGAAATGGCTGATTACAAGCCCATTAAGCTCTGAAAAAAACCCTAGGCTTATAACTCTAATGTTTCTTCATTTCCATCAAAAAAGAAAGTTGCGGAAAAACCCTAGCACCGGTCCAATCTCCTTCACAACTCTGCGAAAATGCCGCCAAAGTTCGATCCATCTCAGGTAGTTGAAGTTTTCGTCAGAGTCACCGGAGGTGAAGTTGGAGCGGCGAGTTCACTCGCTCCAAAAATTGGTCCACTCGGTCTTTCTCCTAAGAAAATCGGTGAAGATATTGCTAAGGAAACTTCAAAGGACTGGAAGGGTCTCAGAGTCACCGTCAAGCTCACTGTCCAAAATCGTCAAGCTAAGGTATCAGTTGTACCTTCTGCTGCTGCACTTGTGATCAAAGCTTTGAAGGAACCTGAACGTGATAGGAAGAAAACGAAGAATATCAAGCATAATGGAAATATCTCGCTTGATGATGTTATCGAGATTGCTAAAGTTATGCAGCCTAGATCTATGGCTAAGGATTTGAGTGGAACTGTGAAGGAGATTTTAGGCACTTGTGTGTCTGTTGGTTGCACCGTTGATGGAAAGGATCCAAAGGATTTGCAGCAAGAGATTTCTGATGGCGATGTAGAGATTCCTGAGAATTGAAGAGCTCAAAAGAGGGGAATCATGATTCCGTTTGCAGGAGAAGGTTAAATTCTGTATTTTTTTTTCAATATAATAGTTCTAAAGTTCGGATTTATCAGATGATACAGAATCCTCTGTTGAGCCAGAATTTGATAAAATGTTTGTTTCAATTTGCATTATTAGGATTTTGAATGTTCATCTATATCTATTGGAATGCTTTTAGCTTGAAATTTTTTTCTCAAATGCATAGCCTCTCATAGTTTTCATATGAAACTGCAATTTGCCCGTACTTCTAAATTTTGCTTCAAAAACAGTTCATATGCTATCTGCGATGACTGATGAGTTGCTTTGTTTCCTTGTATCATTTTAGCAATAGTCTTTTTAGATATTATACCTTTCTGTGCATGAACATTGTGTAATCTCTTCTGAGATCTTGATCACCATGATTACTTTTGAACAGTTGAAAAGTGCTTCTCAGCATAATGCTTCTTTCGCTGAATATAATATAATGGAACAACTCCACTGCTCCTCGTTGAAGACATGACTTTAGTTAGAATGGTATAGATGCTAGTAGCTCCCCGATTAGGGTACAATGTTGTCGAGAGCATTGTGTATGTTGTAATATTAGCCTTACTCATATGGCTTCTTGCTTACCATATGGCGTTATTATTCCCTTTTTGTGTGTTTGATATTGCTTTCCTTTCCTTATTTGTTGTCGCTTATACCCTTGTTCATAAGTACTTTGATTTGATGCACTTGAGTCTAGGATCTCTCAGAAATAGCCTCCTTACCTCCACGAGTTTGGGGTAGTGTATACTTTTTACCCTCTCCAGACCCCACTTGTGAGATTACTTCGTGTATATTATTGTACTAATGCAACTTCTCCTATTACCTTGCCCCATCAAAGAGTACGCGTAGATCTCTATTAGAAGACATCCTTGTTCTTTTCTAGTAAGCCAGATAGACTGTTGCAGCACTGCTCTTAGTGTAGTAGTTACAACAGCGACATAACCAATGTATTCCAGGGGTTTGACGAGGGTAGTGTGTATGTAGACTGACCCTACCGTTTGTTGGGATGGTCTCTCTTGAGGGCTCTTCGCCTTTTACATATCGCAGAGTGTGTATGTCAATCTGTTTTTTTTAACCCTCTCGAGCCGCCCTTTCTTCACCTAAACCTCTACTTTTAGGTTATGGAAAAAATAGTAGACTAAATTGTCGATAACACGTCTAAACTATGTTACCGTCCAAATATGAAGTGGGGTAGCTCCCTTTACATATAATAATTGTTGTAGGTATTTGGTTCTCCAAGTTCTTCAAACATTATTAAAAGATTTTCTCATCCATATTAAGTGTGCATACCAACTTCCATTGCCAAATGCCACCAAAATACAAGTTACTTCAACTATAGGATACACATATTCCTTATCTTGAATTTTAATTCATTTTATATCACCACAAGTGATATTTTTGTTGTTATAGACTTGGCGTCGTTTCATAGCTAATTATAATTATGCAAACATTAGCAATGTAAGTATTATTAAATGTAGGTACTAGCGATGCATGTATTAGGGTGTTTTAAATTGTCAATCAAGTGTCATATTAATTTTATTTATGAATAACATTCTTTCTATCTACTTGCCAAATGTCGTATACACTATATAAAAATTAATAAATAACTTATTTTTTGTTCAACTATCAAATAAATCCTTAGCGGATGAGTAATCTTACATTCTGTGAATGTTTGATCAGCTCTGCATTGCACTACTTATTCACTAATTATGAGGATTTACCATAGTGGATTTATATAGCTCGTAGAGAGGAGGATAGAGTGAATTTTATTTGATTCATAAAGGATCTTTTGAAGTTATACATACCTTTAAAAAGTGCCAATGCAAAGCATATTACGAAGCTTATCGCTCAACTTTCAATAGCTCATGAAATATCGATAGACTCTTAAACTTGTCATCAACCATTGTCTATATCATATAGACACCTTGACAAAGTCGGCTTTGACATTTCAATGAAGAGACCCATTTTCTAAGAAATCAACATGTGTTTGGGTTGAGTAAACCAATCATTCACAAATCACAACAAGCCAAGTGGGTGCCTATTTGTTGCTTCATTCATTTATGACATTTTCTATACACGTGGAATTGCATAGTACCGTCCAATAATATTTTCACTTCCAAAATTGTCTATGATATTTTCTCATTCAAGAATCTTCTATTTTTATCTCCTATTTAAAACCCCAAGAAACCTTTTGCTTTTCTTCATCAAACCAATTCCTTCACACTCCAAAGCAATAAAACCTCTTATTAAAAATACTTCTCCAGATATTTTTGACAACCATAGTGTTCGAGTCAACTTTCTGTCTGAGTAAATGTCTACCTTGGTTGAATTTCATGTTTTCCCATATCATAGTGTGGGAATGGCTAAAAAGATGGTGAATGTGAAACCATGGATTGAAGTTGTACCACCACTTGTTATTTTCCCAACAAAGATTTCTCATTCACCAAATCTTGAGACAATCAAAGAAGAAGAAAATGAAGATGACAAAAAAGATCACTCATTTTAACTTTTTTATTCAAGAATCTCTCTAGTGTTTCTTCTTCCCTTTTAAGCATTTTTGTTTTTGTAAGGGGAAGAATAGTATTAGTTGTATTTAGTTGTTAGAGCAATGTGAGCTATCTTCAATATGTGTGTATATATAATGGAATAAAGATGTGATGAAATGTGTGCTTTATGTTTCTATGTATTTTGTTAAGGATATGGTTGGTAACAATCTGATATAATGGTCTCATCTCCATTGTATTGATTAATAATTAAAGTTCTATATATTAATAATGTAAATATAAAAATACAATAATAACACTAATAAGTGAGGTTTGGAAGAATATAATATACACATATCTACTTTTGTCATGGTGAGGAACTGAGGATAGGTCATCAAGGCATTTTTTTGATGAACCAAACAAAATTTCAGGCCAACTGGAGTTTGATTATTAAAGTCATAAAAATCATTAAATCAACATATACATTATAACAATAAAGTCTTATTTATAGTGAGCATCGATAACCAAACCGTTAGAAAAATCTCATAATAATAAATTCTTAGGGAAAATACATCAAATCCCCCCTGAACTTGGCACGAAAACTCGCTTTAGTACTTAAACTACACGGGCGTTTAAATACCACCCTTATCATCTTTGAAGTGATTTTTTTCCACCCTGAGACTGTAACACCACTCTCACCCGCCACATCATATCTACGTAAGCGCCACATCATATCCACGTAAGCGCCACGTCATTAATTTTTAGTTCTTTTTTACTTATTCATTATTTTCTATTAAACACTTTTAATATTAATTATATCAATTAATTAATTTATAAATGCATACCCCCACCCCCTATCTTTCATCTTCCTTGTTTTTCACCATTTCAACCTTTAATACTTACTTTTCTTCTACACTATTCAACAATTTTTTTAAATAACTAGAATGAAATTATTCACTATAATATTCGCATTATCTTTTTCGAATCCACCCCACGCATTTATCCTTTTGGAGGAAGAATTTTTTTTGAAAGCCAAAATTTTATTGTCAACTCAAATAAGAAATGAAGATTACATAAGAAAGTTGATAAAAAAAAATATAAATTCTATGAGAAATATTTGAATAGATCTAGAAATCAAAATGGGTCACTCAAAATTAAGAAAGTTTACATTTACAAAATCGACACCAATAATATAGAGCGAAATCAACGTCAATAAATAACTTTGATATTGAATTTTACGAATTAGTAAAGAATTAGTAAAATGAAAATAGTTTTTTTTTGAAGTGGGAGGAAGATGGAGGAGGAGGTGTTTCAATGGAGAAAAAAAGTGTATTGGGGAAGACAACAAAATGAAAAGAAAAAAAATAAAGAAATTAAAAGGGGACCTACTAATTCTATATTTTTAGAGAGTTAATATATCAAGAAAAAATATTTAAAATATTAATTATATATTGACCAATAAAAAAAGGCCATGTGTAGGATTTTAAAAAATTCTAACTTTTTTTTTCTTCTTTCACGCTCTTTAAGGAGAGTACACTCACTCTCCCTGCCACGTCATCCTTAAGGGGGTGTTTAAATCACTTCAAAGATGATAAGGGGGTAATTTAAACGCCCGTGTAGTTTAAGTACTAAAGCGAGTTTTCGTGCCAAGTTCAGGGGGGATTTGATGTATTTTCCCAAATTCTTATTTATATACATTATATCATTTTAGGTTGCAACCCTTACTGAAAGTCGCACGAAGGCGAGATATATATTTTGTGAACCAAACTATCTTTTTTATATTTTTCACGATTGATAAAAAAACTATAAAAAATCTTTTATAGGATCATTTCATTTTATTAAACGTATAAAAATTACTCAATGGTTAATGTTGATGTATGTATCTCCTTCTACAACGTTCCACATAGGAACTTAAATATTTACTCAGTTCCTTCGACATGTCTCATTCTTATATATATCTTTGACAATAACTAAACATTCATCTTAATTTTACAAATAATCACAAAAATTGATATATGTAGCTTAATTAAAGAAATCAATTACTTGCTTTTCGAAATAATTAGGAGACTTTTTTTTAAAAAAAATACGGAGTTTTGCTTCTGGCCGGCTATAATTATTAATGTAAGGGGAAATTTAATAAGGGGGAAAGTAATCAAAGGGTGAATTAAATACGTTAAAAGTAGTTGAGGAGTCAAAATTTTAACTACTAAAGATATTTCGATGCAAGAAGAAAATATAGAATATTATTCAACAATATATTTAAGGTAAGAGTTTCACTGTGCTTTATTTGGATATCGCTTTAAACTATATTATTTTATGTAACATATATAAAGTTTAAGTATTTATAAAGTTTTAACTTCAGATGCGACATCTCTAAAGTTATATAATCTGAGGTGCATAGACTCGTAAAGTGATCCGAATATCGAATGTCTGTGCACTTGGGCCTTGCGTAAGATCAAGATCCCAAATTTGGGCTAAATTTGGAGAAGGCCCAACCACTGAACCAGGTAGAGGCTACTCATTTACCTTCTTGGGCTTTCGACAAAATTAGAGCATCGTTTGGTAGAGTTGTGAAAGAATAATTCAAATATTTTAAATTAAAAATATGATAATTTCCCCCCAAAAAACAAGATTTCTCAAGCTTCTAAAATGGTGGAAAAATAATTTTAAAGCTTGGATTTTGAAAGAAAATAGAGTAAAATTGAAAGCAATAAGTAGGAGATGATTTTACCTTTGAATGAATAATATGACAGGAAAATTCACCGGAATTGGCAAAATCAGCAGCAAAAACAAGTTGCTTATTGGAGACTTTCTTTTTGTAATATAATTTTAAACATTGAAAATACAGATATTATTCCATATTTGTTAGAAAAGAAGGAGAGATTAAAGTGGATATATTAAAACGTAGATGATGTTTTGTATTTCTCAAGTAGGGCACATGAATGATGTCATAATTAGTGATTGTACCACAATTTTTTCAAGACTTGTGACTTGATGTCACATTAAGTCTTGAGAGTGGTTATTTTGCCAACTCTTTCTAATTAGTAGTCTAAAGCTAAAAATAAACCGGACACTTAATTAGTAGCTTCTTGTATGACATGCATTACGGTGTACCTTATACTTGCAGCAATTCGATTTGAAAAAGTAGCGATGAACCCAAACTAATGGGATGCTCTCCAAAACCCTAAAACTCGTGAAGAATTTGTTAGAAATATGAAGCAAAATTGACGAGTTGTGTACCTTATACTTGTTAATTTATGATATTCTGATTAACGATAACTCTCAGGAATTAACAAGGAATAATACGAGCAGCCGGGAAGTCATGACAACATTACGGAAAACAACACAAAGCCGAAATAGAATCCTAGTCTGGATTAACGAAGTAAAACAGGAAAGGCATGAGGCTAAAGAAGGGAAAGAAATATTTGTAAATCAATCAACCAAGATTCAAGAAAGAGAGTGAAGATCAGAAGATTAAAAGATCAGCCAAAGATTCAAGAAAGATATTGATGTAAATCAATCAGCCAAGATTAAGAAAAAGAAATATCTCTAAATCAATCAGCCAAGATTCAAGAAAGAGATCAAAGATCAGAAGATTAAAGATCAACCAAAGATTCAAGAAAGATATTGAAGATCAGCCAAGATTCAAGGAATTCATCTAACAAAGGAAGGAATTGATTTAATCATGCACATATCTGATATAGACATGATTCAACAAATCAATTCAAATAAATCAAGGAATCATCTATAGATTCTTGATTTATAACTCCCTTGGGTTTCCGAAACAGGGTATCATCTTTCACAGCTATTTAAACCTGTCTCAGTCTTAGATATGAAGCACGCACTTCACTTGAACTTATATTGTAATCTTCTTTTATCTTTCATAAACTCTGTACACCTTTGGGTGAACAATTGTAAAGAAAAGAAAAAGAAAGATCTGAGTGTAAGTTATACAGGTAGAGGTGTGTCAAAGAAGAAGGTCTGATTTGCACATCAGACGAACTCTTAATCGTAACATTCTGTAACATCCAAATTCTCAACAAGCTCTTAAGGGAACCCTTGTAACCCAAGGGGACTGGACTAGCCACCACATCGGTGATCCGAACCAGTATAAAAGCACTCTGTGTTATTTACTTACTGCAAGTTATCATTACTGTTTATCTGTTTTAGTAACGTGCAGGTGAGTCGACTGAGCAGAGTAGGAAGTCGACTGAAGGGAATTTTAATTCACCCCCCCCCCTTGACTTGCAAAACTTGCAGCTGATGTCCTTGATTTTGCTATCAAAATGAATTACTCCACATTCACTCTTCGAATCACTAGAAAACAAAGGCCACGTTTCACAAACTAAATGTCAATTTTGTTTGTTGGTTTTCTTTGAAGAAACTTTATCTTTTCTTTCATAAAAATATTTGATCGGGTCGGATCAAATTGAATTGGATCGGTCCACATGTGCGACCCGAAAAAACTTACATCAAAATCAATTATCGTCCAAATTACTAAACCTTCATAATCTCCTATCACTACTACTCCTTTGTGTTTGTTTTTCTTTTTTTTTTTTTCCTTCTTTGCATTTTTGGATTAATTTTGACATTTTAGCTTTTAATAATTTGTTCATTGAAGAAAGGATTTTGTTTTTGAAGATTGCATGTGCGGTTGGTGGCTCCGGCGATATTGAATAGGTCGAAGAAAACAAGATACTTGTTAAAGAGTAAAACCGATAAGTCCATTTATTTTTTTGAAATAATAAAAGGAATTAGTACTTGTGGAGATTCTTTTGTAGAGGAATAAAGAAAGAATTTGCACAAGAAAAAAAATGAGCTCTTTGAAAAAAGAAGAAGAAAGGCAACAATGTGAAAAATGGAGAAAGAATTTGGACAGAAAAATTAGAAGAGTAGAAAAGTCCAATAAAGTTTTTTCTTTTGTTCAATAATGGTGAATGAATAAATGGGGAAGAAGATGACTCTTAGATAGGTAAAAAATTTACATTCGCTATCATTTTTAGGTCATTTTCTATCTTTCTGAAGACCTCACGCGTCTAAAAAAATGTGTATCACACACTTTAAACAAAAGTGACACATAGAATGACAAGTCCAAAAAAGGATTTAAAATACAAGATTTTAGTGGATTCAGGAGTTCAGTTGATAAAAAATTAAATATAAGGGTTCACAATATAAATACATACAAATACAAAGGTACCAATCCAAAGGTACCGATCCACCGATCATCTTGCCTTTAGTTTATTCAGAACTCAATAAACATGTCAGAAAATTACATTTTAAAAGTAATCAATAGCTTTATGACTTAAGAAGCTAGACAATAAATTCTGAATTGAAATAAGTACAATTTCATTTAATTATTTTAAAGCCTCTTTTTAAGGTTTGACTTTAGGCCTCATGATTTGTTAAAGCCATCCTTTCATAGGTGGTCAATGCAAAAATTTAATAGCTTCTTCCTACATCAAAAATCTATATATATATTAATGTTAATGTTATACTATGTTATACTCCCTCCGTCCAGAAATGTTTGTCAGGTTAAGATGATATACACCCCTCAAGAAAAATTTAATATAATATGTAATTTGAATTATATAACCCTACAATCAATTATTGTCAATTACTTAGAGAGTAGCACCCACTTTCTCTTCATTAATTAACTTTTCAATTGGATAAAGATTAAGGAAAGCCAAAGGTCCACCCAGACTATACATTACTCCATAAAAGTTTTTACCTCTTCTTTTTGGATGAAATTTTTCATTTTTCAAATTTAGAATATGAAAACTTAAAATTTGCCACCAAATTTAACATTATAAAAGAATACATGATATTTTAACTTGAGTTATGGTGTTCATGTTTTTTAATTATTTGAATCCTTGATTTTGGACTTTTGGTATACAGAGAAGAGTGGATATTTATGTTGTTTCTGTTAAAGACAATTGAAGTTCATAATAAAATACGTACTACTACTCTAATCACTCTTAAAAAACTGTACTTAGAATGGTTGATATTTTATTGAAAAGTGCAAAAGCAATCTTTTATAAATTAAAGTCTTCTTGTAACTTTAAATCAATAATTAATAAAATGAAATAATTATTAAGGGTAGAATTGGAAAAAATGAGCTAATTAGTTAAAAATGAGCTCTGATACCAATTGTTGGGAATAAATCAACAGAAATAATATTTGCGGTATTAAAGGCAATAAATGCGAAATACAACAATACGGTTAATCAACGAGAATAAAAGAGAAATAATGACACCAAGATTTTACGTGGAAACCCTCCTAAATAAGGGGAAAAACCACGACCCGAGAGGAGCAACGAATATCACTATAGTAAGGATTTTACACTTGTAGGTCTGAGCAAAACTTCAAAGATCACTACACACCAAAAAATTGTGGGGTCCATCCCCATGTACCAAACTTTGAATAACTCTCTGCCAATTTCAAAGTTTGGCAGATTTGGTGCTGAATTATTTTTCAGCTTTACTTAATTTTCAATAGTAGGTAAGCTATGAAGAATAAAAAAATATTTTTCTTCTGTAGCACATTTGGAGGGTAGTGCATTTGTTTTCTATAAAAGGGAGGACAATTCTTCATTCTAAGTGCACCAAAAAAAAATTACAAAGGAGAGAAAAGAAGAGTGAGGCATCACAGAGGAAAATAATCTGTGAGGAAAAATAGAGAGTGTGAGCGATATTATAGTGAGGTGGAAAAATCAAAAGATGGTTATTTCTTTTGAGTGTGTAGTGATCTTTGGAGTTTTGCTCAGACCTACAAGTGTAAAATCCTTACTATAGTAATATTCATTGCTCCTCTCGGGTCGTGATTTTTCCCCTTATTTAGGAGGGTTTTCTCGTAAAATCTTGGTGTCATTATTTCTCTTTTATTCTCGTTGATTAACCGTATTGTTGTGTTTCGCATTTATTGTCTTTATTACCGCAAATATTATTTCTGTTACAGATTTATTCCCAATAATTGGTATCAGAGCACAGGTTCTGCTCATTTACAGAAATATTTTTTGCAGCTTATTGTACTATACTCAGTTGAAAAAAAAATATGTCTGAAGTAAAGTACAAGGTAGCAAAATTCAACGGTGATAGCGATTTCTCAACGTGACAGAGAAGGATGAAAGACTTGCTCATCCAACAGGGTTTGCACAAGGCACTAGGCGGCAAATCCAAAAAGCCCGAATCCATGAAACTTGGGGATTGGGAAGAAATGGATGAAAAAACTGCTAGTGCAATCAGATTGCACTTAACAGATGATGTAGTTAATAACATCATTGATGAAGAGAGTGCATGTGGCTTTTGGACAAAGTTAGAAAATCTATACATGTCCAAAACGCTGACAAATAAATTGTACCTAAAGAAGCAGTTATATGCGCTACATATGGGTGAAGGTACAATTTTTTGTCTCATTTAAATGTAGTTAATGGACTAATCACGCAGCTAGCAAACCTCGGAGTAAAGATCGAGGATGAAGATAAAGCCATAGTGCTCCTAAGCTCGTTGCCATCTTCCTACGATACTTTAGCAACAACCATTTTACATGGTGAGGACTCTATTGAGTTGAAAGATGTCACATCAGCCCTTTTGCTTAATGAGAAGATGAGAAAAAGGCCTGAAAATCACGGACAGGCTCTCATCACGGAAAGTAGAGGCAAAAGTTACCAAAGGAGCTCAAGTAGCTATGGTAGATCCGGAGCTCGTGGAAAGTCCAAGGTCCGATCAAAATCGAAGGCCAGAAATTGCTACAATTGCGATCAACCAGGACACTTCAAAAGAGATTGTCCAAATCTAAAAAGGGGCAAAGGGGAAAACAACGGCCAGAAGAATGATGACAACACAACTGCCATGGTGCAAAATAATGACAATGTTGTTCTCCTCATAAATGAGGAAGAAGAATGCATGCACTTGGCAGGTGTAGAGTCGAAATGGGTGGTCGACACAGCAACATCTTACCATGCCACACCGGTAAGAGATCTATTTTGCAGATATGTAGCCGGTGATTTTGACAATGTGAAAATGGGTAACACAAGTTACTCAAAGATTGTGGGGATCGGAGACATTTGCTTAAAAATAAATGTTGAATGCACATTAGTGTTGAAAGATGTGCGCCACGTACCTGATTTGCGGATGAACTTGATCTTGGGAGTTGCTTTGGACCGAGATGGATATGAGAACTACTTTACAAATCAAAAATGGAGACTCACCAAAGGGGCATTGGTGATTGCAAAAGGAGTTGCTCGTGGCACGTTGTACAGGACAAATGCAGAAACATGCCAAGGTGAATTAAATGCGGCTCACGAAGAGAATTCTGCAGATTTATGGCATAAAAGAATGGGTCATATGAGCGAGAAAGGATTGCAAATTCTTTCCAAAAAATCACTCATCTCTTTTGCCAAAGGTACAACGATAAAACCTTGTAACTACTGCTTATTTGGTAAACAACATAGAGTCTCATTTCAGACATCATCTGAAAGAAAGTTGAATATACTTGATTTGGTATATTCTGATGTTTGTGGTCCAATGGAGATAGAATCGATAGGAGGTAATAAATACTTTGTTATCTTTATTGATGACGCTTCTCGAAAATTGTGGGTTTATATCTTGAGAATCAAAGATCAGGTGTTTCAAGTATTTCAAAAGTTTCATGCTCTGATAGAAAGAGAGACAGGTCGAAAGCTAAAACGTCTTCGAACCGACAATGGAGGTGAGTACACTTCAAGAGAATTTGAAGAGTACTGTTCAAACCATGGAATCAGACATGAAAAGACAGTTCCTGGAACCCCACAACACAATGGTGTAGCTGAAAGAATGAATCGCACCATTGTTGAGAAGGTGAGAAGCATGCTCAGAATGGCTAAATTACCTAAGACATTCTAGGGTGAAGCAGTTCGGACAGCGTGTTATCTTATCAATCTAGTCCATCAGTTAGAGTTTGACATTCCGGAAATAATTTGGACCAATAAGGAGATATCTTACTAGCACCTAAAGTTATTCGGCTGCAAAGCTTTTGCACATGTACCGAAGGAGCAAAGAACCAAGTTAGATAATAAATCAGTTCCCTGCATATTCATCAAATATGGAGATGAAGAGTTCGGGTACAGACTATGGGATCTTGTAAAGAAGAAGGTCATTAGAAGCAGAGATGTAATCTTTATAGAAAGTGAAGTTGGAACTGTTGATGATCTATCCGAGAAGGCCAATAAAAAGAATGGTATAGTCCCTAATCTTGTAACCATTCCTTCTTCTTCTAACCATCCCATAAGTGCAGAAAGTACGATCGATGAAGTTGTTGAACATGAAGAGCAACCTCATGAGATTGTTGAGCAGGGGGAGCAACTTGGTGATAATACCGAGCAAATGGAGTACCCAGAAGAAGAAGAACAATCTCAACCTCTGAGGAGATCAGAAAGACAAAGGGTAGAATTAACTAAATACCCTTCCTCAGAGTATGGCCTCATCAATGATGAAGGTGAGCCAGAAAGTCTTAAGGAGGTGTTGTCTCATCCAGAAAAGAGCCAATGGATGAAATCCATGCACGAAGAGATGGGATCTCTACAGAAAAATGGCACATACTAGCTAGTTGAACTTCCAAAAGGCAAAAGACCGCTTAAGTGCAAGTGGGTCTTTAAACTCAAAAAAGATGGAAATGGCAAGTTGGTCAGGTACAAAGGTTGATTGGTTGTAAAAGGCTTCGAACAAAAGAAAGGTATTGATTTTGATAAAAAAAATTCACCTGTTGTCAAAATGACTTCTATTCGAACTATTTTGAGCATAGCAGCTAGTCTAGATCTTGAAGTGGAGCAATTGGACGTGAAAAGTGCATTTCTTCACGGAGATTTGGAAGAAGAGATTTATATGGAGCAACCAGAGGGATTTGAAGTATCTGGAAAGAAACACATGGTGTGCAAATTGAATAAGAGTCTTTATGGGTTGTAAACAGGCCCTAAGGCAATGGTACAAAAAATTTGACTCTTTCATGAAAAGTCAAACGTACACAAAGACGTATTCTGATCCATGTGTATACTTCAAAAGATTTTCTGACAACAATTTTATTATTTTGTTGTTGTATTTGGATGACATGTTAATTGTAGGACAAGACAAAGAGCTGATTGTAAAGTTGAAGAAAGATTTGTCCAAGTCATTTGACATGAAAGACTTGGGCCCAGCACAACAAATTCTAGGGATGAAAATTGTTCGAGAACGAACAAAAAGAAAGTTGTGGCTATCTCAAGAGAAGTACATTGAACGTGTACTAGAACGCTTCAACATGAAGATTGCTAAACCTATTAGCACGCCTCTTGTGAGTCATCTGAAGTTGAGCAAACAGATGTGTCCTACAACAAAAGAGGAGAAAGAGGGAATGGCTAAAGTTCCTTATTCTTCAGCAGTGGAGAGTCTGATGTATGTGATGGTGTGTACAAGACCTGATATTGCTCATGCAGTTGGTGTTGTTAGCAGATTCCTTGAAAATCCTGAAAAAGAACACTGGGAGGCAGTTAAGTGGATACTCAGGTACCTAAGAGGTACCACAAGAGATTGCTTGTGTTTTGAAGGATCTGATCCATCTTGAAGGGCTATACTGATGCTGATATGGCAGGTGACCTCGATAATAGAAAATCCACTACTGGATATTTGTTTACACTTTCAGGAGGAGCTATATCATGGCAGTCAAAGTTGCAGAAGTGTGTCGCACTCTCTACAACTGAGGCAGAATATATTGCATCTATTGAAGCTGGCAAAGAGATGGTATGGCTGAAATGATTTCTTCAAGAACTTGGATTGCATCAGAAGGAGTATGTCGTCTATTGTGACAGTCAGAGTGCAATAGACTTGAGCAAGAACACCATGTATCATGCAAGGACGAAGCATATCGACGTGAGATATCACTGATTCGTGAAAAGATAGAGGACGGATCTATGCAGGTCATGAAGATCCCTACTAGTGAAAACCCTTCAGATATGCTGACCAAGATGGTATCAAAAGACAAGTTCGAGCTATGCAAAGAACTTGTCGGCATGTACTCAAGCTAGAAACCTAGAGCTACCTCCTTCAGGGTGAATGGGTCTGGAGGGGGAGATTGTGGGGTCCATTCCCATGTACCAAACTTTGAATAGCTCTCTGCCAATTTCAAAGTTTGGCAGATTTGGTGCTGAATTATTTTTCAGCTTTACTTAATTTTCAATAGTAGGTAAGCTATGAAGAAGAAAAAATTATTTTTCTTCTGTAGCACATTTGGAGGGTAGTGCATTTGTTTTCTATAAAAGGGAGGACAATTCTTCATTCTAAGTGCACCAAAAAAAATTACAAAGGAGAGAAAAGAAGAGTGAGGCATCACAGAGGAAAATAATCTGTGAGGAAAAATAGAGAGTGTGAGCGATATTATAGTGAGGTGGAAAAAGCAAAAGAGGGTTATTTCTTTTGAGTGTGTAGTGATCTTTGGAGTTTTGCTCAGACCTACAAGTGTAAAATCCTTACTATAGTGATATTCGTTGCTCCTCTCGGGTCGTGGTTTTTTCCCTTATTTAGGAGGGTTTCCACGTAAAATCTTGGTGTCATTATTTCTCTTTTATTCTCGTTGATTAACCGTATTGTTGTGTTTCGCATTTATTGCCTTTATTATCGCAAATATTATTTCTGTTACAGATTTATTCCCAACACTTTTGGTATAGAGAGAAGAGTGGATATTTATGTTGTTTCTGTTAAAGGCAATTGAAGTTCATAATAAAATACGTACTACTACTCTAATCACTCTTAAAAAACTGTACTTAGAATGATTGATATTTTATTGAAAAATGCAAAAGCAACCTTTTATAAATTAAAGTCTTCTTATAACTTTAAATCAATAATTAATAAAATAAAATAATTATTAAGGGTAGAATTGGAAAAAATGAGTTAATTAGTTGTTAATTGTTTAAATTGACAATTAATCTTGGACATCTATTTTTAGTATACCTGACAAACATTTCCGGACGGAGGGAGTACCTTGTACACAAAATGGACCTCTTCCTCCTCTTTATTGCAACCTTGATTGCTATGATGATCATCAATATTTTGTTCAAATATTTCTTTGCTAACCCTAAAGAAAAAAAACCTCTTATTCCTCCTGGTACATTTGGTTGGCCTATTATTGGAGAAACCATTCAATTTCTTGTATCACTTTACTATGGATTAGTCCATGAATTTGTTCAAGAAAGAACCAAAAAATACAACTCTAATATATTCAAAACCTCATTACTTGGCTAAAAAGTTGTTATTTTTTCAGGTCCATCAGCTAATAAATTCATATTTACTAAAGGTAACAAATTTTTTAGTGGTTGGAGACCTAATTCTGTTAAAAAACTTTTCCCTTTCCAACATCATTTGTACCTATAGAACATGACACTAAAAGAGCAAAAAGTGTAATTAGTTATTTTTTGAACTTACAAAATGTTGAAACACTTATTAGTACTATAGACTATATGTCACATACACATTTGGAAAATCATTGGAAAGGAAAAATGAAGTAATAGTGTATGATCTAGTGAATTTTTTTACTTTCTCCCTTTCTATTAGAGCATTTATAGGTATCGAAGAATCGAATAATAATAATAATAATAATAATATTTATGAAAAATTCAAGATTTTTTCAAGAGGTCTTTTGGTAATGGACATAAATTTACCAGGCACAACATTTTATAAGGCAATGAAAGCTGGGAATGAATTAAGAAAAGAAATGAAGGTGATTATTGAAAAAAGAAGAGAAAAATTATTAGAGAATCCAAATTTGTCTCAGGTTGATGTGTTAACACAAGTGATTAATGAAGAAGAAAATGGCAAGTGCATGAGTGAAGTAGAAATGATTGATAAATTGTTTGGATTTATCATTGGTAGTTACCATACTACTGGTACAGCTATTACTTTGATCATGAAGTATCTTGAAGAGAAGCATGAGTTCTTCAATGACATAATCCAAGGTATTTGATTTCTGATCAATTCGTTTGGTTGCCTGGTTAGAGTTATGCATGATTTATTCATGTATTACTAATTTATGTTTTAGTTATTTCGTTTGCTACCGAAAATAATATATGAATTTATTCATGGTTTATACTTATTTTATTTATATGAGATTATAAAATGATAATCAAACACCATATTTGATATGCTAAATTTTATACAAAAGCAACCAAACATGATATTTGAAAGAAAAAACCAAACATGATATTAGTTGTGCTAGATTTAATATATAAATACAAATAACTCCTTTCCTATCAAACAGCCAAATAACGTTTTAGGGATCGGTTTGTAGATGGTTAGAAATTATGTAGGTATTATTATTTTAGGTATTTATGCAGATATTAGTTATGCAGGTACGTATTACTTATTTCACATCTTCTGCCCTGCACAAAATAATACATCAATTTCCTCATAACTTGTTCATGTATTAGTTATGTTGGTATCTAAACTACAAACCAAACGTCATATTCATTTTATAAATGAATAACTTATTTTCTAACTAATCTCCTAACAACTTATAACTTGTACAAAAATTAATACATGAGCAAGTTATTTCATTACTAACTACCAACCGAGTTATTGATAAATCGAAGGTATATAGACAAATCATAAAGTCTAAGACTTTCAAGTTGAGAAGGACTAAAATAGAGTAGATGTAATGCAAGTCAGTGGCACATAACGTAAGGCGAATATGAAAGTGAGGATTGATGCACAAATCATATGTAAGAGAGAAAGATTCAAGTACGTATGTTGGGTCAATAATCCAAAAAAAAAAAAGTATTGAGAGCTTGACGATGATGTCACACATCATATTGGAGGCCTGAAATAGAGGCTCGCATCAAATTGTTGGGTTTTAAAAGGTGTGAATGGAAAATGAAGAGTTGCGACTTTTATTAAGAGTAGTGACTTTTATGAAAAGTTGCGACTTTTATGAAAAGTTATGACGTTTTATAAAAAGTTGTGACTTTTATGAAAGGTGACGACCTTTTGGAAAGATTGTGACCTTTTCAAAGGTTTGTGACCTTTCCAGTAAGACACAATAATAACCTTTTCGCACTACCCTTTGTTCTATAAATTGAGAGATTTTCTCTAATTTTAAAGATATATAGAATATAAAATTTTATGGACTTCTTCTACTACTACTAAATCTAGTATACTAAGTGTACTTTGCTGCCGTTGAGTGGCTCGCTGACACCAACGTTTTGGGTATCAATACACTGGTGATTGAGATCATTTTACCCTGGGAGGACATACTCCAAATCAAACTTCGGATACTAGAGGGGAATAATTTCCTTAAGGGGACACTGTGCATTCAGTGGGCTTGATCTTCTTTATGTTTTTCCAAATTCTGGTATGTTTACAAATTTTAGATTTGTGAATTAATTTATGTTCTTCTATTCTTCACTGGTTCATTAAACTTTGGTTACTTTGTGTTTCTGCAAAGTTTGTTGAAATCAGTAAGATTCTTTAAATACGGATTGACAACAATTCTTCTTTAAGAAAAATATTCCATATATTTTTTCTAATCTGTTTCTGATTCTAGTTTCTCTACTAGTTTTAATTTTCTAGTTATGAAAATGTCTTAAACTTTGTTGCGTCTTACCAAGTTCTTCAAAGTTTTGTTCTAAGTATCTTAGGAATACAAGATGGACAACACAAATGTCCTATATAATGAACTTAAAAGTAATCTATATAGAGTGCTTGTTACACCAACTATGTTGTATAAGACAAAGTGTTAGTTAGTATAGAATCCACAAGTTCATAAGACATTATATGAATGTGTCCATATTAGAAGAGATGAGATTAGGAACAAAGATATACAAGACAATGTAGAAGTAATCTCCTTGACAAACAAAACGCGAGGAGTCGAATTGAGATGGTCCGGTCATGTAAAGAGGAGGAACACATATAGCATAGTGTGAATATGCAAGAGTTTGATAATGATAGATATTAAATGAAGATAGAGGTAGATCAAGGAAGAAATTAGATGAAATGATTAGACAGGATATAACTCATCTCCAATTCACTGAAACATAACTCTAAATTGAAGAGCATGGAAATCGAGAATTAGAATAAGAAGTGTTTTCCTTTATTATTATTGTCCAAACGCCTTATCCAGAAAGCTTTTAAGTTTGGTTTCAAAAGGGGACCATGTACAGTTTGAATGTAAAATAGAATAGATATTTAACCATTCATTTTGTACTTGAAGTGAGCTTGAATTTGCCTGATCGTAAATAGGATAGGTAAAAAAGGGCAAATGAATTCTATCCTAAACAGGAAACCAGAAACACAAAAAATAAATCGAAGTCTGAAATTTCTTTATTATAGAGTGTTGACAATGGCATGCAATTAACATACCATAAATTCATATATTCTCAATTTTCTAGAGATCAAGGTCGATTATATACATCGATAATGTAAATAATTTTCATTTTCTTATATAATTCACCGGCTATTTCATTTTTTTCACTACAACAAATATGATATATAACTACAAAATTATTAGCTACGACATCAAATTCGTCACTAATTATTCACTTTTAGTGATAAAATTTACTTTTTTCGTGCTTAATTATATGAGGAACATACTTTTAGTGACGAAACATAAGAATTCGTAGCAAAGTTTTGTCCACTAAAGTTTTCCACCAAAAAATTATTTGGCTCCATTTTGTTAAGTGGTGTTAGTCACGAATTTAAAATTATTGGTGACACATTATTTCGTCACTAATAATGTATGTAATACATGAAAAACTACGACATCAAATTCGTCACTAATTATTCAACTTTAGTGACAAAATTTACTTTTCGTGCTTAAATATATGTGACACATACTTTTAGTGACGAAACATAAAAATCCATAGCAATGTTTTGTCCCCTAAAGTTTTCCACAAAAAAATCAATTGGCATCATTTATTAAGTAGTGTTAGTCAAGAATTTAAAGTTATCAGTGACACATTATTTCGTCACTAATGATGTATCTAATTCATGACAAAATATTTTTAGTCTTATAATTTATAAAATTTTGAACACAAAAATATTTCATCTAAAAAAAATATATTGTTACAATATCGCATATTAGAGTTCGCAGTTAAATATTATAAATTTTAGCTATGAAAATTTATATTTTATTATGACATTTATTTCGTCACTAATAATATAAATAATTCGTGAAAAATATTTTATTATCTCTAATCAATCTATGATTTAGTGACAACTAAAAAATTATCACAAAATATGTAAGGTGTTAAATAGCAACGACTTAAAATTTATAGTGAATAATTAAACTATTTGCTACGAAAAAAATTCATAGCTAAATAGAATTTTTTTTCTACAATTGTTCATAAGTACAAGTGACAACTTACAACAAGAATAATACAAGTGCTTCATAAAAAGTAGATAGAGACCATTAATTAATTGGCAAGAGAAAATATTAAAACTAATGAATTCGATCGATTTGGTTAAACCGGAAAAGTTCAATACATCAATTTTCTTAAATTACACAATTATAAATGCATCATTTGAAAAATACAATCCGAGTTATAAGTATTGTGAGTGGGCACAATTCTAGCACTAGATCACTAATATTTGTTGGTTTAGCACTTTTGTTTGATACATTTTCATTGATAAGCACGATAAAAAAATAATTTGTCAAGTCTTTGTGCTAATTTTTGTGCATGTCTATTGATTTGTGATTGGTAAACTACATAGATTAAGTCGATCTATTTGTATTTGTCTATGAATATGTATATATTTAATAGTAATCCACATACGTACGTAGAGTAACTATACAGAGATAACATCGACTTACAAACTTAGACTTTGCAAAGGTGCAATATATTTTATGAAAATCTATTAACTTTTTCCATCAGTGTGAAAATTGAAATAAACTAAACAAATGAAAGCACAAATAAAAGAAATGAACTAACAAGGATTTCAAATATATTATGATGAAGTACTATAGTTATTGCTATCGGTGTTCAGCTTGATCTGATTATTCATTTTTTTAATAAATCAAAAGGGGATAATTGTATATAATAGCAAACTAATAACGTAAAATAAATGGAGTAGCTAGGGTTTGATTTAATTGTGCTCCATAGCAAACGTTTGCAAAAAATTGCCAGACGCCTCTCCCCCAAGTATCTCGCTCGCCACTCTACTCCAATCTCTCGCTCGCTTCCTCACTTTTTAGACAAACACAAGTGTATAAAAATTGTTTCTAATTGTATAAAGCAGAGAAAATTGTATAAATACATATATTTTTATTCCCCTCTCTCCCCTCTTCCAGATCTCGCTCGCCACTCTCCCAAATCTCGCTCGCCACCCTCGCCTTTCTCACTTATACAAACAGAAGCGAAATGTATAAATTGCGTTTCTGTTTGTATAAAGCGTGAGAAAATTGTATATACACATGCAAGTACATATATTTTTGTCCTATACACTTATAATTATACAATAAAAATACTCATCTGCCCAATTTCTTTTGCCTTTCTCTCTTTCTCGTTTTATACAAATTTCAAATTGTATCTAATTTCTCTCTTTCTCGTTTTATACAATTCGATTCAATTTTATATTCCCTGCCAAGTCTCTTTTGTATTTCTCTCTTTCTCATTTTATACAAATTTAAATTGTATATAATCGTTCTATACACTTATAATCATACAATTCATTTTATACACTTCATTTTTATACAAGTCTCTGCCCAAGTGTCTTTCTCTTTCTCGTTTTATACACTTCGTTTTATACAATTCGCTTCAACTGTATATGTATAGCGAATTATACAGTTTCTATGTTTGCTATAGAGCGCAATTATGCAAACTTTGCTATAGCATACAAATATAAATTTTTTATTTGCTATATGTGAAAGTTGCCCAATCAAAAGTTTAAATAAATATATGACTGTACTAAATAATTTTTAAAATTTACAAAAATAAATAAATAAAATGACAAAATCAAACTGAATATATTTAAAGATATTTTAAAAAAATAAACAGTTTAATTAATATATAATCTACATTTGAATGAATTGTGGGTGGTAAATTTCATGCATTTGTGTGTGAGTATAAATAATCATATAATATATTGTTCTACAAAAGTTAAATTTGAAAGAAGTGAATGAGGTATAAAAAAAACAAAAATGAACAACAAGAGAGAGTTGGTCTGATGGTAAACAGTCTTCACTTTCAACCTTAAGGTTGTGAATTCGATTCCCCAAGGCAGCATAATGTGCGAGCTCCTGGTCAGGGTTGAAAAAATGCACTCACTGAAGTAAACTAATTAGCGACGATATAATTTTATCGGTATTAATTACCTTTTTAGTGACAAAGCATACTATTAACTACAAAAAGTATACTTTTTACGACAAATAAATTTGTCACAAATGTTTAAGCATTTGGGGACGATTTTTCTTTTTGTATTTAATATAATATTTTCTGCGACGAAAGTACTAAATCGTCTTTGTATACTTTCAGAGACACTAGTGACGACTGAGTGACGAATTATTTTTCGTCACACAAGATTTTTAGTGACGAAATATGATTATTAATAACGAAATTATTTGTCCTTAATAATCGAATTTGTTGTAGTGTTTATTTATCATATAATGTTTGTTATATAGAGTTTTTTGTTATTATAAGTCAACTTAATTTTAACATTCAAAAAAATATTACACAATTTAAAGAATTTATGATATGATGTTATTTTTACTTGTCATAGCATAAAACCTCCTTTATTTCTGAAGATTGAAAATTTTACTATTTATGAAGAATTATCTTTCTGATAATCTGGTAGTTAAATTTTTTATTATTATATATATGTAATTATCTATAAATATATTTTTAAAATGACAGAGCAAAATAAGATTTCAAGGAATATGACATTCAAAAAATGAAGAAAACTTGGAATTTTGTGAATGAAGTATTAAGAGATACACCAATTTTGCAAGGTACTTTTAGCTAGTGTTTGGCCATAGATTTTCAAATATTCTTGACAAATATAATTTGGGTGAAAATTTGGGGGAAATTTCACCGTGTGTTTGGCCATAGTATTTGGGAAATATATTTCATATTTTTAGAAAAATATGATTTATACGTATAAGTTTTAAAAACTATCAAAACTAACCATAAGTGTATATCACAGGTAAATAAAATCTTCACAACAATAACAAATGGTGTCCATGACACTAGAGAAATGTGGTAGTTTGGAGTGATTGCAACAAGCATCATTCCATACCTCGTCAAGTAGACAAAACACGTCATTTTACCAAGAGCCTATTGTTCATCATTTTCATCAACAACCATATCATCATTTAATATTCACAGAATATTTCATCACTACTTTGGTGTTCACGTAAAAAATTATGTAATACAATACAAACAATTACTATAGAGGGTGTTTTTGTAAAAGATAAAAGTTTAGTGTAAAATTTTAATTTTCAAAAGATTCAAAATATGTGGTTTGGCCCAGATACTAAAAAAACTAGTATTTGAGAATTTGGGATATTTGCGAAAAATATTTGTCAAATAATGACCAGTTGTATGACAAACACTATTTGACAAATTTTTTCCCAAATATTATTTGGGAAATCGATGGCCAAACTGGCCCTTAGAGAAGTCATAGAGGACATAACTTATGATGGCTTCCTCATACCAAAAGGATGGAAGGTAAATCTTTAACCTTCTAATTTAAATTAAGTGTATGAAATTAAATAATTAAATGGACATTAAGCATCATATGTAACTTATTTAAAATAATTAGTTTATAAAATGAGGATAAAAGCATCATAGATTATTAATCACTTAGAACAAATTAGTAAAATATTGTGATGTATACTTACTTGGAGAAGGAGAAGATTTCAACTTACAATACTTTAGAGATTTACTAAAAGTTTAATATACTATAACATGTTAAGTATATGTTTTATAGGTTTGTCAATAGACAATAAGTAACATGATTGTGTAATATTTTTTACAACATAATCTATAACATTAATTTATTTCTAAATAATAAATAAGAGGTTAATCGTACTCTATCAATTTTAGGTAAGGCAGTCTGTTTTTTTTTTGTGATAGTGGAAAAGATGACATATAAGTTACCCTTACTGCCACTCTCTACAGACCCTTACATGAGATTTTCACCTCATACGACTTCTCGCTCAATTCTTTTAAATTCATTGAATCCTTTTTCGCGTTCGAGAATCTTAGTTATATAAGATATTGAACATAATATACTAAAGTTTGAATTTTTCAGATATATTTAAGTGTTGGAGCTACACAAAGAATGGTGAATACTTCCCAAATCCTACAAAGTTTGAAGAGAATGGATTAGTTCCTTACACATCAATTCCATTTGGTGGAGGACATAAAATGTGTCCTGGAAAAGAGTTTGCAAAAATAATGGTCCTTGTTTTCCTTCATCATGTACTCAAAATATTTAGGTGGAAAGCTAAGGTTCATTCAGAAAAAATATTATGCCCTTTTTTCTTAGTACCTGGCCCAACAAATGGATATCCTGTTACCCTTTATAATGTGTAAGCTTCTTTGCTTTCAAGACATATATATATATATATATATATGTGTGTGTGTGTGAGAGAGAGAGAGAGAGAGGGGATGTAATATAATTTATATATGTATGTGTCTGAGAGAGAGAGGGGATGTAATATAAATAATTAATGTTCTTGTAGTTGATGATTCCTCTTTATTAATTAAAAAAAACTAAAGGTTGTCTTCTAGTAAAGATAACTCATTGCCCGAGTAAATATGTTTTTTAATTTGACCTTAGAAAAATTGTACCTAACAACAAATATCTAAATCATATTAATGCTATAGCTACTATTTAGGAATATACTAATTTGCAGCTATAGTTTTATCCAATCTTGCTATTAGTCTAATTTGTAAAACTTATATAATTTGGTTTTTTATTGTATAAATTCATAATTTTGTATATGTTTACCTTAGTTATTTGTATACAATTTATGAAAAATTGATAATAAATGATCATTTTTGTATATATTGTCAAGTGAAATATACAAACGAAGGTTTAAAAAATTCCTAATTATAAATATAGAGTTTGTATATACTTACCCTATTTGTATGATCACAAGCAAAATATACAAACAACCAGAAATATACAACCGAAGCCTTCATAGCAAACAAAACTATAGCTATGAAGCGCAATTATCGAAACTATAACTATAGTGTCTTATTATGTCCAGTGGCGGAACCAGAATTTTCAATAAGGGGGTTCAAAATCTGAAAATATAGACACACGAAGTAATCGAAGGAGTTCAAATACATCTGTTATATATATCTAAAATATTATATTAATCATGTATCAATCATATAAATTTTCGCCGAAGGGTTCAGATGAACCCCCTAATAAGGTGGCTCCGCCATTGATTATGTCTATTATGTTTGCTATATCTGAAATTTTATCTTTTATATTTATGTCTTCTAACTTTGAGTGTGCATAAGTACACATTTAAACTTGTATAAAGTTGAATAAGTAGACATATGAGTCCTACATGACATAATACATGTACGACACCCCATGTAGGATGCAAATTATAATATAGGATGTCATGTAGGTTGTGTGTCTATTTGTTCAATTTTGTATACATTCAAAATCATTATCTATAAATGTGAGTTGATGCCAAGTTAAAAGACATATTTATGTATTATATTTATTATATATTATTAAAAAATTAATGATTGTTATAATAAAAGGTCATACAGAAACTTATTGTTATTTGACTTTCAAATTTCAGTTTGAAATAGTAAAAGGTGTGGTGATAATATTGAGTGTGCCTTATGAGCCGATCTGTTAAAGATTCATGAGGTAATTTAATTATGAAGAAAAATAATTTGCAAATAATAAGTTAAAAATGCACATTTCATTTGAAGGCTGTGTTTATTAAAGATTTCTTGAAAACTTGTATGTCAAAGTTACTAAAATTTGTGTTAATTACTCAGTAAATTAAATGGCACTAATTATTTATACAAGGATTAAACCTGAAAGTAGTGTTTCTAAACTAACTAAATATATAAAGAAAATAAATAATGAACTTCAATAAAGTCAGAACAGATTTCCCGATACAATTCAAAAGTCGAGGTCATAATGACACGCACTTCGAGAGCTCCAGAAAAATGGTGTGTAAGTTGAAATAAAAACACATACGATATCCCGAAGAGATGTCAGGCCACAAACAATAGAAAATATCAAAAATATTTCAACTAAACTTGATAACATAAGTATAAAGAGCATTTAATACATTTTTAGAATCTAAAATACATCTCAAGTCTTCGAAAGAAAAGTTAAAGACTTTAAATGATAAATGGAGATTAATTGTGACCCGAAAAGCAGGATCTGGCCACAACTCCGAAAGAGAAAATTCTGTTGGATCCAATCAACCACTACGCGGATCACCCTAACTAGGATTTGCATCGAATGGATAATATTAGTACGGGGTGAGTACAATCCACATGTACTCAATAGGTGATATCAATTGAGCATAAGCAATTAAACAGACTTAAGATATAAACTATGAAATCCGTCTATCTACACGAAAAAAGTCCTATTCCCGGCATTGGTGTTGCCAATTTATATAGAACAACAAAAGATGCAACTACTAACTCATTCAAAGAGTTTAAAACCGATTCAAAAGCATTTGAAACCACTGACCTACATGACCTATTGTGTTAAGGATATCCAAAATATGTTATTTAATCACTTTGTATATTATTTTATTTGTTATATGTGATATTTTTTTTCTAACGAAGAATATTTAATTGGACATCCTAACCGTAGCTCCACCACTGCACATAATGAAACATTATTCTAGCTAATAATTGTTCGAAGATGCATTAATTTTTTTTTACAGAATCTTACAATTTAGCTATCGATATTTGTTAAATGGACATAAATTCTATACAAAGATCTTTGCTTTAACCAACTCCATATTAAATGTGGAATGAAAATCACATGATTATAATAATGAAATCTCTAAATAAAACAACTCATTCATTTTATTTTCATTTTCTTTTTACTTTTTTTTTTATAAATAAAGTTTTGATTTGTGCTTCTAGAAGTTTTGACAAACTATAAATAGAAAGTAGTTGGGATTCTTTCTCTGATATATGAATTTGTTTCCTAACGTTCTATTTTCCTATTTGACCATAAGTAGGTCTTTGACCATGTTATAATAAAATTTCAAAAAAATAATTTTTATTTATAAAAAATATTTTAAAAAGTTAAAAATGTGTTTGATTATAATATAAATTAGAGTTGTTTTCAATTTCTTGTGAGTAATTTAGAGTGAAAATATTTGATAATTATAATTTTTTTAAATTTTCAAAATTTTATGATCAAACGTGTTTTCGATTTGAATTAAAAAAATTCATAGCTACAACGCCACTTTAAGACACATGATCATCTCGTTCACTTCAATTATAAATTCTTAGAGCAAAGTCGTCTACCCTATTCCTCTAGCAATTAATTGTTGCGGGCTTGTGGATGTATTTTTATTTTTTGATTTGGTATCCGATATTTATATTAGAGTCTGACTAAATTTAAATTTCCTTCGAAAAGTCCCACAGTGTGGTATAATGCTCTCTAGTAAAAGTGACTCTATATTCAAAGAGACTCAAATCAGAAACCTCTGATTAAGAATGAATAAATACGTAATATTCGGGACAACCCTAGTTGGTTTGTGGATCTATTATATTCAACAAACATGTACTTTTTTTTTATATATAGTTTTGCTTAGTCTTTTTTTTATTATAAATATTTGATATACTTTTTTGGGTTGAGGATTTATAGAGACATTTTTTCTATCTTATGAGGTAAAAAGAAGCACCCACCACTATTTATTTAATTTTTTATATTTCTAATATTGCACCTTAAAAATTGGTTATAATACATTGAAGGTTATTAATCATTTTTCTCTTACAAATTACAATATTTACAAGTTGGACAAAAATAAGTGAGATACTCTATTTTACTGTTAAAATTCATTTTCAACCACAATATATGTTTACACCATCTAGGTTAAGTTGATTAACAACATATAATTTAACACTCTTAATTAATTAGCAACTCTACGAAATGTAATGTAGTAAAAGCTTATCTTAATCAATTAAATTACACTAATAACGTAAATTTTTTTTAAAAAAATTCTCATAATTTATATTATAGAAAAAGAAAAGTTGTTCTCATAATTGAAAATTTTGAAAAGAAACCGCATGTATTCATCCTGACAATTGTCTATATTATAGTAGACATTGGTGGGGCTATAAAGTTCCATAAATATTAAAAAAAATAAACTAAGGAAGAAAAAAGTGATAAAAGACAAGAAATACTAATGGTAAAAGAAATGTTATATTTACCAAGAAATTTACTGAAAGAAACAAACCAAAACATAAAAAATTCTTGTTACTACATTATCTAGAAACAAAGGTAGATTTAGGATTTAAATATAACTAAAGACACTATTTAACTTTAGCATATATATATGTCGATTATTTAGGATAAAATTACAAAGCGTATTGTCATTGAGGTTCAAACTTAAACCATCACTTGCATCAAGAGCCAAAGACACCACTAGTTTTAATATATGTATACGCCGATTATTCATGACAAAATTGCAAAGAGTATTGTCATTCGAGATTCGAACTTAGACCACCGATTGCATCAAGAACCAAAGGGGGGAATAACGATCAATTTTTCTAATCTAATAGGTATGTTTAGGGGGACCTTTTAAAATATAAGATAATTCTTCAACGTCCATATACACAATTTTTGTCAAAAATAATAAAAATACATTATCTCACAAGATTAGTCCCGTCTAAAAATAATTAATTATATTTAAATGTTCATATATTTTTGTTGGACGTTGAGGTTTTTTGTCTCATTCAACATAGAAAGGTGAAATCAGAAGAAAAAAACAAAGTACAAATGGAAAACAATTGTTGTGTCTCATTATACTGTTTGAAAAATTGATAGATCTAAAGATTCAAAAGGACATTATAATACATGAATATTTTTAAATTCATCACTAGTTTTATTCTCCTTTTGATTAAATTAGACTATAATCAAACACAAATTTATTCATATTCTTTTAGTAATACTTAAAAATTATGAACATTCATTTAATCAAATTGATAATAATAAAAAAAAAATGATGAATCAGAACTCTTAAAATGATTTATAATTTCATTTAAACACTCAAATTTTAAAATACGTTTATTAAATATTTCAATATATATATAAAAAAATTATTAAATACTTTTGCTTTGAAATTTCGAAAGCTTTTACGGGTACATTATATAAATAAATTATTTTTTCAAAGTGTCATTTTCTACCCAAATTAGCCTCAATAAATAAAACATCAAACATATGCTAATTAGGAACTATGTGTCTAATTAAATAACATATTTTCTGTAGTCAATTTATTTATACATGCAAAAGTTCTTCTAAAAATAAATATTTCGTCATTCATTTTAATTTATTTATCTTATATATTTTTAAAAAAATAATCTTTTAGTTCAATTATTTACTAAGACTTGATACATTTAATCCATTATTAATTTAAAATCACAAAACCTTTTTTTAAAAATTCATGCTAAATCCAAATAAGACAAATTATTCCAAATAAAAATAGTATACGATAATTCGAGTATCTAAATAAATATTTTCTAGAACATAACCATGAAAATATCCATTGAAATGACAGAAAAAATATAGACAAATGGGGAAAATAGGATGGGGGTTTCCAAGAGAGAAAAGTCTCTGTAGAAAAGAGCTTTGACTCTCTCTTCCAATGGTGAATTTAGTTTTCACACTTTCATGAACAACTTTCTTCTCATATTCACATTCTTCTCTTAATTCCACAACTACCCTCCAATTCTTATCTCCAACAACAACAACAACAAAAGAGGCAACATTTTGCTTTTCTGCAGGTTTTTTTTTCTACATTTCATTGCTTTTTAATGTTGTTTCTGTATGTTGGTATCATTTTTTCTTCTTGTTTTTTGATTCTATATGTTGGGGTTTTGAAAAAGATCAGAAATTTATAAGAATCTTGAAATATGGGTGTTCATATTCTTGAAGATCTCTTAAAAATGCATGCTTTTTGTGTTTTTTGTTTTGTTTCAAGAAAGTTAGAATCTGAATGAATATTTGAATATGGCATTTTGTTTCATTGTTTAGCTCAAAGATTGATTTTTTATTGTTATTTAGAAATTGTTATGGGGAATTGCTGTGGGACACCTGGTAATTCTTCTGAGAATAAGAAGAAGAAGAACAAACCAAACCCTTTTGCTCTTGATTATGGTGCAACTCAAGCATCTGGAGGTGATGGAAACAAGCTTGTTGTGTTGAAAGATCCAACAGGAAACAATATTCAAGAAAAATATGATCTTGGTTGTGAGCTAGGAAGAGGAGAATTTGGGGTTACATATTTATGTACTGATGTTGATACAGGGGATAAATATGCTTGCAAATCGATATCGAAGAAGAAACTTAGGACTGCTGTAGATATCGATGATGTTAGGAGAGAAGTTGAGATCATGAAGCATTTGCCTAAACATCCGAATATTGTGACCTTGAAGGACACTTATGAGGATGATAATGCAGTGCATATTGTGATGGAACTTTGTGAGGGGGGTGAGTTGTTTGATAGGATTGTTGCCAGGGGACATTATACGGAGAGAGCAGCTGCGTTTATTATGAAGACTATTGTAGAAGTTGTTCAGGTACAGTTTTACTAATTGATGCTTGTCTTTGCTTTTCATGTATAATTGTAACTTGTTTGTTTATTTCATGTAATTTAAAGGTTGCTAATTTAGGATTATGTTAATGAAGTTTGAATTTGACAATGCCAACTGAAAGTATCAATTTAGACTAGAAAGGAATGTTGAGATTGAAGTTTCATGTTTGTAAGCAGAATAGATGTTCTTGTCGAATAATCTCTTTTAAAAATATCTTCCCCACTTCTTCAGTAAATTTTCCTACTTTGTTATGCCGATTACTGTCTCTTAGAAGGAAAACGGAAGCTGACTGGTGTTTGATTAGGGACGGGAGCCACTCCTTTTGTGAGTTTGCCTGCACTCTCTTGGTAGATAGGACACTCCGTTTCTTAGCTCAGGATCTACTTTTCTGTTTGTAAATGAGTGCTTAACGTTTTTATTTGATTCATTTTACACGTTGAGATCCTATAGCATTTAACTAGACTAGATTTTATCTTCCAATATCATTAAACCTAGATGTCAAATATAGTAAAAAGCTATGTTGCCCGAACTTTTCGAAAATGTCGACAGGTGAGTGTTGGATCCTCCAAAAGTAGTGCATTTTTGGAGGATCCGACTCGGGGTGTGGCGGCAATTTTGGGGAGTCCGAGCAACTTAGGTAAAAAGTGTGTTCATGCTCTAAATGTTGTTAGGTTTTCCATCTTTCTTATCTTGTCTTGTCAATTTTTCTTTCTTGGCAACTGTTTCATTGTCCTATATTTTTCTCATGCAAATACCTTTTAAATTATATACTTTCGTGTTTAAATGAAACTTGAAGAAGCTAATAACACAGAGGATTTCAGTTTCACCATCCAAATGTCGACAATGAATCACAACTTGCGATTAGAATAATGGAAATGTAAAATAACTGTCAGTAACCAGTTAGATGCCGGTCTTTATATTCCATTTCCAGATTGGGAGATCTATTGCAGCTTGCTTTCAGCATTAGTTGGTATAGCATGGGATTGTTGCTAACAGGGTTCAATTTTAAACTGTATTTGGTGACCATAATGACATGAGAGCTCAACTCACATAATTACAGATTAGAGAGAGATATTCATTTTATGGAATAGGTTTAAGAAGTTCATGTTTCTACATTTAGTTGTTTAGGGTGTTACAAGAACGGGGTGGTAACCGACGCAAACATGATGGCTAATTATCCCAATTTTATACAATTTAGTCTATGTGGTTGCTCATACATCTTTGATCAATGTTCACTTTCTAGTTGCATTGTGTTTCCTCAAGAAATGGCTGCTCTTCTTTCTATTTTCAACTTACGGAGTTCCAAGGAAATTGCAGATGTGTCATATGCATGGAGTAATGCATCGTGATCTCAAACCTGAGAACTTTCTCTTTGGTAACAAGAAAGAAACTGCTCCTCTGAAGGCTATTGACTTTGGATTATCAGTGTTCTTTAAACCTGGTAATGCAATAAGTAATGATACAGTGTGTTGTAACTTTTTTCATGCTAAAAAAGATTAATGTTGGAATCATCTTTAATATGTTTAACAGGGGAACGCTTTAATGAGATAGTGGGAAGTCCTTATTACATGGCTCCAGAGGTCCTAAAACGCAATTATGGCCCGGAAGTTGACGTCTGGAGTGCTGGAGTTATCCTTTATATTCTTCTTTGTGGTGTTCCACCTTTCTGGGCAGGTCCGTTTCTTTTATTTGCCTTCTTTAGGTAACAAGTAATACCTCGGTTCACCGACAAAGACAAAGTAATTAACCTTGGTGCATACTATGCATTTCTTAGAACTTGGTAATTAATTAATGAGTGTCAAAATGAAATGGAATTTGAAACATATTGATGCGTTGTTAACATCGTAGATGACTAGGTGAGGGTGGCTGCAAGAGTGAATCCTACCTCTTCCTGGATCAATCTAAATCAAATTTCCTTTTTTCCTTTTGTCTCGTGATAGTCAGTACTTTGTGCTTCCATTAATTTACTCACAGTTTTCTCAGTAATTGCCTAAATTCTACTGAATATGTGCAGAGACTGAACAAGGAGTAGCCCAGGCAATTATTCGCTCTGTGGTTGATTTCAAGAGAGATCCATGGCCTAAGGTTTCTGATAATGCAAAGGATCTTGTAAAGAAGATGCTTGATCCAGATCCAACTCAACGGCTCACAGCTCAGCAGGTTCTTGGTAATGTTTGTTAATCCTTGAGATGCTATACTTTCATTTGCTTGTCGTTTATTCTCTCTTAGTTTCATAAGTTCAATTTTGTGACTTTTTTGGGCTTTCGTGCATATACATGAATGCAGAGCATACCTGGTTACAAAATATAAAGAAAGCACCAAATGTCTCATTGGGTGAGACTGTGAAAGCAAGGCTTAAACAATTTTCAGTAATGAACAAGCTCAAGAAAAGAGCTCTAACGGTAAAATATTCCCTTTTCATTTGCAGTTCTATACATATCGTTAGCGTTGTGCACCTTCTCAGAAGGATATCGTCATATGCCTAATTCTTAAAGCCCAAAATAAGGACAAAAGATTTTCTGCCTTCTCACAAAAGTTTCTTGTGATGTATTTTTTCTTCATTTCTTGCACAGATTATGGCTGAGTTTTTATCAGCGGAAGAAGTGGCTGGAATGAAGGATGCATTTGATATGATGGATACAGGAAAGAAAGGCAAGATTAACCTTGGAGAACTTAAAAATGGTCTGCAGAAGCTGGGCCATCAGATCCCTGATGCTGATCTTCAGATTCTTATGGAAGCCGTAAGCATTCTCATGCTCTTCATTTCGCTTGATTGGATTTTTTTCAACTTCACGAGAACTAAATATATATTTATAAGTCAAGCGGCTAATATTATTATAATTGTTCCCTTTTTGATCTTCTGCTTCACTTTTACAGGCGGATGTTGATGGAGATGGAAGCTTAAATTATGGGGAGTTTGTTGCTGTATCTGTTCATCTTAGAAAAATGGCAAATGATGAGCACCTGCACAAAGCATTTTCAGTTTTTGACAGAGATCAGAGTGGTTACATAGAAATCGAGGAGCTGCGCAGTGCCTTGAGTGATGAGGATGGTGGCAACAGTGAGGAAGTCATCAATGCCATTATGCATGATGTTGACACTGACAAGGTCAGTATCTTTTTTGTGTCCATTCATGTAGATCTACTAGATTTCATACTTAGTGCATATTCTCTTACAAATGTCTCTTTAATTGCTTGTGGAACCATAAATACCCCCCTCATCTTGTTTCGGAGTTTCAACTCACACGTAAACTATGTTGAAGACGTATTACCCTCTTGTACTTGTAAAATGTGTATCTTCCATCATCCTGAGAGGCACATATGATATAACCAAATGTGAACATTTGGGTATATGCATGTGCTGCCTCATGTCATTTACCCCTTTTCCTTTTTCACTTCTCTCGTCTCCCCAACATGTTAATGTCCTCTGGCAAAATCTCAAAAAAGACGGAGGGAGAGCTTCTCATCGGAAAAAAACGGATCCACCCTGGTTTTAGTTTTCTGGCAACTTAAACAGCTCAAGTCAATACAAAAAATCAAATGTTCTTATCAAACAACTCAAATTAGTAGCAAAGGAAAAGAAGGGTCATAGGTAAGGGAAGAACAACAAGGAAGAGAAAGACCCTTCGGGGTGGCCCAGTGGTTTGGGCTTGGGACTTCCATGTTGGAGGTCTCAAGTTCGAAACCCCTTGCCAATGAATGCAACGGGTTTGCATTCTAGGTCGACTGCTGAGCTCGTCGCACCGGGCTTACCTAGTGCGGTTTACCTCTCCTTTGCTAGCTATAGGAATAGGGGTTTTACCCTGTGCGCACTCAAAGGATAGGGGTTGCGGATTTCCCAAAAGAAATAGGAAGAGAAAGATAAAGAAAACATTAAAACGAAGAGAACGGTATATATAATAGAAGAAATGCTATAAAAAAAAATTAATTTTTTTTCACCTCAGGCGGTTTAAGAGAGTAAATACTCTATCACATGGCGTCGCAATGTTGTCGTAGTTACATTTTGGACAAGAACAGGGTGTAATAGGCCTCCCGCAAAGTTAAAGTGTAGTGGGGAATGGGGGAATAATTGAGGAGGGTATTTATATATTTTCTCCTTTCTAAATCGTATTTTCTTTTCCATTCACTGCTCTTCTGTTCAACCTTATCATTCATTTCGACTAAATGTTGAACCAATCTTGAGCTTTAGTTTGTTACCACAACGTCAAAGTTAATCAGTTACATTGTCGTTCATCAGTTACATTGTCTATAACCATGCAGGATGGTCGCATTAGTTACGAGGAATTTGCTGCAATGATGAAGGCTGGCACAGATTGGAGAAAAGCATCGAGACAGTATTCTCGTGAACGATTCAACAGTCTCAGCTTAAAATTGATGAGAGATGGCTCGATACAAGTCGGAAAGGAAGAAGGTAGATGATCAATGCATAAGAAAAAGAAATGTCGAAAGAGGAAACAAGAAATTCTTCTCTTTGCTGTGTGCACTTCAATTTTTTTGGCTTCCTCCCCTTTGATCTCTATGGGATTGAGGTGTGAGGTCTTCAACTTGTTACATCCTAGGCATCTAACAAAGAATTTCTGAGGTCTTTTACCTTCTTGTAAAATGTAATTACATGTATTGGTTATAAGCTCATTCTTATTAGTATAAAAAAAATGTTAAGGCTCATACAAATCATTGTAACTTTCCCAAGGTTGAAACTTAGATGTCAGCACAGAAGGGTTCTTTTTGCCTCTTTTAGCTTAATAGTTGATTTAATTTTATAAATAAGTAGTTACGTGTTTGGATGGAAGTATTGAAATTGATGATAAGCGATTAGATGTGTTTGGTAAAAAGGTGTTGCTAAGTTGATTTTTTTAGTAAAATGATAAAAACGCTTTGGTTTTAATACAAAAACTACTATAAATTTAAGTTAGTGTTTGGTCATATATTTTCAAATATTTTTGACAAATTGTTTTTGGGTGATGTTTCATCATGTGTTTAGTTATGGATATTTGGAGAAATATTCAATTTTTTGTTAAAATATGATTTATATCTATAAGTTCTAAAAATTATTTAAAACTCATAAATTTGTATTATCTTATATAATGAAAATGTTCCGTCAAAAAATCATGACAACGGACAATTAGTATGAATTGGAAAAAAAGGAAGAAAACAAAAGAAAAATACAATTGATTCGTATACGAAAAACTACTATTACTACCTGTAATTAGAAGTGACTTCAGAGAGTAAGCTCGAATAAAAATTGTATAAATATATATATAATCGTATAAATTTTTTAGAACAAATTAAGAAAGAAATTTAGTCGAAAAGACCAAAATTATAAATAATGGGTGTTTTATATAGAATATAAAAGCTTGGAGTAACTTTTAAATATCTATTTTTTTTCAAATACTATAATTTAGCTCAAATTCTAATTTTTCTTGAACTTGAGAACTTTGGGATGTTTGCCAAATATATTTTTCAAGTAATAGCAAATTATATGACCAAACACTAATTTTCATTTTTTCTTCTAAATATATTTGTAGTCAAACGAATCCTAAGTGTATCAAAAGGATGAATGATGGATATGGAACTGATAGAAAGTTAATGTTATATTTTGAAAAATGCAAGCTGAGAATTAGAAAAAATTATATATCAAGGATAAAATAGTAAAAATATTGGTTAAATAAAAGCATGTTCCTTGTGTTGTTGCTTCTTTTACCATTTCTATCTATTACCTCTGAAGACATCAGTAACTCAAAAATGAAAAATCATAACAAAACATTAAATGAGGTATCCATAATTATCAAGAGAAGTTAGATGTTCATAAATATATACACCACGTTTGTAAGGAACATATATAAATATAGAATTTGACCCAAAAAAAAAAATATAGAGAGAAAGTAACATTAATGTGTTTAGAAGTCAATTTTTTGACATTATTATTAAAGTAGACAAAGTTCAATAATGATGTGTGATATCAACACGTTTAAATATAATTTTGAATTATTGAATATTACACACCAATTAAACCACATAAAATAATTAAGATTTTGATAAAATGGTCGTACAAATAATAGGTTTGTCTTTGATAAGTTGAGCGGACTTGATGAACTCAAGGTAGTTCATTTCGGACATGTTAACATCCACCATGACCAAGTCAAATTGCTCAATCTGTTCCCGGAGAATGGATAGAGCTATAGTTGCTTGTTCGACTCCATTTACTATATAGACAAAAATCAAACTCAAAAAATATCACAAAATTTATATATATATTGAGGGATATTTTCATAATAATTAGTGGTATACCTTCCCTTTCCTTTATGTTATTATATTACACAGACAAAGGTAGTATGACCAGACTAATAATATCACATGCATGGATATTTCTACTTAAAATACAACTCAGTTAGCATGTTGATAAATTTGACGGTTAAGTGAATATATTTTCATAAAGTTGAATATATCGATAATCTTATACTTTGATAATAAATTTTCTTTAGATATTTAAACTACAACATGCTCCGATTAAGCGTTTAAACAAATGCTAAAGTGTGCATATTAGACAGTTCAAATTAAATATTTAGAAAAAAGCTTATGTTCTCAAACATCCATTAGGTAGATAATTTAACTATGTGATATCCATCAAAAAAAAAATTTAATTATGTCATATCCATTTGTTATGTTGTCGAGAATCTTAAATGACAAATTTCAATCATAATTTATTGAAACAACAACAAATACAACAAATTCATTCAGCACTAGTGTAATTATTCATCTATACCTACGCTAAGTCATACATGATTGAAACACATGTTAAAATTGACTAAAAATTTTAGGTATGTGCATCAAATATTTTTTTGCCAATAAAATAAACTAGTTTTCTTCTTCAAATTTCAACCTGAAATTACTCCAAATAAATTTAAATTCGTATTTTATGTTTCATTTATGATTAAAAAAATCAAACATCAATCATCAATTTTATGGAAATTCACTTCTTAACTATAGAATACTATAAGTATAGATTTTATTTAGAAGATCCAACAAAAATTAGGGGGAAAAAGCTCCATCACATATCAGAGAAAACTAAAAGAGATATAACATTATATTGTTATACCTTTAAATGAATGTTCTTCATGAATTGTTGTTATATTTGACAAAGAAATTGTATCATGATCAACCAAGAGAATTCTGAGGCCAATGTAAGCAGAAGGAACATTTACATTACCAATTATCTCACAATCCATCTTTTAGCGCATGAAGATTATGCGAGAAAAAACAAAAGAGAATTTTGAATTTTTGTTTTCTTTACGTGGTTTCTCTTTTTTTTCTACACCTTATACTAAATGAAGGATAAAATTTGGACAATTAATTAATAGAGATGCAAAATATCAGTTTTAAAAAATCTATCTTTACATCAAGTCAATAACTAGTGTAGTCAATATCTAAGGGAGGTGTCATTAAGCAAGATGTTGATAATCTACCCATTCGTGTTCAAAATAATTTAATCTTGATCTTGTTTAATTTACCGATACATATGATATCAATTACTCCCGCCATTTCAATTTGTTTATTTTATTTTCTTTTTAATCCATTTCGCTTTTTATCAATAGAGGGAACCATGGATGGGACCCCATAAATCACTGTATATTATTGAGGCAAAGTATTAGGAGTAAGATGGAAATATGCGTGCTTCATTTCAACAACTAGAATTACAAAAAGTAAACTTGTCATTGGAAAAATAAGAAAGAAATGAATTATTTAAAATGGAAAATAAAACTCGAGAATATGAGTGGCCCAATCTTCGATGCCACAAATGTAAGGAATGTCCAACAATGATGAAGTTGATATTTGGTCGAGTTAGTGACAGCAGACATAGACTCCTAGTTTATTCGGGCCGCAATAGAGGTGTTCCTAGTCAGATCCTTCATAAGAAATTTAAAAGGAGAAAATTCTATTGAGATTAGATTGTCTTTGCAAACTGATGCACTGAAATAAACTTGTGTTTGATAGTGGGAGCGCACAACTATTAGAGAGTTTGAAGGCAGTATTTAATGCATTAAAATAAATAGTACCAGTTTGAGTAATTGAAATCACATTACCATTATCAATTGTCACTTCCTCGATCCCTTTAAAGTCCTAAAGATTGCGGAGGGAGTTGGTATCGGAGGTAATATGGTGAGACGTACCTGAAATGGGAATCCAAGGATCATTCGACATTGTTTGTATAACAAAATCTGTCTTCGCTTCAAAATGGTTATGAGACCGGGAGAGGCAAACACTTGTTGTATGCACAAATTTATCACAACGAGCTCGTGAAGATTGGTGTGGGAAGTGGGGCCATTGAAGCAGAGTCAATCCAGATTTAAAAAATATCAATGCAATATTGTCAAGGGCGGCTCTACCCCTTTAAGAAAAAGACAATCACTTTAGGTTCTCAAATTTGAGGGCCTCATTTATTTTAACAATAATAGATTGTAGGTTTTTCGTAAGAAAACTATTAAATACGATTTAGGGGGAAAATAATATTTAAGGAAACAATTATTTGAAGTTTGATATATCTCGAGTACCATGTCACAAGAAAAATTAAATGCATAGTTATATGAATTATTGATTGAAAAAGAATTATTAAATAAAACCGTTTATTTAAAAAATGCAATTTTACATCTCAAAGAAATTTTAAAAGTACACTTTATGAAAAAGAAAATGATAAGTTTTCAAAAAAAATTATGAGCTCTCAATCTTTTAAATCATTTTGTTTTTAAAAATAACAAACAATGGTGCTTTTTAATTAAGTTCTAAAACGAGGTCCTCTCTTGGAATCAAACCCTCAACCTCACAATCTAAAACCAACACTAAAATAAGTGAACCATCCAGTCATTTGTGATCATGGTTCCTTTATTTAATATTTAATATATTTTAAGAATTATCAAGTTTTGTCGAATGACCACGGATTTAGGTAACCCATTTTTTACACTTAAATTCGCCAATGGGAAAGTGTTGCCTTGAGTATGCTGCTTACATTACATCAAGAATGATCATCAAGAATGATCATAAGCTGCAATTAATCAGCCGCTAAATATGTATTTTTAGCGGCAATTAGCATTCTTTGTGTATGTACCTAAATCTTTTTAGCGACATGGATTCTAATGACACTTAACTGCGGGTTTCCCTTTTCATCATAAAAACAATAGTAATAAAGAAGGGTCAAAAAGAAACCAAGAAAACAGAAGAAAAGGTACTCCTAAGTCCTAACACAGTTTTTTCCTCTACACTTGGTTTTTTCCTACTACAACACAGCCTCCTTTAAATATACACCTTAAGAAACAGTCATAGTTGGCTGATTTTGTGAAGTATACAATGCAATTTGATCAATTCTAAGACTGGTTTGTTCAGTTGACCTGTAGAGAATTTTATTACTCCAAGTAGTGAATGTTAAACCATATTTTTGTAGTCTTTTTTATATTAGTGAATTGCTCATAGGTAGTTCAGTTCATCATTAACACCTCGCGTGCCATAATATCTAGGCTCGAAGATAGCTTAGAGAGGAACCTCTCGAGGAAAATGCAGAAACAGCTGGAGCATGCTCTACATCAATACGCGTTTCCTGGAAACTGATGCTGGCTTTCGGTTCAGCACTTTTGTTTGCATAAGTCTACACTTTTGACTCTGAGATAGCATCCATTTGATCAGAGACTGTTAAGTCTTCTTGTGCTGTGCTACAACAAGTTATGATGCAACAAACACTCCATTCTTTCAAGTCACCATTTCAGGACCATTATTCCCAGCTGAAGCAGAAACTAGGACACCTTTCATCATGGCGCCAAAAGAAGCTTGGTCCATATATAGCAGCAATTAAATCAGAAACGAAAGCTCCTTCATCAAAGCTGAACTTATACACAGCTATCCTAGCTCGTGGCACCATACCTCTTGCTGTTCCACGAGCATATCCAAAAGATGAAGCTCCTTTAACAAAACTACCAGCAGCAACAGAAGCAAGTTAGTGCCATGACCATACGTGTCTCTGGCAGAATTCATGAAGGGAACTGTTATAACATGAAAGTTCAGAGATAATCCATGAAATACTTCCAACGGCTCTGTCGAGTAGATAATGCAAGTGGAACAATTGCCAAGCAGTAAACTGTCACTTTTTAAGACTGTTTTGATTGGAAGAGAATAATATTGAAGTGGAAATACACTACACAAACATAATTTCATTTTGGTAAACCAGAGAAGCTATATTAATAACAAAAACTACAGAGAACCGAGATGTAGCTGAGCCACGGTAGTTTGTGGTGGTTGGGCCACTATTCCACCAGCAGTATTTACAGCAGATACAAAAGACCTATCACCAGCATTACTACTGTACTACTAATATCATACATTGTAGAAGGATTATGATGAATAACATTTATCCTCCTGACGGATGTGGCACCAGTTTTATCGTCAAGACAAAGGTTCTCATATGATGGTGGCATTTCCCAAAAAAGCTGCATAGTAATAGGATTTTCAGTAGTGGTGGTGGCCATCATGCTAGTCTATTAGCAAGTCAATTCTGTCCTCTGTAGATGTGTTCAACTTGCGCGCTATTCAGCCTCCGAAGGAGGCACCTGCAATCATCCAAAATGACACAATTATGTTTGTTAGGACTGTGAAGCTGACGAACTACTTCTGTTGTGTCAATGTTAACTTCCACATACCAAATTATATTTAAAGTGATAGATTGAGGTTGCAATTTATGTCTATTAACAATTATTAAATAATAGAGCTTATATAAGAGACAAACATTATATTGTCGAGGATTTTGACGCTAAATAAAATATAAACTTGAAAAATCTTCGACAAGTTGTGAAAAGAAATGGCATAAACAGGTACTCAAACTTGCCTCAGTTGGCTAGTAAGTTGTACTACAAACTTTTGAGTAAGCACATCAAGACACTATCAGTTGAACGCTCTAACTTACAAAATGATCATCTAAACACCTCCAAAATGAATATGTCATGTTAGCATCAAGTGTCAACGGACACAATGAGGAAGAATTGGAGTGTTTAGTCGACAGTTGATACCAAGTTAAGTTGTCTACATGTGAATTCTCAAAATTGGAGTACTAAGTTTGAGTGTATATTTACATATTATGCCAAAAGAACTCTATGACATTAGTGAAGAGCTTCGTTTTTCTTCCAAGAAGTTCTTCGAAGAAGTGTTTTGGGATTGTTTATCAAAAATATCTTTTTACACTCACATGACACTCAAATATTTTCAGGAAAATCACTTGCATCAAACACAAGCATAGATTATAGGATTTTTTTCCAAGCTGTTTGTTCTTTGGAGGATCTACAAACTTGTAAATACTTACCTTCTGAAGCTCAAGCTGCACAGCTGGCCGAACATTACGAGGAAGTGGCTTAACAACTTTTCTAATTACTTTGATGGTTAACAATGCCTTTGAAATTTCCCTCTTCCTTTTCTTAATCTCAATGGGAATGCCGGAGTTTGAAATCCTCTTAGATGGATTGATACCTCTTTTCGGTGCCAGATTATTTACAGCTTCAGTCAATGCATGGATACGATTAACTAATTCAGCATGTCTTTCATTGCAGCTCTTGCATCGACAAGTAGCACATAAGCTAGGCGAGGCATCATCATGATCAATCCCATTTTCAAAAACTGAATGATGAGCAACATCATCAAGCTCATCACCACCACCACCATCATCAAAACCACTACCAACAACACTTACAGGATAACCAACAGCCTCCTCACCACCCCCTAGTGCTTCCCTTTTGATGGATGTAGCTCCATCCAATTCTCTTTTAATCCTATCAATAACCTTAGGATCAGGTAAAGTTCTCACAATCCCTAATGTAAGAAGGGCTGGCATGGTTGATTCTAGATCAGTAGGGATAAGCCACGGATGCACAATCTACAACCAACAAGTAGCTATAATCAGCACATGTATAATCGCAAGTGTTTAATATGTTAAAATTATGTGCAACAAATGTTGAATCAGCTTTATTATTTCACAGATTTGTAATTTGCTGCAATAGACTAGACATTTGGTGCACATAATCTGTTAGAAGAACTCAAACAACTATTTAATATACAGCAAATATTTAATAGATCGATTGCTACATATGTCCTTTAAATTAAGTAAAAGAATACTTACTGCATCATCAAGAGGGGTGAACAAGTCGACAACATTCACTTTTTGGTTGTTCTTGGCAGATAACCATCTAAGGATCCTTGGATAAGAAACCTTTTCAGAGTAGTCCTTGACTTGCTGTCGGATGTGAGGAATGGCTTCAAATGCCCAAGCCTAAATATAATGATGCCAAAAAACGAATCAGAATAATTATTCAAAAAAAAAAAATGAAAGACTAAAGAAGAAAATCATAACTTTACCATGAAAGCCCAAGGAAAACCATATAGATTGATTGTTTTGGGTGCTAACTTTTGCAACAAATATTTAACAGTTAAATTGTAGCTTTCGTAACCCCATGGATAGTTGTTGAATTCCTCACGATCCTGAGATAACTTTAACAAACTAGCTGGTATGACTTGTTTGGTGTTTTTGGCCCATAGAATAGCATGCACGAACCAAACTAAGCACAATGACTCTTTGTGCTTACTTGAAAGTGTTTAGACTCCAGATCGGTGAGCAAATTTGTGCTTCTATAGCTCTTACCAACAATGTCCACCAAGTCATCATCCATCAGCTATTTTTTGTTTGCCTTCGACTTTCTTTTTTTGTTGATTGTATTCTTTGGCTTAACAATAGGAAGAGGCTGAACAGCATGATGACATCTAAGTCCAGTAATTATGGCAAACTCTTTAATACCAAAACATATTGGCATGCCACAATAGTTTATCCAAATCTCATCTTTTTTTTCCTCATCCTCATATAGAATCCTACGTTTCGAAAGACCATAGACCATAGTCATTTGAAAACGTGCATTATTATTCTCAGGAAGAAATCAAGATACAACCCAAAACAGCTAGACCTAAAGAAAGTCTCCAACTTTTGCTCCTTCAATATCACCCTGAATTTATCAAATACTTTTCCCATCACAGATTTAACAACAGAATCACCAAAATTTGTATCATCATCAATAGGCATCTTCACTTGAAACTTGTCAATACTAAAAGTTTTGACAAATCCAGGGGTTGAAGGGATGCTATGTTGGACTTCTGATCTAATCTCAACATCAGTCGTCGAACTTTCCCCTACTTCATTCCCTATGACTCTAGAACTTGAACTACTTTCTCCTCCTCAATTGTTTGTCAGGGTAAGGTCATGCACTCTCTCAAAGGAAAATTGAATACAATATGTAATTTGACTAATATAACCCTACTATACCAAGAATATCAAAAGTTCACCTAACTTTTTCATTTAACAAAATGGAGTAATTATTAAGGGCAGAATTGGGGAAAAATGATTATTTATTTCTTGATCGTTTAAATTGACAATTAATACTGAACATCTATTTTTAGTATACATGTCAAACAATTGTGGACGGAGGGAGTAACAACGAAATTTCTTATTACAATGTTCAAGAACAAGGTATACACCAAACACAACTAGAACAACAAAGAAAATTCACATTTCTTAGCCAAAAAAACAAAATTTCACAACAATGTTCAAACAACAAGAAGAAGAACAAAAATTTAATTTTCACTAAAGATACACACACTATTTACAAAATCATTAAGCATAATACATGAAACAACAAAATCATTAACTCTAAACTTAACTTTGAAGAAAAGACCTTAACTTTTAACTGACCAAAAGCATAATTTTCAAAACACTGAACTCATTTTAATACACCATTAGACCCATTATTGAAAGTACAAAATATAATAACAAGTATCACTAAAAGTTAAGCTAGAATCTCAAATAAAAGTTTCCCTTAAGAACATGGTTAAGGTGTAAAATGCTAAGAAGAGAACAAATACCAAAAAATAGGGTTTCTATAAAATTATTAACAGACTCACACTCACAGTTCTTTTTCATTAATCCAAAAGAAATTTTCAAAATCTTAACTTTTTGCACAAGCATTACCTGAGAAGAGAGAGAAATTGCAAGTTTGGCTTTTAGCTTTTTACTTTTGGCTTTTGACTTTTTATGTAGTTAAAATTATTTTTGTAAGTTACCTAAACACTTTTAAAATTAAAAAAGAATTTGAAGTCAAAAATCATTAAAATAAGGAATAATTGTACAGAATGATAAACTAAAAATGCAAAATAAATACAGTAGTTATCGTTTAATTTAATTGTGTTCCGTAGCAAATTGTTTGTCAATCGTTTCTCTTTCTCAAATTCTCGTTCGCTCCCTGTCGCTTGCCTCTCTCGCTTTATACAATACAAATGTATAAATTGTGTTTCTGTTTATATAAAGCGAGAGAAAATTGTATAGACACATGCAAGTACATATATCTTCGTTTTATACACTTATAATTATACAATACAAATATTTCCTTGCCCAGTTCTCTTTTGTCTTTCTCTCTTTCTCGTTTTATACAAACACATATTATACATAATATAATTCATAATTTATGTTTGTATAAAGCGAAAGAGAGAGTTATATTTGATATACAAATATTTTATTTCAATTCAATTGTACACAAATTCAAATTTTATAAGATATACAAACACATGAAATTGAATTGAGAGGTTTTCAACGATTTATAACGAGAGGCTAACAATAATTTACACAAATGGCCTGTCATTGAAATTATACAAATCTGAAGAGGAGCCATTGAATTATACAATTGCTTCTTTGTATGTATGTATAGTGAAATAGGCATAGCTTTCGTTGTATATGTATAGTGAATTATACATATATCTGTTTACTATGGAGTTTAATTATGCAAACTATAAATATAGCATACAAATATAATTTTTTTGTTTGTTATATGTGAAAGTTGCTCTTAAAATAATAAGTCAATCAAAACAGTGGCTTTGTTTTTTTTTTTTTTTTTTTTTTTTGGAAAAGTTTAACAAATATTAACAATGTTATTGCAATCCACAATTAACTTAATCAGATTTTTAAGTGGTCTTTGATCTTGACTGGTTAAACATGTTACCAATATTTAATTTTGAGACTTAAAAAACAGTCACAATTCAATTTTGTAGTTTCGTCGTGTAAAATTTATTTAGCACATCATTTGTTAGCTAAGAAAAAAGGTTTTGTCAATGTTAAGTACTTTTTGTGTCAACATAAACAAAATATGATTTAATGAATGTTCCATTCTTACTTTCCCGTGGGAGAAATGTTTTCCATTGAAATATGGAAGTTTTTTTTGAGATGTCTTTTCTTGAAATATTGCGCTTATAATTTGTTGTGTCATGATCTTTATCTCACATGTTCTTCTCTAAGTAGTCGACTTGCGAGAATCACCAGTTGATGGTTCGATCCAAAAATAATACTAAAAATGAAAGTAAAGAAATAAGATTGACACAAGATGTTTTTATACTGGTTGGGATCCAATGTGGATCTTTTATCCAGTCCCCTTGGGTTGCAAGGATATTCGGTTCTAGCCTTTCGAATCTTTAAATGAGTACAAGTTTAGAGTATATTTCTTATGTTTACACTCAATCTTTTATGCTTTTTTGCTTACACAGTAGATCTCAGTGTACTAAAAGTAGAGTAGAGAAATTTGTGAAGATTCAGACTCAATAATGTATATTTGAGTCATTGGCTTTCTTGGAACACAAGACATATGTCCTTGCACCTAAAATTGAAAATTTAAAAGATAATAGGAGGTCATGTTACATTAAAGAGCACATATTTGAAATGTAATTCTATAGCAATGAGATCATTATGTTCTAAGTTCGCATTTCATGCATTTACATGTTTCTATCAAAGTGTGTTTTTGAATCGTTGAACTCTTTTTACTTATAAATAATGAATTCTATTTAGTACAAGACTTGATTTTATTACAAACCGTTTAATCGAGGAATACTTTATATTGTTGAAATTGAACTGCTTAAATGATAAATTTCGAAGAAGGATTGTTATTGGAATATTTATGATTTATGAACTGTTCATAACTATTTTTGAAATTTTTCGGATAGTTATCTTCTCTCCGACCCACGTTTGAGGGAATGAATGCACGTGCACCTGTTAACTTCGGAAAAATTCAATTGTATATACGGATTATATAATTAATGTGCACCCTAAAACACTAAGTTGAGTTGGTACATTGGTCCAACACTGTTTTCTGGTTGTTGCATCTTCCTTTTGCCATTTTTTTTTATAAAAAAAAAAGGCATATTAGAAACCTTAAGCTAGATTTGACATAGCAAAAACAAGGTGTACACATAGGGTTAAGATCATCCAATCATAGAGTGAACTATGTTGTGTTTTTGTTTAATTTATATTTGTATATACCTTCAATTTTATACTTGTTTAACAATATTTTTGGATAAATGTTTTCCTTAATTTTTTAAGGGAAGTCATTTTCCTTAATTTTGAGGAAAATGAGTTGATTTGGAAAATATTTTCCAAAACTTTTGTCCCAACCAAACATGAAAAAATTGGAAAACATTTTCTGAAAAATATTTTCCTTTCATACCAAACACACTCTTAATGATATGATTTGACAAAAGTGTTAAACCAAAGTCAAGAAAATGCAAACCTAGTGAAAAGATAACACTATCAAAAGAGGAGTTGAGCCTTGGTGATATTATTAATAAAATAATCAATCAAATCCTTTGACTAAATGCCTAAACAACAGCTGACTTTGGTCACAATTTCCAGCATAATATGTGATACCATACTCACCCTAAAGGTATTATTATACACTCACTTGTAAGAGGCCTACAAAACTGGGAGGCTTCGATTTTTGGCGGATACACCATGAGTAATCTTTTATCCATGTTGGAGATTCTCTAATGTGGTTTTGGTTTAAAGCCATCAACAGCAAAGTTTCTCGTGGCTGCAGGAAGAGCTACGCGGATTCCATCAAGTTCAGGTTTAGCAATTACTTGACAACCTAGACGAGACCTGAAGAAACGAATGCATAATATATGAGAAGCTTGAGAATATTACAGTAAACTGAAAACCAATACAACAAATAGAAAGGACCTACGTCTCTGTGAGGCCAAAAGCAAGATCCAACATGTCATTTTCTTCATCTGTTGGATCTTCTAGCTTGTTGTACTGGTCCACATCCTGTCCAGAGTTGTCAAAGTTCAGATAACAAAGGTAAGCTCAGTTAAAAGATTACAACTTTTAAATGGATTAAAGCTGAGGCAAAGGAGGGGTTTATGGCCTAATCATATGTTACATACCATAACTATCACATGACATGTGGAACAGGCAAGTGACCCTTCACATGCTCCTGCATCAAAGCCAATTTTGTTCGGTTAAACTTAACAACCAATAAGGCACCGTAACTTAGATATGCTAAGAAATGTCCACCAGTAACACCCAAAACTGTTTTGGTATACAATTCTAACTGTAGGGAGACAGAGATGGTCATTCAGTAACGTTAACCAGATCTGTGTAAATGAGAGCTCATATTAATTGTCGAAAGGTAAAACTGAACATGAATGATTACACCATAATTTGGAAAGAATGTTAGTACGTGTCTAATATGCCCAACTACCTTTATTGGCCCCCGCCAGTATCCAACTAGTTTTGCGGCATTGCCTCTCTAGACAATGTCTCAAGATTCATTACCAACTCTCACACACCTTCCCACACTCAACTCATCACTATCACCACTTCACCAGTATTTATAATATGAAGACTAGAATACTTGCAGTGCTCCCAGTATTCCTTTTGAATAGCTTTGAGTTCAGATTCTTCTTTTAACTAACTTTGAATCAACTCAGGGTCCTTCCCTCATTTACTCCAAGACTCAAAATGTGAACTTAGATTATTACACTATTTAATTAATTGCTCCATCTTTTTCGGATAAGAATAATTGTGAGGTGAAAAAGTTTGATCAGAATACCAGCCCAATAAAGGCATTCTAATCGCAAGCAGCGATCAGATTCATAAAGGTCCTATTGAATCTAGACTAAACTGGTTTAAGGATGCCACTATTAAATCAACATATAAGATTTAGAATGCCTTAACAAAGCTAACCTTCAAGCTCAATGTCATTCTCATGTGCAGCTTCTAACAAAGACATTCCAACAGGGACCTTGATGTGCTTCTCTTCTCCATCCTTGTCAACAAATGTTACAGATATTCTGTGAAAAAGAGAGAACATGTAAAAGTTGGCAGAGAACAGAAGCAGATATGTATAATCTAGTGACACGCACCAGACATATTAGAGATGAAATTATGCAACAAACACAACAGGAGATTGGACTTCAATCCAAGATCAAAATAACCATGTATTTAAAAGGCTATTCAACTACTGACGAGATATCTCTGAAATAATGTATATTGCTTGCAGAGAAACACAGGGTGTATACAAGATCATAAGATGCAGAAAGATAAAATGTTTGCCCAATCTCTAGGGCAGTTTTTGGAAACTCGCAAATCTAGATTAGGAGGAGCACATGTATATATGTTCCATGGAAGTAGCTTAGAGAAGAAAACATCAGATATATCAGGGCATCAGCTTTGATCTGATTATGTTAGAAATGTCAGAATTTGGTTTTGCATCAAAGCATATTTGAACCAATCTTGAATAGGACTTGATTAAAAAAGGGCATAGTTTAGGACACAAATCATTAAAATTATACTGTCCATTCTATTCATTATATAAAAAGATTGTATTTCTGTTACTTCTCAAAAAAAATGTAGTTCAACTTTATGACATGACCCTTTTCTATGACGGTATATGGACTAATTTACAGGTACTTCAACAATTGCATTGGGTGTATAATACCTCCCACCAGTACAAGTACCGGGTAACTTTGCCCACCAAGGCTTATGCTTATGGAAAAATCACCAAACGTTTTTTGTCTCTATTGGGGTTTGAACCATGGTCTTCCATGTTTTTCACTTTTCATTAACTGTTAAGCCACATCCTTGGGTTATGATATGATACGACTTTCTTTAAACTACTTCTGCAGAAAAGTAAAGTCAAACTAATAACAAAATTAATCGTAAGTACAAACAAACCCAATGGTTATCAATTTTAACTAGGCTAGAACAAATACTAAATGGATCAACCCTTTGTACATCTATTGTAGCATTATTGGAAACTCAAAAAAAGAAAAATTAAATATAGTATAATCAAGAAATTTTTCAAACCATCCCTAGTTGACCTTGAAACCCCAAGTTCATTGCATGAATCCCCTTCCACAAGAAACAAATCCAAGGTCCTAATCCTTATCAAAATAACTTCATATTTTCAATCAATTTAAATGCCATTCTAACTGCTCTGGTACATAGCAGTTAGAAGTTGCCCTTGAAAATTGAGATGTTGATCACTATAGTTAGGTCAACAGTAATTAGCAACATAGCAGCACCTCGTGAGTAAGGAAATCCAAGGTTTCCTAGTTCAAAGAGAAAGCAACTGGTAAAAGAAAAAAAAATAATGTTAACAATTCATACATAACTTACGTTTGCTTTTCCTCATTCCCTGTAGTAGTGCAATATTCTTTATGCCTCTGAGACAAAGAACAAAAGTTAAGGTAAAACAAAAGGAGAATGATATGAAATTTCAAATTAATATAATTGTTTCTTAAAATGATAACAGTGGAAAATAAACAAAATCCAACAGGATGGGGTACGAAAGAGTCTCACAATCAATAATTTCTAGAAACTTTTCAAGTATTACATTATCTTGCAAAGCTACTGACCAGGCCCAACAAAATTTGGTATCTCGACAAGGGTCCATATGATGTCCCTGGGTTGCAGGGTGATGTGGCTGCAATGCATTCAACGAGAAAAAAAGTAGTTTAGGAAATGAAATATCACATTAGACCCATTAATATTATGCTACTTGAGTTTCTGTCACATCTATTCATAGGAGAACATACATGTAAAGCCTATTGACTGCATTGACCTAAGATAAAGGTTTGTATCACACAAATTGAAGGTTCTTTTTAGTAAGTTGGATAACATAATGAGCAAAGATGAGATAAACTCATAATACAAGGACTAATTTATTTGGCAAGGTAATAAAGACAAGAAAGCCCTTCACTTAGTTAACTGGAGCACTTTCCTCACTATTTTTTTTTTTTTTGATAAAGAGCACTCTCCTCACTATTAAAAGGAGTTGAGGACTGGGAATCAGGAACCTCAAGAACCACAATCAAAGCCTATTAATGAAGCGGTTATGGAGATACAATATGGAATCCAATGCTCTGTGGAGAAGGCTAATTCATGAAAAATGTGGACAGGATGACCATATGGTGCTCTAAAGTTATCAATAGTCTATATGGGGTGGGGGTGAGGAAAGCCATCAAATTCAATTGGGACCTTCTATCTGACAACACTACCATAAGGATAGGAAATGGTAGGAAGGCTCTCTTTTGTAGCGATAACCGGCTTGAGCATAACCTTCTCAATTACTTTTTCCCTGAATTATATAGCATAGTCCCTGAAGCCAAGCTAAAAACATTGTGGGGTCAACATGGATGGAATGTTACTTTTAGAAGACTCCTCCATGACTGGTAGCATGAAAGAGCTGTGGAACTTTTCAAGAGTCTGGAAACTTCCCAAGGTTTTAAAGATGAGGAGGATTCACTTTTCTGGAAGAGCTGCAGGAATGACATCTTTACCGTTAAATCAACCTTCCGGGGTAGTTGGGGGGGGGGGGGGTACATTGGGGAGGATAGAGTGTACGGGACCTTACCCATATCTAATGGAGTTAGAGAGACTGTTTCCACAAGACCTTGGACTCAAGTATTATCACATAACAGAGCAGTATGAAAAAGAGTGTATTTAAGTAAATAGGACATAGAAAATAATAGAGAAAACATTACATATCATTCATTCAGGAAAAAGGAACAGTAACAGTGGCAAAATAATGTGATAACCGAAGCATAAGAAACAACAGGTAGTAACAAAAAACGAGGGACTAGTAAATCACAGGTAGTTGGCCATGGAGGTTTATTTGGAAAGTCAAGGCTCCTTTCAAAGTGGTCTGTTTCTCATGGCTGGTGGCAATACAAGCTTGTTTAACTCAGAAAAATCTTTAAAAGGAGGGATTTCAGCTATGCTCCATCTGTCCTCTATGTGGTTCTGCTTTGGAAAGTAATGGCCATCTTTTCCTCCACGCCTTATCCTTACCAGCTTGGTGACTCTTAACATTGTGGGACTTAGTTGGGTTATGCCAGCTACTACTAGTGAAATGATCCACTATTGGAACTATAATGGATGTGACTTGAACTGGTGGAGAATGGTAGCTGCTCGTATATGGTGGACAGTAAGGCATGAGAGAAATGCAAGAACTTTATACAATAATCACACTCCTCTCCAGAAATTTAAGATGAGTTGTATCTTGTTGTTCTACTTTTAGTGTAGGAGACAGAATTCCTAGTAGATTTGCTTGGTTCACTGTAAACTCAGTTTTTGTTCCTACTCGCACTTCCTTAGTGCTCTTATATATAGACTTGTTACCAAGTTCAAAAAAATTGCAAGATACTCAAAAATTTAATGAACTTATACATAATGTTCTAAATAATACAGGATAGTCTACTAGCCAAACCAAAATTCAATCACTAAGACTACTCCATTATATTTCATATTGGAAACTTTCTCCTTAAAGCATTAGTATTACTATTATGAACTCGAACTCCTTTACACTTCCTTTTTAGGAAGAATTATCATCATTTACGGATTAGAACTATGTGGCATTAGAGAAAGGAAAAGATAAAAGTATCAACTCTTTTAATATATTTGGTGAAAGAAGCTGCTTGAGAAGAATAATGCACTCTATTTCTGATTTTAAGAGGAAAGAAGGGTAAATCAAGAGCAATAGCATAACCTTCCTTTATGCAAGCCTTTTAATGAAACTCTTTCGTACTGCCAAAACAAACATTTGTCAAAATGACACAGAAGTGCAAATTAATAGTATTAGCACCAACTAATGTCATTTACTTTCTTTTGTCATGTTGTCAATTCAAACATGGAGAGGTCACTTTCCTTCTCTCTATGAGATAAGCCAAATGAATTGGAAGTTTTTTCAGTGCGACAATGTTAATATGTTATGTTCCCAGACACTTGACTTGCCTTGGGTATTCCTATCTCAAACTGGTATAAGAAAGGTAACAGCACTTCATGTGGACAAAACCTACTTGGAAAACTGAAGGTGGAGAAGAAAGAAAGAAAAAAGATATGGCAAGCAGTACCATCTTGTATATCTTTGACATTATGGAAAGAAAGGAATGCAATATGCTTGGAAGAAGCTCAATGACAGACCCTGCACTAAAAGAAAAATGTTTTTTGGATCTTTTTTTTTTGGTGTAAACATTGAGATGAAAGTAAAGCAAAACTGTTTTTGAATTCATTAGCTCCTCGAGTTTTGCATTTAGTACTTCTGTAATTATGCATCTATTAGACCTCACTAATAAAAGTATCTCTTCTTCTGTTAAAGCAAAGATGTTTCCAAAGTAAATATGAGAATGCTCGTACACTGAAGCACACATGTATTACTTTCATGGCTTTTTGGTGTAAGCTAGAAGCTGTCACTTCTGTGGATATGATGATAGCTTTCTCAGCTTCCTACAGTAATGTAAAGGATCTAAGCTGTATATTACTTTTTGGCACAATCCTTGTCCTTCGTTTATAAAATTTAACCATCCTCGAAAAATTATAAGTATCTCTACTTCACCCAAGAACCAAAAAAAAAAAGACACCAAAATGATGTAAGTTCACGAAATTCACAAACAAGCCAAGCTACAAAATAAGGCTATAATGTTAGACCCTCCAACACACACTAACAGAAAAAACATCACTTCCTTCGTTTCAATTCATTTGTCCTATTTAGACTTGACGTGGAGTTTAAAGAAGTAACTAGACATTTAAATCCACTGATCTTACACTAAAGATATGTCAAATGTACCAAAATGTCCTAAATCTCGGGGTTTAAACATATCACGTGGAAAGTTGGAATTATACCGTTGCTATAAACAGAAAGATACTTCTTTTTAATAGAATAAAGGTAAATAGGACAAAAAAAAATTGAAACAGGAGAACATAAATAGGCATCAATCACCTAAATTTGCTTTCATGGACAATTTTTCTACCCCTCTTGTTTTGCTTCACACAATACAACAGAGGCATAAACCAAGTTTTATTATTTATATAACCTACTGTCCTGGCCAGTTTGCAGGCTCGTAGCTGTCGTGGGGTTTGAACCTGACACCATTCTCAACCCCACGTCATTGACCACTACGCCACACCCTTGGGTTCAAAGGCATAAACCAATATCAAAGTACAGAAAGGATGTAACTTCACTGAAATTAACTCAATTGCAGATGCAGCAATAAGGCTCATATGAGACATACCGTTTGAACAATTGGATGGAAACAAATCCCTAATTCGATTCTTCGCCGCAGTGTTGTAACTCCTTGAACCCACTTTCAATAATGATACATGCGCCGCCTACATTGAACATAGAACTCTTTAGAAATCAACCAAAGTAAATAAAAATATGCACATAAAAAAACACAACTTTTTGAATTTAATAAAAATATGCACATACAGAAGCAGAATCATGAAGAAGAAGGGCAGAGATAGAAGAACGAGTGAGCCGATGGGCCAGTCGGCAACATGGAAGCCGACCATTTTGGAGAGGGAGGGGAGGTCACCGGCCGGAGAAGAATGAAAAACGGGTCGGGTCGGGTAGTTTCAGCTAAACCCCCCTTATAACCAAAACCTCTATATATTGGGTTTTGTTGCATCTATTGAGAGTATGAAATTATGAAAATTAGTTTCCCTATCATACAAATTATTTTTTTACTATACGAGTTTGTCCCGAACAGATAATATCATATCATATTAAAAATATAATTGGGTAGGTTTAATAGCAAATTCAACTTCTTGAGTTAGAAAGAGATTAAAATTTGTACAAAGTTTCTGTTAATTATTATTTGTTCGATTGAAATCTAGAATAAAAAAGTCATGGCGGATACTCGACACCGCTTAAAAAAACAGACATGTAAGGCACAAATATAATGCCCCATTTTAATAAGTAACAAGGTTATACAAATAGCTTTTTTTGAAACAAATTCGATATACCAAGCATTCCTTACAAATATAACATTTCACGCAAAATGAAGAATTACCCACTAATTTAGAGGTTAACTTACTGTTCTCGAAAATGAAGAAATTTAACCATATACGGTTGAGTACTTATCGTCTCAGAAAAATATTAAAAAAAAGAAAGTTAAATTATCAAATGAAAATTAGAAGATTTTATATACAAAATTATAACATTATAGTTTAAGAAAGCCGTTTGATTTGTTTTAGGCCATTAATATACTTGAACGCCCCCGAAAAATACAATCTATTGAGAAACACAGTTTACTTACGAGTTTACAGTTATAACTTTAGGAACAAATAAATGAGTTAGGAGAGATAATGGTGCACCCCGATTTGGATATCACACGTACATGAGCTTTGAGATTGCATGAACTAATTCTCGATGTTAATTCTTATTCTACGTAAAAAGTTGTTATCGAGTATCTTAATATCAATATTGAAAAATTGAATTAATAATTCTAACTGGCTAATCATATTTGACAAAAAGATTTCCTCTAAAATCATGTATTGAATCAAATAAGAATTTCTAACTATTAGTCAATTAAATAAGATAGCTCCAATTATCCAAAATATTATACAATATGAAATTATAATATTTTCCTTAGATGATATGAATATTTTATTAAACATAGGTGTGGTTTAACCAAAATGCTTCTTATGATTTCTCTGTACTAAGGTTGAGATCTTTGAATTATTAGAGCGCAACACGAGATATATGAGTCAAACACACATGTTAGATCACCCATTGTTCACCCGAGTTTCGAATTATGCAGCAAAATTAGCGATGCAAATACTTTTATTATTACCAAAACTGTTTGCTCTTGCACCAGTCACTACTAAGCAAATACTCACTTGAAGCAGAGACAAATACTTAGGTTTAAGGGCTGTGCAAAGGGTAAATTGCTTTACTATTTTGCCTTACCAATAATGGTGATGAATTTCCAACATCTCTAAATGGTGGCCTTTTTGGTACTACTCTTGATTCTTTGCTGCAAGAATGTTCTTTTCTCCTCCCAACAGGAGAAACTTCTCGTTTACAACTCGTGTCATTGGCACCGCGATTTTCCTTTAGACGATGCATAAACATGCGTTTTTCCTTCTCTAGTTGTTTCCTTAATGAAACAGGAGGCAAATCTTTTGTTGATATCACTTCAACACCTCTTTGTTTTTGCAACTTTTGATTGACATTTTCTTCTTTCAACCGACAAACCAACAACACGCGTTTTTCCTTCTCAATTTGCTTGGCTAATGACAGCAGAGGTGAATTCGGAGTAGATGTTACCTCCCTCTGATCATGTGCTGTTGATCTCTTTGTTCTTGATTTTTCTAGCTCGGCTTTTGCTGCAGTTAACTCATACTGCATATCCTTCGCCTTGGTTTCAAATGCTTGTGCTTTGTCTTTCCATTCTTCCACCTACAAAAGCCAAGTAAATGAGATACTTTCTGTTTCAAATCGAAAATTCTTTTCAACGTGTCATTGGAAACAAAGAACCAGATTCTTACGGAGGACTGTAAAGATTGGATTTCATGAGCAAAGTTAAGGGCTCGGTTTTCACAGAAATCGCGTGAAGCCTGAAGTTCTTCCATCTCCCCTCTGACTTGCTGCAGCATTTCCTGCATTTGTGACCATTGCTCAGTTTCAGCTCTTACTTGCTCTACGATCCTTCGCACTATAACCTTGCAACGCCCTGAGCATTTGTTCTCCTCGAGTGGCATCATGTCCTGTTTGCATGAAACAAGGGTGAAAAAACTGCTTCTTCAGTTCAAAACTAGCAATAAAACTCTATAATATGATAAAGACAAGTACACCACATCGCAAATGCATGATTCTTGACATGTTATGCAAAATACTCTCTTTAGATTGATTTCACTGATCATCGAACTACAGGTCTGTTACAACAAAGCCATAAAACTAAAGTTCAATAACTATGATAGAACACATCGTCTATCGCTATACTTAGCATAAAATGAAAGTCACTAGAAATATCAATCCAACCCTGACATTACAAGCAAGTTGCCGCGTAAGATAAATACTGCCAAACAACTACAAGGTCCTATCCAACATCTAAAACAACTACAATTAGCAACACAACATTTCCAGGTTCCTCTCTATTTTCTAATATAGGGTTGATTTCTGGTCACTCAACTAATAGTTATTATCTCAAAAAGTCGCCTCTGATTTAAATTTTCTTCAACAAAGAAAACGTGACTAGCTGAGATAATAACTATCACCAGTTGAGTAGCTACTACTTGTATTTTGATGATTTGTGGTGCTTGTTTGGTGATTTAATCTTATGTTACACAAATTTTGAAATAACTCTAGGGTTGTAATTGGTAGTATCAAAATCTTACTACAAGACACCTTCAAGAAATACTCTCTCCTTTCAGACATTTACTTTCAAACTTTTTCACGTAGTATAGTTAAGACCAGAAGATTAAGGGCATTTTGATACATTCGACATAAAGAATTCTTTACTTTTTTAAACTTCGTGGCATATCAAAACATGACAAATAAATTGAAACTGAAGTAGTAAAACAAATAAGTTCATTATTGTAAGTGTAGTACATGATTTTAAATTAATATTTAGGTACAGACAGAGAAGTACAATTATTATATGTATAAAAACATTTTATCTGTTCTGACTTTACCTGAGATGGTTGTTGTCTTGTAGAGAAAGATGATGTAGGGTCTGTAATAGAGTCAATTCTCTTGGAAGTTGAAGCTGAACTGTTTGCTGTGCTTGAAAGTATTGCCCCATATTCCTCCTCCATTCTATCTAACATACCCTTTGATAGTCCTTCCATTTTTTCCCTCAACAACTCAACCTACAAAACATTTTTTGTTAGTATAAAGCTTTGACGTAACTGTTAAAGTTGTTGTCAAATGATTAGAATGTCATAAGTTCGAGCGATAGAAACACCCTTGCAAAAATGCATGATAAAACTACATACGGTAGAATCTTGTAGTTGGACTCTTCTTTGGACTCCTTGCATAGAAAACTTAGTGCGTCAAATTGTCTTTTTTTTTTCATTTTTCAAAAACTACAAGTAGTCAAGATTACTTGAATTTTGTGAATATATAATTGAAAATTTGTAGAATGTACTAAAGTTGAATTATTTATGAAAAAACACCACCACCCCTGTTGTCTTTTTTTCAATTTTTTATTACAGTACTTTATTTTTTAAAAATATTCCACGTGGAATAACAAGATACCCTTATTCCAAGGTGAAAGTTTCAAATAGTTCATTCTCAATCATAATTAACTAATGTACACAAACATCCAAAAGTAAAACCAATTATCTTATTCTTTTCTCAACAAAAAGTCTATATAGTATTACTTAGTTGATAAACATTCATAATGGCTTACTTTATAGCCTCTATCAAGATTACAACTTTTTTTTCGAATCGTGGAAGTAGATACCAGTGCTTACATTAGGTATGCCTACATGACACTCCTTAGAGTGCAATCCTTTTCCGAACTCTATTAACGCGAGATGTTTTTTGTATTGACTATCTTTTTTTTTTCATAACTATATAGAACAATATATTTAGTGAAATTTTATAAATGGGGTCTGAGTAAGGTGAATGTATGCAACCTTACCCCTAACTTATAAGGCTATGAGAGGTTGTTTTCGCTAGACTATCGACTCAAGTAAAGAATACCAATAACAACACTAATCAATAGAAAAAATGAAAAAGGCAAAACTTACATCAGTAGAAGTATTATTCTTGGATTCTTTGTCAATTTCATTTGTTGATTGAGCTAGTTGTTGTAATTCCTTAAGAGCTTTTTCATCTGTTAAACCTCCAAGCTTTTCTAGCCTTTTCTGTAAATGACAAGCCTTTTTATCAAAGTTACTACAATGTTTCACTTCAACATCTTTATTTTTGCAACTTTTCTTTAACTCTTCAAGTTTTTCTGCTAAATCTTCAATCTCTTCTTCCAATACTGCATTCACATTCTTCCCTTCAAAAATCTTCTTTTTCCCCTGCAAAAATCAAGTAACAAAAAGATTTAACATTGAACTTTCACCGAAGTAAGAAAAAAGAAAATCAAGGACTTCTAAAATTCACTTTTAATATTCTTAAGCACCTCATTTTTAATAATTCTACTATTTTTCAAGTAAAAAACAAAGAACATTAAGAGAGAAAAAAGAAATACTATTTCATATGTATAAAGAGAAATTTTGAACAGTGGTGGCATTTATTGGACAGTGGGATTGCATGAAAAAACTGAAAAACTGTTTTTCTGTTCTTTCTACATTTGACAATTAAGTTTTATACATTAATTAATAGTATAAAAGAATTATTACAAATAATTATAGATAAATATTCATATTAAGTGAATTCAGTTTGGTATTTTCAACAAAAACAATACCATATCATTACAATCTCACAAATTGAGTCTGAGAATAGCAGAGTATACATAAAACTTATTTGTACCTCATACATATATTATTTTCAATAAATCAAACATTTTGAAAATATAGAAATGAAAGCAGTAACAACAAACCGAAGAGCAATACATAACATACAACATACAGAGGAAAGAACAGTAATGACACTAAATATGATAATCGAAGCGCAAAAAACACTAATAATAATCGAAATCGAAGAACAAGAAACTATAATACTCACAACAATGAGAGTGTGAACAGCTGATCTAAGAGTCTTCTCCATCTGAATTCTATTCCTTTCCAATTTCTTCAAAGCAAATTGTCTTTCCATCCTTAAGAAATTACACTCTGCTCTTAACATCTCTGCTTGAAACCTCCATTTCTCCTCCTCCCTTTCATCACAAAACATAAACTTGGTTCAAGAATCAATTTTGAATTAATTCAAGAAAGATTTGTCAGCCCCACTTTTTAGAAAACTGTAAAATCCCAACTTTATGTTAAAATATCAAACTTGGTTCATAAAAAATGTATTAATATTTCCATGAGAATGAAGGGTTTTCTTGAAAAACAAATTTAAAGCAAAAAAATTCACTCCCAATTTTTAGGAAACTGTAAAAATCATAACTTTAAGCTACATTTTTCCTTCTTTCAATCGACTGAGCTACTAAGATTCATTAAAAAGAAATTGATTTAACAAATAACAAACCTGTCTCCGGCATAACCATCGCCATTGACAGCACCTTCTTGTTCTTGTTCTTCGACTCTTTCTCTCCTCTGAGCCGAAGAAGACGAAGAAGAAGAAGACGAAGAAGTTGAAGTGTTGAGAAGAAGAATGGGATTAGAACTTCTATGAAAGTGTCTTTCTTGATCAAATAAACTTTCTAATCTCCCTTTGTAATAGTCACATTTCTTCTCCATTGGGTAAAGTTGTTTCTTTTTTGTATTTCTGGGGGTTTTCCGGCGAGTTCTCCGGGGAAAATGGAGGATTTTAGGGCTTGGTGGTGGTGGTGGTGTTGGGTGCCATTTGGGTTTTCTTGTTGATGACATTCTCTATGTGTTGTGTTTAAACCCTTCTTGAGTATTTGTGTTTTGGTGCAACAAATTTGAATTTAACGGGTAGACTATAATCACTAGAGAACCTAGAGGAAGTGATATATATTTAACATTTATATATAGAGTGAGTGGTGTTTAGAAAATGACACAATTACCCTTATGTTTAATGAAGTCATACTTATCGAGGTGTTCATTGGATAAAAATCGATAAAAATCGAACCAAATCGATTTTATTTTGGGCTTGGTTTAAGAGTTTTAAAAATCGATAATATCTGGTTTTGTTTTAAAAATAAAGAAATAATCTAATCGAATTGAACGGCTTATATATATATTACATGTATAATATATTATTTTTATAAAGAATTTTAAATATCATATACTATATATTTTCATCAAAATTTATTTAATATTTATTTATGAAAGCAAAAACGTAGGAGAAAATATTTATTTTATCGGTTTCATGTATATAAGTATTTATGATTATTTTTGTGGAACGAAGAATGTCATTGTCTCTTCTATCTAGATCAAAATGGATAATTTTGAAATTTTATTCATAGTAATTCAATTACTGGAAGTTATGTAATGTTAGTTGTTTTGATTATTTTTTGTTTGAATGAATTGTTGTCTTTTTTTCCTCTTTTGAATGAATCTTTATTTTAATTTTTGTGTATGGTTATTAATCGAATTAAACTCCATCGAAAACGATAGTAATCAAAACGATAAATGTATAGTATATTTGTTTTGATTTGATTTTGATAATTTAAAAATCAATTAAATTGATTTGATATTAATTTTGATCAGTAATCAATCCAAATCGATCCGTAAATACCCCTACTTATTCATATTTTTATATTTAGCCTCGGTTGACTAGACAATTAATATTAGTATATAACAGACCAGTAATTTATAATCATACAAATGAATAAAAAAAAAATTATATATTTTTTTACATTATAGCAGGTTTGGTTTGATTTTGATAATTCGAAAATCAATTAAATTGATTTAGTTTTTAATTTTGATTAATAATTGACCCAAACCGACTTGTGAACGCCCGACATCTAGGTTCGCTAACGTAAAGTGAGGAGTTGAGCATGAACTGGCGAATCGAGTTACTTTCGCAACCATACTTCCTACAGCTAACATGTGTCCAGTCTAACGAGCATGCGCAGCGCAAACGAACCTGAGCTGATATACCGAATTTCTGCTGGCCATCGAGGACCGAGTGGTAAGACGATGATTCGTAGGGGAACAAATCATTCATTCTTCCATTGGGGGACAGGTGCACGAACGACAACTCCAAAAGGCACACATCCGCCACCTACCTACCGTTTACGTGGCCACCAGGGAGAACTAGTAAGGAAGTGTCATGGTTGCTCCACTCCGCTGCGCTACGGTCTCGTGAACTAAACTTCCTTGCCTTCCCGCGCATGAAGCGATTGGGCGTTGTGTCGTGGGTCAGTTTTGGGATGGGGAGCGAAGAGAGATCGTAAGAATGATTCATTCGGATCGACGAGCTTTTTCAGCCCAAGAACTAAGAATCCATGGAATGTATGTCTGTCTATCTATAAACCTATCTATCTGTATACAGGGGCGGAGAAACCTTGAAGGAGGGGGGTTTCGAACCCCCTTCGGCGGAAAATTATATTATTTATACATGGTTAAAATAATTTTATATGTATATATAGTAGATGTCGAACCCCCTTCGGCTACTTCATGTGTCTATTTCTACAGATTTTTAACCCCTTTATTAAAAGTTCTGGCTCCGCCTTTGTCTGTTTATCCAGGGGATCTCTCTATACATATAGAATTTTTTATGGAATGATATGATCGGCTAGCCATGGCCGCATATTAGCTATGCTTAATGCGGGATTTCTGTTGAATCAGATCTTCTGAAAGCTTTTGAACCTAGCGAAAAGGACTCTAAACCTTCACGCAAGCAAGCGCTAGAGAAGCAGAGCAGAGCACGAAGCTACCGCTTCCCCCGATCGATTAAATACAACAATCGCAACCTACTTTGATTCAAAAGAAAGGGAAAGAGTTTGGCAACAAACCCCTGCCTATCCATTATAGTCATTTTGCAATGCCTATCAATTATAATGGATAAGCCCCTACTTATCCATTATAGTCATTTTGCAAAGAATTTAACACATTTATATTGTTCACTTGCCACCTTCAAATTATCAAGGATTTACAACCTCATGAAGGAAAGAAATACATATTTTTGAAATTGAAGTGTGAAGATTTTAGTTTAAATTCCAATTGGTACTTCTACATGTTTTTTTGGGGAAATTCAAGAATGTTGAAATTTAGTGAGTTAATGTACTTTTACTTTAAGTTACCCTTCACAGACTGTTCTTTTGCTATAATGACCAAACCTTGTGTCACTGATATTGTGTCTCAATTGGTCCCCTCAACCAACCTATGAGGTTCTTATTCATCACTTATAATAATTAAATTCTTTGGATTAATGAAACATAATTAATCTATAATGATTAACAAATGACAAACATATGTGAAGTTGCCAACATGTCATAGACATAGACATTCAATTTACTCCCTCCGTTTTATATTACTTGACATCGATATGTTGACCTATTACTTAAACATTTATCGACTTGATAAGTATATTAAGAAAATTTTATTAATGATACTTTAAAACTCTAACTTTGATTATTAGATTATTAGTACTTTATGAAGTTAGGTAAATATGACTAAAAAAAAGAATCTCTTAATTTGTTAAAATAGAAAAGTAAAATGAAATGTTTATTTATGATATATAAGAGTCAAGTAAATTAAAACGAAGTTCTTTTTTTTAAAAAAATAATCTAGTATTTCTTTTTTATATTTAGTAAAATCAAAATCTATATAGTCTCGATTACAAATTTTGAGGATGAGAAAAAAATCTGTAGCATTTCCTAATTTTATGTGAATCAACATGCAGCAAAAGAGGGTAGCAATTCCAGTGGGTGCAGGGTTTATCGAAAGGCTCTCCGTCTCGTGATATTATTGGGTATGCTAACAGATAACATTTCTTCTCTCGTCTTTTTTTTTTTCATTAACTATTGAGATATATCACAATTTAAAGAAGATAGCAATTACTGAGTAAAAAACATTCACAAATGATAACTCAAATACTTTGATGGAAAAAACGGATAATCTGATAACATTATACATGTTCTTAATTTAAATAATAAAATTTAATTTTCTTCTTTTAAGTTATTACATTTTATATCTAAAACACATTATGATAAAATATACTTAGTATAATATAGATTGTCTAGCACAAACTGATATTGGTGATGGTTAAATATATTGGCCTCTTGCCTAACCATGATTATTTATTTTTAATCATAATTTAACTGTTTAATTATTGGTTTATGGAAGGTTCTTTTTTTTGGAAAAAACTAATCAAAGTTGCAATTGGCAGATCTTCACCGCAGTTGACATATCAAAAGATAAATTTTTTTCAATAATAATAATAATAATTAATAAAAAGACATTGATGCCTCATGAAGGAAATTAAATACAAGTAGTTAATTAATTAATTTTTTTTTTTTAAAAAGGAGCCAAAGTCCAAGAAAAAGCAGAACAAAATCACACGTTTCAAGATGTTGTGTCCTCTGCTTCTCAGCGTGACTCTAATTATTTATTACTCTTTACTTTCATTTTGCTTTATTTTATATTTTTCAAACCTTGATATATGTTTTACATTTGATTAAATTTAAATTTATTTATGTCTAAAATTTATTTTTGGAGGCATATATTTTTCAGATGCTTAAATTTGAAATATTTAATTAAGGTTGGAGGGATTTCGAACTATTAAAGAAGTAGGAAACTGATGATTGAAACATGTAAAAGAAACAGGTCTAACGCTGCTGACTGACGTGTCTGAAGCAAGTATTGATGAAGAAGGAAGTTGACTATTGGAATTCAGGCATTCAGACGGATCATTCATTTTACTTTATTTTATATTTATCAAACGAATCTATGATTTGACTAAATTTGAATCAGTGTATTACTGTATTGTTAAAACTTATTTCTAGATGCACTTTCATAGATTCTTTTTAATTTTCTATTGCTCTATGAAACATTTGATTGAGGTTGGAGATATTTCAATCATTCCACGATAATTTATGTTGATCTTTCATGTTGTTCATATTAATATATGAGACTGCGATATTTGATACGTATATTGAGATTTAATTAAATTTGAATTTATTATATTGTTAAAATCGATTTCTAAAGACACTTTCAACATATCTTTTTTTTTTTCATTTTCAAATGTTTAAACCTAATATATTTGATTAAAGCGGAAGAAATTCTATCCATTTCACGATAATTTAGGTTGATCTTTTAAGAAACAAAATGACATTTTGAAATGGAGTTATATGAGACTACTATCTTTAAGAAATTTTAAAAAATAAATTAATTAATTTGGTCCGTGCCGTTTAAGTTGTGTATATATGTTATGGTAGTCAATGGGTAAATTAAATGCACTAGGTTATTGTGTCAATTTTGTTTTTCTTTAAAAAAAATTATACTTCTCTATAAAGCATAAATATGACCACATACTATACAATTACTTACAATTATTTATATTTTAACATACAGATAATGCAAATAATATTTTTGATGTTATCACACTACACTAAAAATGACTTTAAATGATAATTAATTAATGATAGTAAATTAAATCGTTAAATATTTTTGCTGTGGCAATTATCACTCCTTATAAATATCTAAAAAATCTAAAATAACATTGTATTTAATAACAATTAACAGATATCAGTATAACGTTTAATTCCTTATATACACTGAAATATACTTTTAAAATTACTTATATGTCTATAATAATTCATATTTTGAAATATTACATATACATATGTTAATAAAAAATATATGTATTTGGCTGATATAGGAATTCAAAATTCATATTTTGTCAAAAAATTAGTTTGAATTGTTTGACATGAAAGGAGATTGAATTGAACAAAATATAAATATAAATATACTATTTTTTTTGTCACTTTGTCATTTATTGCATATTTGTTAAGAAATGCAAGTGCATGAAAACAGCACAAAAATAGGCTCAACCATTTAATTCTTTATTACTTTACATTTTGCATGCATGCATTTATATGTGCTGTGATTCTCTTGTTTTTCACATTTATTTTGGTAAAACCCAACATTTTCTAGAAAAATGAAATAAAAATTCTTTGTAGGGACTATATGTTTAATATATTGGTTTCTTTATCATCGAGGATATAACAACAGATATGAAAATATATGACGATAGATATAAGGATATGAAAGATTGAGAATTTTTACCTTTTCAGCGGTAGAGTGGGGTTCTAAATATGTAAAACCTATTTTTTTTTATCAGTATTATTGTTACGTCAATATCATTTTATTGTGTGATTTTATTAATTGTTAAATATTAACGTTGTTTTTTTTCTACTTTAGGTATCTTTATTTTTTATTGATAGCACTTTTTAAAATATATTTTTACATAACTTTTTATTTCTTAAAAAAGATATTATTACATAGATTTTTTAAATCGAAGATTTACAGAAAATAACTTTATTATCTCACAGAAAGTATATATTTATTCTTCTGAAACCTCAATTATATGATTATATTGAGTATATTATTATATTTTTTACTTTTATTACTTTTGCTTTAAATTATATTATACGTAAACATAAGGAAGCATGATGAGCAACTTGTACATTTTGATAAACATTAATTAATTTGACTATTTTCAAATATGTAAACTTGATTCTTTTTTTTAAATTTAAAATTTTATTCCGCAGATATTCTATAAGCTATAAACTATTAATGTCACGTGCATTGACAAAAAAAAATATTGAATGAACTAAAAAAATAATCATGTAATATTTTGTTGATGGAAATTTAATAGGATGATTATGATATAGTTAAAATTGAGTGACTTTCTTATTGTAAATAAAATAACTTTAATAAATAATTCTCAATAATTGAGTGATTGCGTGAACAATAAACTCAAATTTTTTATAAGTAAATAATCATGAGTAAATTTATAGTCTCCTTTAAAAGAACGTTATCGTCTATTTCCATCTTTCAAATTTGAAATTTAATTTCTTCACGTACACCATGATAATATTATTTTCCTACTATATTTTTTGACAAATCCAAATGGAAAACATTGAGTGTAATCCAATGTTGGAATGTTATGTACAACTGCAATATATAGTTTATAAATAAATTAGCACATTAAAAATGTACCTTAACAATATGAAATTAAATTAATTAGTACCCTGTATTCGAGAATTTGAATTGAAATATTGTTAATTAATCCAAGTTAATTTTAAGTTATTGACTTATTCACGATTTTACCGTTGTGAAGATTTTTACAATATAATTATAACAATTAGGAAAAATCTACATTTGATTTGGTGATGAACCACAAGTTCCAATAATTACGTAATCTAAACAATGTTAATTTAATTACTCTCAAATTGACCGTTTGAAGTACTTAATTAATTTTCTAATCTTCCGAATTTTTAATATTTAAAACTTTAATAGTTGAATATTCATAAACAAACTATTAAAAGTCAATGTTGATGTTAAAAGAAACTACAAATTTTGTCTTATACACTGGACATTATAATTTGTTTGTATTTTAAAATTCCAAAAATAATACTCAAAAGTTCAAAATCTTCACCTAATACTGGAAATTTTCTATTTAAACTCTTGTACACATTTTAATATGCTACTTTTCATGTTAAATTTTTTAGAAATGACCAAAGTCAGCTATAATTAAATGGCACTTCTTTGTTTAATTAAAAAAAAATTAATAAATATTTTTATTTCCAAATTTTAAAAGGCTGAGACAATTTTTAAGAAAAAATATTTTCTAACATAATTAATAAAAATATCTACGCTTAATCGCTACATAAAAGCATCACTCAATTTAACAAGAAAATTATATCATCAAATATATACTATATTAAATTATGTAAAAGATATAAAAATATTTTTAATCATTCATTATATATTTACAATTCTTGAGGTATCTGATGATGTCAAATCATTTGGTCGTTTGGTTACTGTATAAGAGACATCTTATTCATGTATAAAAAGTTGCATTAGTTTAACTATGTTTGGTAGAAGTTTTGTATTAGGTATAAAAGTCAACATAACTTATACCATGTTTGGTTGCATTTTGGTACTCCTACATAATTAATAGCAACATAACTTATGACGAAATCTATAGATAAAGTTATGCATGGTAAAAGATGAAATAAGTTATGTGGTATTAGTTATACATGTATTAAAATGATAAGTTACATATTTATCCTATTAATTTATTTTATTTTTTTATTTTTTAATTGGACACTATACTATTTTCCTATATATGTGTTTGTTATTTTTATTTTCTTTTTATATATAGACTATTTTTATTTCTTTTATTTTTTTAATTGGAAACTTTGTTGTTTCCTATCTACTTTCATTTCTCTTTATACTTACAGTTTTCATTGATTATGCAAATATAAATATTTTTATAATATTAGAAATTGATTATATATTTTTAACGGTACTATGCTAATTAAATCTTAGCACTATATATTATTTAATATATTCCACATTTTATAAGCATCTATTATTATTTTGTAAATAGTATATATTAATAATTTATAACAAGTTCAATGTAGTTAATAATTCATGTATTGTAACTAAATAATACCTACATAACTAATATTCACATAGCTAATATCCGCATAATTAAATTCAACATAACTAAACCATGTATAACTAATGCCTGCATAACTAAACTCAGTATAACTAATACCTGTATAATTAAACCCTGCATAACTCTAACCAGTAATAAACGACCCCTTAATTTCTGTTCAAATATTTTTAAAACCTACTAAAATTTACTTTTTTTTCCTTATAACAATCGATTATTAAAAAAGTTATTTAAAAACTTAGAAAGATATTTATCCCCGCGGGATAAATTACCTAGTTAGTTGTAATCTTGTTTAATTAATGTAATGTCTCTTCTAATTTTCAGTTATTAGGAAGACTGTTAAAAGGAAACTAAACATAACTATAGGAAAATCTGGGGAAAACTATACAAATTAGATTCATTAAGCAAAGCATTTACTCAAATTAGACTCAACCCAAATTATTTACACTGATTTTATTGAATTCACGGCCCAAACTATTTTCATGACTATCCCCTTGTTCTATTCACTATAACACCATTTTTTCATCCTTAATACCACCAGATATACTCCGAGTATCTATACACTCTAATGGTATCAAATAGTACTCGAGCAAGAGTTTTTATTGGAACACGGCCTCTTCTTTCTTGATGTCATCAGAATAAATAAATATATACTCTAATGATATCAAAGAGTAACTGAGTAATGCTTTCACCGAAGCATTGTCTTTTTCCCTTTGATACCATCACAATATATATATATATATATATATATATATATATATATATATATATATATATATATATATATATGCTTGGTACCATCAATAAACACGAATTGGTTGTTGGTATGAAAGTAAATGGTAGCCAATCGTAGATAATTGGGTCATGGGTGGATGATCTTATGGAAAATGGTTTTTCTTAATCTAAATTATAGAGATAGAAGTCACGTGTCCAGACATTAGTTTTATGGAAAATATGCATGCAAAAATATTGACGACAAAGGATTTATATAATCTTAAAGTGTAACGGAGGATGTTTGCATAAGATATTGTAGTGAGAGCTCTTATTATAACATAACTAATACTATCAACTCCAATTATGGTGCGAGAAAATGTCACCACCAAATATTGCATTAAGAACTTCTATTGCATCAACGATGAAAATGGAGAAGTTTGCTTCCTTAACTCAATTAGTAGGACTCCTGCTGCTTGATGATAATTGATCATAGTAGAAAATTTGGTGGAAGCATATACAGGTACTATAAAAAGGCACCCTTTCAAAAACGAATTTGAAAGAAAATAAGATACAGGCCATTATCAGATTTTGTTTACTCATCATGAAAAGAAACTGGAAAATGAACAAAGAAAAATAGAAGGGAAAAATGCAGTGTACTGTCAGGTCTACAAGTGAAGTACTATAAAGCTTGCAGAACATTATGTCAAAATTCTCCACTTGTTTCAGCCAAGCAATTTCAAGACGAAGACGTAGGTCACCAGTTAAATCTCCTTGCATTATCTTTGCTATTTTGCAACACAAAAGATGACTTGATTAGTCCATGCTTTTCCCATTTTGTTGGGAAGCAACATAATTGCGAATTACATCAATCGCCAATTGATGGGCATTCTTATTTTGTATTCTTGCAAGTGCATCCATGGCTTGATACGTCTCTTTATCAGCAAATAGCTTTAAGTTATAACGAGATGATGACTCAGGGATGCCATCCCATTTCTCAACCAAGTCCCCTAGTTTCTCAAATCCCAAGCGGTTTGAGAACTCCCCAAATGATTCTTTAGATTGTCGCTTTCTTTTCCAATGGAAAAATAAAGGCTCCAGAACTTTTTCAAGATCCTGAACCTTAACCTTATCCTTGAAAGTTCTTGCCAATACAGTTTGATTGGGAGTTCCACCGAGCCAGATCTGATAGCTGTTTGGACCATCTCCAACCAATCCAAGTTCAGCCATGTATGGTCGAGCACATCCATTGGGACAACCTGTTACCCTTATGACAACAGATTCAGAGAACCTCAGACCAACTTTATCAAACATAGCTCTAACGCGCTTGAGGATGTCAGGTATTCCACGCTCAGCTTCAGTTATTGCTAGAGGACAAAGTGGAAAAGCTGGGCATGCCATTGCTGTTAGATTGAGAGGATCCACAAACCTAGGTTGCAGCAAACCACCCTGTGCAAGGACTGTGGTGATGGACCGCTTCCAAGATTGTCGAATATTGCTCAAGATAATATTTTGGTTGGGTGTGAGACGCACATTCAGATTATACTTCTCAATAACTTCCCTGAGTGCCTTCTTCATCTCTCCTTTTACACGACCATTGTCAACATGTAGACCACAAAACAAACTACCGTCTCCCTGTTCATGCCATCCCAAGTAACTTTTAAATTCCCATTGAGGCAATTCACGGCAGGGTTCAAACTTCTTTCCGTAATATTGTTCAGTGACAGATCGGAACTTCTCAATCCCCCATGAACTGAGTAAATATTTCAATCTGCTATACCTGCGATCATCTCTTCTCCCATTCTCTCTCTGAGTAACAACAATAGCTTTTACTGCATAAAGTATATCCGCTTTAGGAACATAACCTAATGGCTCAGCCAGACGAGGAAAAGTAGTTTCCATCCTATGAGTTCGTCCCATACCACCACCTACATATATGTTGAATCCCTGAGGTTCTCCATCCTCATCAGATACAACAACAACACCTATGTCATTCGTGAAAATGTCCACCGAGTTGTCACTTGGCACAGTAACTGCGATTTTGAACTTTCTTGGCAAGAACTGAGTTCCATAAATGGGTTCAGGTGAGTCAGGGAAGTTCGTTCCATGGGAGTTATCATTCCGAGCTTTCACAACTTCAGGAGGCTCTACTGTCATAAATTTCTCCCCATCCACCCAAACATCATAGTAAAATCCAGACTGGGGAGTTAAAAGTGCTGCAATGTTGTCAGCGGTTTGTTTAGCAAAAACATAATCTTTTTTTGCAAATGGGGCAGCTGGAGCCAGAACGTTCCTGTTGAGGTCACCACATGCACCAAGAGTTGAACCCATGTTGTGGATGATTGTACTCATTACTGTCTTTAGGTCTTTCTTCAAGACCCCATGCAGCTGAAAGGTCTGTCTTGTTGTCAAACGGAGTGTCCCAATCCCAAATTGGTCAGCAAGATCATCCATGACTAAGTAGAGTTTGTTCGGTACTTCACCACCAGGGTTCTTTGTCCGAAGCATAAATGAGTATGATCTTGATCCACGCTCGTCTCTGTTGTATTGCATATAGCTTCCATGAAACTTGATCAATTGTGTTGCAGCCTCATTGATGTTTGGGGCATCATTAAGAATCTCCTCATTTAGAGGATATCTTATGAAGTTACTCTGTTCTTTGAAGATTTCAACCTTACTACGCTTGGGCTCCACCGCAGCTGGCTTCACTGGCGTAGATACAGCACGGACAATAGAAGTAGAATTGGAATGAGAAAATGAGCGACGGATACGTCTGCTAAGCAAAATCGAATTAGAGGTGCTTTTCAATCCATTAAACCTCTGAATTTGTAGCTTCGGTTTGGGGTCATCTACGGTGGCGATATTGATCGCTGCTCCAAACGACGTCGTCATGCGTAGCCAAAAGGTAAGCTAGGGTTTTGAAGAAATGAAGAATTTTGTGAAAATGGCGGAGAGAGTAGACAGATATTTGAGCAAAAATATTTGGGTGGTGAAGATGAAATGGACTCTTTTTTTTTAGTGCTGAGTCACGTGCTTGGCACGAGGCAGTATCTTTAGTTTCTTCACGCGCCCTTATTTGGATATGTTTCTACACGTGCTACCTAATATTCAGTTTCTAAAAGAATGACCTAGTTTGATTTGAAACGGAGTTTTAAAAAAGAAAGAAGATTTTTTAATCTTGTGTATCTAAATTAATGTTATGTCAAATGTACCAAAATTTCTTTAATCTTGTGGTCTTAAACATATCATGTGAAAAGTTAAAGTTAAAGTATTGCCAGAAAAGGAAAAACAAAATTTAAACTGACTAAAAAGAAATAGAATCATTTTCTTTTAAACGGAGGGAGTAAGTCTTTAAAGTTAAAATATTGGACAAATAATATATTTGTTAAATAGGAAGGAATGAAATGATATCTTGTTTTAACTGTTGGGGTCTTATAATTGTGATCTTATTCATTGTAGGTTGTGATTGTGTGATGTTGGTGATTCTCGATTGGCTTGAGGTAACATATTTGGTACGGGATATATTTATTGATAGGTTCGGGTATCACTTTTGATACAGATTTTATATTGATTGGTTTAATATACACCTAATAACATGTTGATTGTTTTTTTGTGTGTTGATTTCATATTGATTATGTTGAACATGTTTCGTGTGGATGTTAAGGCATATTGAGAACTAAGAGTTTTGTTAACTTTTACTTACTTGGGTTATACGTGTGTTGTCATATTTTTTAGTTCATATTTCGTATATTTGGAGCTAGCCGATGATCCTATCAGTATATTATATTTTGTATACTGATATCGCACTTGCTTTTTTTGGTTATGCTTTTGAGATTTAACTTGATTACATTACTAGTGATATCAAATTAAATTTTTGCTTATTTCTGCTTTTTGCTACTCTTAAATGATTAAGATGAATTAAATTTGTATACATAGAGTAATGGAGTCCTTACAACTTAATAAAATTTTGAATCGTGACAACTTTATATAATAGTCATTCATATTATTTAATCTCGAAAGTTCATTAAGATAAAAAAAATTCTTATTTTAAATTGTTGTGAATTTACACGTGAAATAAATGATATACTTCTAAATAAAGAAAGAGTAAGAAGTAATAACCAAACAAATTAATTAATGACATTTACTTATGAAACAAATGAGCAGAATAAAATTAAATTTTTATTGCTCGTTTTCGTAATTTTATCACATTTTATATCAGAATTAAATTTAGTAACGTCATTGAGCACGAAAGAGTGAAGAAACTTTATAAATATATATCATATGGAGGCAATAAAAAACAAAAATAGATTTTAGCAAATTTTTAAAGGAAATCTATTTTTTTTGGTATTATAATTTAAAATTATATCTTGTTAATCATTATCGGAATATAAAGATATATATATACACAATGATGAATAAGATAAAAATGACACCAAAACAATAGGAGAGTAGATTACAATACTTGGCTCTTGCCAATAAAGGAAAATAGTTCACAATTTACTGTCAATGTGTTTTTTCTTATAATTAATATTGAATTAAAAGATATTTTTGTCATTTAATGATTTTCAACTTTACAAATGCATCACTTTATTTTGTAAAATAAACTTTATTTTTATTTGTTTGTTTTAAAAAATCAAGACAAGTTTTCTATTTTCATTTAATACTATTTTTTGTTATTAAATAACTATATTTAAGTAATAGCAGCCATTTATTTTTAAAAAAGTAATTAAGTTAATTTAATAAAATAAAATCTTGATAAAATTCATTATAAGTAATCCTTTTTTTTTTTTGTAAATAACTTTTAGAAAGTAAAATAAAATACAATTCACAAAAAATGACTTGGTCAAATCAAGTCGTTCATGTCGCAAACGACAAAGAGATGAATTCTCAAACTAAAGAAGTGGCTATCATTGTTGATGTTTAACATCAGTTAAAACCTTAAGTTGGTGGCCTAATTCAAGAAGCTAATACTGAACTGGTAGAGACTGAAGCCAAGCATGAAAGTACGAATCAAGCGACTCAGTTTGTGGGGCAACAACCTATGATCCCATTCAATTAATCAAATGTTTTTTTTTTAATTGCAAAAATGGTGCGATATGAAAAATAACTTTAATAATTAATTATACCATATTTGTTTTTAAAGTTATGTACTACATGAAACACTAGAATTTTATTTTTCAAAGCATAAAAGCTTCAAATTTTCTTTTAACTCATGCTAATTGGTGTGACTTGGAAATAAGGGGAAAAATGAAATTCAAATTTTAGGTAATACTTTTCTAATTATAGTAATTATACATGTGATAATTGGTATTAGTATTACAATACTAATAAAAAATGAGGTGATTAATACATAATATTAACAATTTTGTATTAGATTTTATAATAAGATAAAATAGTAATAGATAATTTTAAAAGATAGATATAATTTATAAAGGGAAAAGGGACAAATATACCTTCGAACTGTCGAAAACGGTAAGCAAGTACTCTCCGTCATACTTTTGAGACATTGGTGCTCCTGCCATCCAAAAACTAGAGTGCATATATCTTTTCTACTAACGGACATATATGTGTCACAATCTTATTAATCGATCTGATATTTATTAAATATCGAATCAACAGATAAAATTGCATTATGTGTCCCTATTTAATCTTATGTTAGGATGAATGACATATTTGCTCTAGTTTTTGAACGACATGGGCAATAATATTTCAAAAATATTGGAAGGTAGTGCATACCATTTATTATAATTCGGATATATTTATTCATTTTCCCATTTATAAAAGAAAAAATAAATTGTTTTTTCAATCTTTCAATTGGTGAATTTTAAATTAGAGAGTGGGAAGCGCGTGAAGCATGAGAGTGGGGTAATATGTAGTCAAAGACAAATAAGCGAAATTGCACTTTTATTCTACTTTTTTTAATTATAATAATTATAATTTATACAATAAATTAATATTTTTTGGCAAACAAAATTGGACTCTTTTGGGGGCTGATAGGTACATTGAATCTGGACAATATTAAATTAGGGAATCTAGCTAGTGATTATTTCATCAAATACGTAGATGCTAAAATGAAGTTTTCACATTTAAACAAAATTAATTTAGAGCCGCCATCACTTTTTCCCTCGAACAGATCGATGTATTAAGTTCTCGTTAATAAAATTAAAAAAAAATCAGATCATAAAAATGTTTTTATATAAATAAATCATATCTTTGGTGTATTATCTATATTATCTATGAATTTTACTAAAAAGTTAAAATTATTTATGTGGTTGAGCAAATTGAATTAAAGTTCATTTGCAATTACCTAATTAAATCTTGAATTTTTAAAAATAAAATGCAAAACAAAAAAAAATCAATTTTGTACAAGAATTTCATGAAAAGTAGTTTTCTAAAATTCTTTTCTATCAGATTGTTTTTTTTTTTCCCCAATGAAAAGTCCATTTTTTGTTGGATAAGAAGCAAAGGGATTATAGAATAAAGTTCAAAAAGTTTGTTTCAAAGAATATTAAATAGTTTTTGTACGTCCTCCATAATCTTGTTTCAAAGCATATTAAAGATTTTTTTAACGAATAATATGAATGGTCTAAAAAAAAAGAGCAAATTATTTCCTAATCTGAAATTAATAATAATAATAATAATAATAATAATAATAATAATAATAATAATAATAAAGTATTAAGTAATTAAGTAATACTACATATTTTTGACTTTGACGGCATCACTTAGATCAGCAAACATTAACAAGATCGAATATTAATTAAATCATAATTAAGGAGTGGGGACCAAAGCATTCGTTTTGGGGTCCTTTTATATAAGAAAATAATAATAATAATTGATGGTCTTTTCGTGTGATTGAAGAATCAAATAAGAAAAAACATGATCTTCTAGTTGACAACAACCTATCTTGTGTTTATTCAACATCAAAGTTTTTGAAAAAATGGGAAAAGTGATTTTCTTAAAAATATATTTTTATCGATAAATACTTGAGAAAAAAATATAGGGAAAAAAGATATAGATTTTCTCTGAATTTATTTCGAAACTCAATTACTACACTTATACACCTAAAAAGTAAAATATTTATTTCATTAAGTGTCCCATTACTTTCACTTTTTAATTAATATTTTTTGAAATGGCATATATATAAAAAAAAAAAAGACAAATTACATAAATATATTATATTAAATAAATATTTATCATCTATGTCAATATAATTTTTCTAACTAAATATAACATATTATTGAAATTAAGAATATTGTACACTCGCTTGCCTCTTTCTTACCCTTTTTTCCTCTTCCTCCGCTTCTTTTATTTTATTCTTATGCTTCTTCGACTTTTTCTTTAGCAATAATTATCTTCCTTCTTTTTTTTTTTTTTTAACTCTTCTTCTTCTTTTTAGAAACTTTCATTTAAATAATTATCCTTAAATCTATTTTTGCCAATATTTCACTATCTTTATTTTTTTACAAAATACACAATTAAAAGAGAAACAGAAAGATCAAAAATTTTACAAAATCATGTTTTTAAGCAAAAAAAATCAAATTTCTAAAATTACAGCAGCAAGAGTTCATCATTAATGGTCATTATAAAACTTTAAATTTTGAATTCATTATTTGAATTTTACGAATTTGTGATTAGTCTGGATAGATTGTTCCTACAAATAATTGAAAATGTCGTTTGGAGTTTATATCTAAATTTTAAGAGGATTTGGTTACTTTTATAACTGATCTTAGGAGAAATATTAGATTGAAACTCGAAAAAAGATAAAAGTTTATGAAAATGTATCACAATTCTATTAGATATGTTTCATAATTATATTAAAATCATGAACAATACATTTATAATACATATTACAAACTTCACTCCTTTTTTAGTGATATCAATCAAAATAAACACACTGTAATATATTTATATCATCGGTACAATACATATTGCAAACATCACTCATTTTCTTGAGATACAAACCAAAATAATTTATAAGACACATACAATACATATTTTATTCATGAATAATACAAGTTTCATTCAATCTATAGATTATTGTCTTATCTTTCTTTAGTTACGTGTTTCATTTATTGTTAATTTTCTCTTTTAATTCAACTTAAATATAATGTAATACACTTTTGACACAACTTTAATTCATGTTGTAGTTTATTATTTGTTACAATTAGAATACTTATTTAATTCATTATTGATGTAAGTTTAATACACTCTGTAGATCATTGTCTAGTGTTTCAGTAATTACATTTTTTTATTCATGCCTGATTCTCTCTTCTAGCTCAACTTTAATATTTGTGTAATACACTTTTAAATACAAGTTTAATTCGCTTTGAAATTTATTGGTTTGATTTGATATGATTGAATTACTTGTTTAATTTATTATTGAAACAAATTTTATTTAGTTTACAAATCACATATGCTCTTTCGTTTGCTACATTTTGCATTCATATTTAATTTGCTTCTAATTCAACTTTAATATGTGTACAATACGTTTTTAATTCAAGTTTAATTCGTTTGACAGTTTACTGTCTCTTCATTTGTTACGATTCGATTATTTGCGTCTAATTAATTATTGATACAAGTTTTATTCAGTGTACGAATCATTGAATGTTCTTTCGTTTGAATACTTTTATAGATATTTTTTAACTTTATTCAAACACTTTAAAATTGTTTAAAAAACTATTTTGACTTAAAAGCAACTAAAATAAGTTAATCTAAACGGCCTTTGAAATAGACAAACTTTTTTTTAATATTGGTATATATAGATAGGAAAAGGGTCAAAAATCCCCTCCAACTTAGATTTATTGTTTAAATTTACCCTCGCCGTTAAAATAAAGTTAATTTTAACCCTCGCCATTAAAATAAAGTTAATTTTACCCCTCGCTGTTAAAATAAAGTTAATTTTACCCCTCTCGTTACTAAATTTACCCCTCATTGGACGGATTGACCCAAATTGACCCGATTTTTTTTAAAAAAATTATTCCTTATTTTAACCTAATAACCCAACCCCATTTAAAATAACCCGACCCATTCTCCCAAATCTCCTATACCCATTTACCCACCTCCCAAATCTAATTGACATAAATATAATATATACTGAAAAGACAATTGTGGTTCTACAACTCTTGCTCTCAAATCTTCCATCCAAATCGAAAATGGCTACAAAAATTTACATAGTATAAGTAAATTTGCTAATTTTCAGCTGTTTATTAAAAAAAATTGATAATAATTTTATTTTCCATGTTGATTTTGTGTTTAAATCGGATGAATTCAATGTTTTTAGTTGATTTTTTTTTTTTGTTGAATTCAATTTTGTTACTGATTTAACGTTAATGATGTTAATTACACATGCAAATCATCGTTTTTTAGTTTAGAGTTTTAGTATATAAACTAAAGGATCAGATTTTAGCTTAGTTGCTGCTGAATTTGGGTAAATTATTTGTTAGATACAGTGAGTTGATAAAATTGTGCAATAAATAGATTTTCTTTTTGTATTTTGATATTAAGGGAAGATGTAGTTATTGATTAAAACTGTGCATTGAATTGATTTAGTCTGATATTAGGGGTGGATGTACTGTTTGAGTAGCTGATGTGGTTGCACTCTGTGCCTCAGCTTGAATTTATGTGTGAAGTGGCGGATCCATGATTTAGAAATTGTGGGTTTTGAGTTTTAAATGTGGGTTTTAGAAGATCCAGAATTTAGACGTTGTGGGTTCTGAAGGGTCCCAGACTTAGATGTTGTAGTGGGTTCTAAGTGCAGAGTGAGGGTTCTGGAGGATCAGGGATTTAGAAGTTGTAGGTTCTGAAGTATCCTCGATATATATTAACATTGAGAATGGGTCGGGTTAATTTAAATAGAGTCGGGTTATTAGATTAAAATAAGGAATAAGGTTTTTTTTAAAAAAATCGGGTCAATTTAGCAATCCATCTAATGAGAGATAAATTTGGTGAATTTAGTAATAGGAGAGATAAAATTAACTTTATTTTAACGATGAAGAATAAAATTAACTTTATTTTAATATCGAGGATAAATTTAAATAATAAATTAAAGTTATGGGGTATTTTTGACCCTTTTCCTTATATAGATTATAGAACGTGAAGAAATAAGAGAGTAGATCAAGATCTGTATAGTCCAATTTCATCTCTTTCACCTCAAATTTGTACGTATTTTTTCATCTATTATCCGTTAGAAATTTTCAAAAATCCTTCATTCCCACGTAGAAATTTGGGATTAGGGTTTCTCTATTGACCCCTCCCTTCCACTGATCATCCTCAGCTGTCGCTGCTCGACAAAAGATAATTTTTTCTCTGTTTTGTGCTGAAATTGATCATTTTAGCCCTTTAGATTACTGTAAATATTAGCTTTGCTTTCATCCTAGCATTTTGGTATTACAGTTGGATTGACATCATAGATGTGAGATGAATAATTTTCCCTTTCTATGTCAGAATATCATTTTTCAAGTTTTATGTATAACTTTGGTTTCATTTATTGTTCAATTGAGTATTAATTCCATTTTTCTAAATTGTGTGAAACTGCCTGTTTGTTTTATGGCTAAGTATTGTTTTTGCATTTGTTTGAGTTCGTTTGAATAAATAAAGGACTGCTCAATGTCTAGAGTTCAAATTAAGGGATTAAGTGTTCGTTCACCAGAAACAGTCACCGTGGAACCACTGTAGAAATCACTGTGAATTCCACATTTCACAGTCTCTGTTTTCGTCATCGACCAAAGCCCAAATGATTTTCTCAACTGGCATTAAGATTTAAAAGGTTCTTTTTTTTCTTCAGATCCGAGTTTGGTTACACTAGTAGTGGTATCTATGCGAAATTTGCCTGAGTGTCTTAATATCATACTTCTTCTTTTTTGGAGAAAAAAAGGGTGCAACAGTTCACAGTTATATTACTGGATTGAACAGTAATATGATTAGATTGGTCTTTGCATTTCCTTTGATGTCCTGTGTTTTAGCCATTTTACATTTATTTTAACTTACTTGAAATTTTCTCAATAACATTTTTTTACTTTTGAGTCTCACATTTTGCTCTGGTTAAATGTAAAACAGCTATATAACCTCCCATTTGTACCTTTCTGTCAAATCTCTTCGTGCCACTTTCCTCTTTCCTAGTGTTGTATCAAGCTCTGCAACTATTCTTGATTGCCTTTTTTTCTTCCGGGGTCAGCTAAATCTTGTGTCTTCAAAAAAAAAATCATCTATGTTTGGGTGTATACTGTGATTTTGGAAGCTAGAAAATTCACTTCATTGCTTACTTGATTTGATATGATGTATTTTTGTTCAATCACTAGAAGCAAATCTCTGGGTCCATATAATTTTGTAGTTTTGTAAAATATAAATTCTGGATTATATTTCATTTGTATAGACTTCCCAAATTGTAATTTTGCTCTCTTAAGATCAAGAAAAAACTTGCAAATTATGCATTATGTCGTTCTGGATCCTATGATCCTGATCCAAAATACATTTAATGGTCTTGATTCATAGAAGTATATTTCCTCAAGGCTGAGGGGTTGTATGAAGACCATAACTTGAAAGCAGAATGACAAATCAATGAAATTTGTATTATGATTATTGCTTAAAACATGTCCATGTATATAACTATAATGATAAATGAAGGAAAAAAAAGAGGTTACCTTATGATCGTCTTTTATCCATGATTCAGGTTCATTTTAATTGGGTTCCCTTTTCTGTCCTTTCATAGACGATTTTATCAGATTATACTTCATCCTTTCTGTTTTATTTTAAAGGTTGGCAGCAACAACTATAGCGGGAGTTGTTAATAAGTTCTTTATTACCATGTTGATTATGTGGGCAGCTCCAATTGCAATTTTGTACGCCTTCAACCACAACTTAATTCCTGGTAAGCTTACCCTATTTCTATTTTTTTAAGAAAAGCTTCCCTGAATTTTTCTGATAAAAAATTTACTTTATAAAAGATTTTGTTTAAAAGTCTGGACTATCATATGTGCGAGAAGTTGATAGCCCATTTAAAGTAGGTATTGTTTGGTCTTAGATAACTAATTGTTCTCTTCTGACTAATTCATTATTTAAAAATCTTTGACTATGCCTTTCTTTTCATTTTATGCACCCTTGTCCTTTTCTTTTTTGTGCTTTTACATTTTATCACAGTGGTATTTCGTTCATATTTCAATCAGTTCATGGACCATGAGAATGAGTGTGACAGATTTATATGCCCATTAATGCTCAACTATTGTTGCCCTGCAGTCTTTGGTGCTTGAGATGATAATTTATTTGCCTATCCGAGTCGATGTATCCAAAGGGAACCAAAGGTGTTTCACACTTTTATCTTAGTTCCAGGGATAATTATTGTATGATGGCTTCACATTATGTTCTGTCAATTGAATTAATGGGATATTAGTGAGGGTTTGTAGTAGCTATGTTTTATGCTGATTGTGTGATTATACTGACATTGATCTCTGCTCGAGAATGGGAGAGGTTGGTCATGGTGAATAGAGAATTCTGAAGTCTTGTCATTCAAATGAAAAAGAAGAAAACTCGTTTTGTTGGCTGGGGGTTGTAAGGTTTGGTAGATCACTCTTAAATGTGCCCCTTGCTTATGTCTTAAATAGCACACACGATATTTTTTCTAGCTTTTTTTTGAATGATCGTGGTGTTCAACCCAACTTTTCTTTGAGTAATATAACTTTGTATTAAGAAAAGTACTTACATAGTACTGAAAAAACAATTTACAAATGGAATAGATACAGAATATACCAGATATGAACCAAACCTAAGTGGTGCCTGGGACATCTAAGATTGATTCAGTGTCACTAGAATACAGTTTGGTGCACCAAAAACAGGAAAGCAAAATGCATTTTAGCTTAGTATCCTGTACTAAACTCCTCATATCCTCAAAACATCTATCATTTCTTTCCTTCCAAATAGTCCACCAAATACATGATGAGATGATCCTCCATCTTTCTTTGTTTTCTACACCCGATCCGGCTTCCTCCCAGCTAAAAAGAGTGTCAGTAATCTTGCATTCTTGCTTGGCATTGTCCAGGCTATGCCTTTGAATATTGATGCAAATATTCCATAGGAACAAACAATTTACTGTCTCAGCTCCTTTTCACAAGGAAACATCTAGAGCAGAGAGCAATATTCCTTTTGATCAAGTTTTCATGTGTCAAAACTACTTCTTTAGCTAGAATCCAGGTGAAAGTGTGAAACAAGATACTTTATAAGGTATCTTAGTCTTCGTAAGGTATCTTAGTCTTCGTAATATGCTTCCAAGGCCAGTTGGTACTATGTGGCTCTATCTGGATTAAAATCCTATACCCTAAGTGACCTTATATGTTCCACTTTCATGTCCGTTACATCATAGGCAATCTGCACCTTTTTGTAACCCTTCAAAACTCTCCAACTGGTTAAACAGTTTCAAAAGTCTGTGTATCTCCCAATCATTCAAAATTCTTCTGAATCTAAGGCCCCACCCTTGTTATGTCCACATCTCGGCATCCGATTTATGTTGGTCTAAGGCTATAACATAAATTTGGAAACATTTCTTTAAAGCTCCTTGTCCCTATCCATTTGTCTTTCCAAAACATAGTCTTGTTCCCATTAACACTCTGATACGGGAGTGTTTTTTGAGAAAAGGTCAGTAGCTTCTGATAGTCTTCCAAAGATTGATTCCATATGAAGTATTAAGCTCCTTGGAGACTCAAGTGTCCTCTTCCCCATACTTGCTCTTTATGGCTCTGCTCCATAGTGTTTGAGGAGCCTGTGAATATCTCCAGAGTCATTTAAGCTTCAAAGCTTTGCTATGATGCTTCAAATTCCTGATGCCAAGTCCCTCTGGTCTCTTGCTTCTGATGATTTCCTTCATCTTGACTAGGTGAAAAGCTCTTTTTTCGTTGTCCTTGCCAAAGGAAGAATCTCCTGATCTTGTCCAGTCTTTGAATGACTCTAGAAGGAATTGGGAATAGAGAAGCATATAAGTAGGCATCCAATACAACATTTATCAGAGTGGGTCTACCTCTGAGGGACAAATACTGAGATTTCCACTTCTTAAGTTATTAATTTACCATAACATGGATAGAGTGGAAGATGATGAAATATAGCAGGTACTTATAAAAGATTTGTGACTAGTTCGCCTCCTAGCGCGACCAAGTGTAACTGTGTTGAGCTTCCTGGATACATATCTGGTTGATTACCCAATCAATGCTTGTTGATTCCTGCTCTATCTATTAATATTTTTATATAACAAAGAATGTCAATGAAATGCATGATACGATAGCTAGGAGAAGGGAAGTATAATATCCATGCTATGGCAAAAGGCCTAGCTCGAGTGGCAAAAGGTAGAAGATTTGTGGCTTACGTCGCAGGTTCAAGCCCCATACCACGCAAAGTGAAACCTAGTAATTTAAGTGGAGAAGGGTAGAGGGGCGGGCGGCGGCCCCATCATCCACTGAGTTTAGAAGGCTGTGATTAGTCCAAAGGGCGGGTCACAAACGAATTTCTCAGTTATCAAAAATATTAAAAAAAATATCCATGCTATATCTTTCTCAAAAAAATATCCATGCTATGTAGACCAAAGAACCTGTCACCATTTGGGGTACTTCTAAATAATTTTATAAAGAAGCTACTAGAAAGTTCCATGCAATTATTATGAAATGTTCTAGATGGATGAGTTTTTGAGACACTTTTTGCTGATGTAATAAGGGAATCACAACAAGATATTGTCATCTTAGATTATTAAGTTGAAATTGTGAGCGGCGAGATGGCTTTGCACTATCTCATGTTAATTCTAAACCTCCGCAGAATCTCTGTTCTAATGACTTCTATAAACACTTAACCTTTTCATCTTTTGTTTCTCATTATCATAATAGTTCTTTTTTGTTGAGTACTGTTTGGAGTTACAAATCAATTCCCAGCAGCAGCACTGGAAGTATGGAATGTCATTTATCTCGTAATTGAAGACCTGATGTATGGTCGATGACACAATATGTTTTATCTTAACTAACTGCAGTATTAATTCAAGTCTATGTCTTATGAGTAAATTCTGTAAATTTTTGAGGTTTCTCTATGATTATGAGTACTTAACTTGCTCCTGAATAGTTTTGTATGTCGTACAAATATCACTCTTTTCAAGTTCTTTTTCCCCTTTGTTTTGAGATGGTAACATATTCATTAATAATAATAAGTTCAGCACAATGATACTGCTAGGTGAACCAAGCCCTAACATACAAAACTTCCAAAAAGGAGAGAACCCAAAAGTAGAAACAAAGTCCTGTGTCAGTTACAACGACCCAATGAGGTAAAGTAAGGACTCTACATCTTGTACTAAAGCTTGTTTACACCAAAAGTGAATAAAAATATACAATTCATTTGAATCTCCTGTTCTGAATTTGCCGATTCTTCAAAACATCTGGAGTTTTTTTTTGCAGCCACACTGTTCACTATATACATGCTGATTTTGGGATGATACCCAACCACTTCTTCTGACTTGGCATGAAGCTAAGTTGTCTTAGCACACTAAGGAGTCGTTTGGTAGAATGTAAGGAAATATAATAGGTGTGTGTATTAGTAGTACCTTGTTTGGTACACTTTTTCTTGCCATGTATAACTAATGCTTAATGCAAGCATTAGTTATACACTCTATTGTGTAATAAGTTGTGTATTACTAATACCAAGTAATTCTAGGTATTAGTAATACATAGCATTTTAACACTTGAATTAGATCAAATAATTACAAAACTACCCTCAAAGCCTTTTTAAAACATTTCCTAACATTTTCTCCCTTCTCATATGTTTTAATTTTTATTTTTATTAGGGTTTCAATGTCTTTTAATTTGTTGGCGTCTTAATACACTTTATGGCCTCGTAAATATTTTTTTTAAATATCTAATTTCAAGATAGTATAATCAATATTCTTACTATTGTGGCGATAAATTTGATAAAAAAGTTCTTTGCCAACTTTTCACAAAAATATTGACTCAAATAGTACAACTATTTAATATTATTTTGAAAAAAAAAAGAAGAAGAGTCAATGATATTTTATTAAAGAAATCTTTTTTAATGTTTTAAGCAAAGAACTTTGTTACAAAGGAAGTGTAAAAATAAATGCCGTGAAGGGTATTTTTGTAAACATATATTTTTATATAAAAATTGTGCAAGATTTGTTATTTCCAATACATCAAACCAAACGGTGTATAAGAAATAATGCTTGCATAACTAATGCAAGCACTACTAATTGCAAGCATTAGTAATACATCCTTTTTTGCATTATTCTTATATACTCTACCAAACGATCCTAAGAGTTCCACAATATCTGTAGGCACTACCCAACTCAGGCCTTTAAGCTCGCATGTGTCGGGAGAACTTGTTTAACCAAAAACCAGCAAAAGCAGTTACTTTGCAAGGGGCCTTCAACATCCAGATATGTTTCCATAGCCAGAGCCCTTGTTGGTATACTGAGCTATTTAAAATCTTCATACAGTTTTGTTGCTATCCCATGACAGTTTATGCACTTGCTCAATCGGTCCCTACTTTCTCGTAGTTGTCCAGTATCTTGAGGAACTCAGTCACTCTGATTACCTCCCAGTCAATTGTAGTCTGCTGAAGCTAAATTCCAACCGTGCTAAATCCATGTTTCAGCAATAGAGGCATCAGGCTGCTTTGAGTGGATAATTCCTATCCTGACATCCTTTCAGAAGGAAGTCTTTGCCCCCCACCTTTATGCTGACGTTGGGCTTGAGAGTTTGCCGTAGTCATAGAGATCTGATATATCTCCACACACCAACTCCATAACCACTGCACCTGAAGTCCACTATCCCTCCATCCCATATTTTCTACATATCACTTTCCTCCACAAAGCTTGTTCCTCTAGGGAAAATCTCCAAGGCTATTTCATAAGTAAGCTTCTATTATGAAGTCCTCCATCCCTCCAGCTAGTTGTGAGGATATTCCATCACTTATATCATGTTTCCAGAACCAAATTGATTTTTTCTATATGAATGAGTTAAAGCTGTCAAATTTGATCCATTAATGTTCAACCTGCCCAAGTTGCAAAAGGTTGGGTCAGTAGTATTTTTATTTACTGGGTCAATTTGTGTTATAACCCAAGATTAAATGTTTCATCTTGGGATACCTAATAGGTCAATCAATCAACATGTGAAGAGCAACACCTGTATCTTCTTTCAATTTCTCCGTGCTAACAATGAAACAAGAAAATCCATAAGTATGCAATATTGTAATCATCATTTGTGTCCTTTTCCACTTTCATTCGATCCTATCTAATTTTTTAGTATAATTAGTCATATAAAATCTTTACTTGCAAAGACCGAGAGAAGCATAAGTTCCTTCATAATTTTTTCTCATTTTCAGTTTTAATAAGAAATCGACAGTTAATGAACCATCTATGTCAGTAATAGTTATAAAAGAGACTAATGTAAATCTATATAATCATTAAGAATTATTGTGGAGAGATGATTAGACAGGACTAGGTGCAACTTCATATTACAGAGGACATGACTCTAGATGGGAAGAACTGGAGGTTGTGTATTAGATAGAAGGTTTGTAGGGGTGAGTGGTGTCTTGCCGTGTGTAGGTTTAGGTTTGTTAGTGCCTGTCGTAATACTAGTTGTACCCCTTGTAGTTCTTGCCATATGTTATGTATTGTGTTTCGATTATCACATTATTTTGCTGTTGTTATTGTTTCTTTCATCTAGGCGTTACAATGCCTTAGTAACACCTACACTTTCTTCATTGTTTTCTTTTTCTTTTACTTGAGTTTGATGCACTTGAGCTGAGGGTCTTTCGAAAACAACCTCTCTACCTCTACCCTCCCCAGACCCCACCTAGTGGGATTTCACCCAACCCATATTGACCCAAATAAAATTTATTCAAGTTGGTTTATGACCTGTTTCATTGACTTGACTCAACCCACCAAAAATTGACCGGATCCATCCATTTGCCCCCTCTAGAATTATTGGTTAATACTATTATGGAAATGTAAAGAATAAGCACTGGATTTTAGATGGCTTCACATCCGCCTTTTACCCCAAGTGTCAGACAGCCACAAAGCAGGACCTAGTAATACAACCAATTATTTTTCACCGGGATGAAAGGTTTGAGATAAGGTTCAGTGCTTCATGCATTGTTCTAGAGAGATGTTTCAACTATGTCTGATGGATATTTTGTATTTGCTTTATCAGAATATAAGTAATCATTTGAAACTTAACAGGCTCTTTTCTTGACCCTTATTTTTTGGTTACTGAGGCTACTTTTTTTTTTTTTTGTAAGACATGTCTACCATTTCACAATGACGGTCTATATAAAACTAGATTAGTTATGACCCGTGCTTAGCACGGGCCCAACATAATTGATTTTGTTGTTTGCTTTTCTTTTTTTTCTGTAATAACAATATAAATTACACAATTCAACTACATATGTCAAATGTCTTTGCACTAACATCGTAGGTACATATGCAAAATGATAAGTTCAGATACTACCTTGAAATCATATTGATCTATTCTTACATCAAGACATATAAAATCAACACTACTACATACGAAAGTTTAAACAGACAATATCCAATAGTCTAGCATCTATGTATAGTATATACGCAGAAATAATACTTCCATTATAATATATTAAGTGTATAAGACAATTCCTTAAATCAAAATTTTAGACAAAGATCAATAGACTCTGTGTGAAGCATTCATTCTTACAACTGATAAATACATTTAATCTGTTACCTACTCCTTACAAAAAATTATAACAATTGATCATCAAATTAAAAGAAAACTGAAGTCCTCACCCAAAACCACAAACAATCACTGTCTCTACGCGTCTAAATAATAGATAGGCACGAAAGAAAGACAGTTAGCCTGATAAGGCTTCAAATACCATTGGGCATGGATTGATACCAATGATTTTATGTTATTAGAGTTAAAAGTACTTGACTTAAGATATATTAGGAGGACCTTTTTATATACTCCTCATCTTTATTACAACCTACATTAATAAACAAACAAAAAAATGAAAAATGTTTAGACTCATATTGAGATAACTCAAGAAAGGATGTATTCACCTTGGTATAGTTCAAATGTTTTTTGCTCCATTATCTTCATGGTGTATGCCATGACCAACGTTTTAATCCACATGCAAGCTCAATGGCTCTTCCCTTCCTGCAATTCACGGTTCACCCAACCTTAAATATTTAACCATTTAAAATATTCGCAAGGATAACAAAAACACAATTTGATCGTAGACAATTCTTGAGTGGACAAACTTTGAAAATATAAGTTCAAAATGTACTGACAAATTATATAGCATATTACTCTCAATTAAAAAGACCAAGCCCACATAGAAACAGAACAAACATCAAAATAACAAATTAATGTATGCAACAGGATTATAACCCATATAGAAAAAAGAAAAAAAAAGAAGGAAGAAATAGCAAAAAATAACCAAATTGAGCTAAGTTATTTATTCTTGGAAACAATTTAATTAATAAAAATAATTACAATGCATAGTTGAACATGAGAATACACAATGGTTCCAGATCAACCATCAAAATAATTTTTGGCAAATTAATTTACTAATTAGTACTTAGTGTCAATCTTACCATTCCTTTTTCCTTGGCATAACTGGAAATTACATCTTGTGCAAAAATAATAGGAACAAACATTCCTATCATACAGTAAATCAGGCCAAAGAGTTGAAAATTATGACAATATTGTACTAATAAGTCTCGTGAATTTTAAAGAATTTGAGTTAGATATAAGGTCTACCTACACTCTAATATTCTAAATCGAGATTCACTATTCATTGATTTTCTGTTGTTGTAATTATAAAGAACACCAAATACAAGCTTAGTTATCTCATTTATGAAGAGGATTAAATGAAATTCTAGTTTTCTTCTCTCATACAAAAGAATTCGAGTAATAATTGTGCTTTGCTTATAATGGTTAAAGTTGGATGAAGCTCCAAAATTGTTTTTAATTATAACATATTGTACCAATATAAAATGAATTATCAATGTTCAAGGTAGGAAAACTAATCACAGTCATATTAGTACACTTATATTATTATTAGGTTCTCAAGGAAACACTAATATAAACACTCTCAAACTTATGAATAGCTAAATAAGTGTACCTTAGAAAGTGACTCAGCATCAACTAACCAGAAAAACTTCGTGTCGGTAGGCATTTCAAGACTCCAAAATGCTGGAACATCTGGAAATGAAATTGGAGTACAAAAATTTGGTTTGGTGTGGTTTTTGAGGTTGGAATTTGAAATTTTCATACTGAATTGAAATACTTTTTGGTGGAAAGCTTTGAAATCCACCATTGTTGACGTTTGGTTATTTTGATTTTCCCATTTTGGGATTTTTTGGCGATTGACAGCTAAAATCTGACTTGATGATAAAAAATTAACAAGCAGCTAAAGTTGGTGATCATAATCAGAGTCTCCATTGATGAGAATTTCTTAGCTATTAGTTTGTTTCAGATCTCAGATATTTATGTTTATAGCTGAATCAATGACACTGGCTGATTCAGAAATACGGTGAAGAAAACTTGAATCTGGGTTAAAAATTCGAGAAAAACTCCATGTAAGGGAAATGGGAGAAGGAAGAAAGAACTGAACTTAAGGATCAAAATTTACTATGCAAGAATCCTCCTCCGTACAGATTAATTCTGCTTCCAAGGGAGTAGTGAGATCTAGCAACTGTGAAAGAACTCGAAGGAGGTTATAGTAAATCATACATATGTAATTCACATTAGATTACATTTTATATAACTTGAAGGAACATAACTAAAGGTTAAGTTTGTATGGAAGGTCATTCATGCTCTCCCATTCATCATAGAAAGGAGAGCTATGTTAGCAATTAGATGGTGCAATTTAAAAGCGAATGGGATCGACTCCTATAAATTAATTTTTCATGATAAAGTTGGATCACAACCATTCTATAATTCATACAAACATTGTCCAATAGAATATTCTACAACTCTCTTGTCCAAGCCAAATTTTTAATAGGAAAGAAAAATCAGAGGTGATTTTAATAGTTAAAGGCATCTCATTTCCTTTGCTTATAGCCAAAACATAAACCTACCACGCAATATAAATTCATACAATGAATCCAAACAATATTTGGTATTTTGTTCAAAGTTTTAGCAGCAAAAACAGAGACATGATGCAAAACCAAAAAGAACAAACACAAGAACTAAGAGAAATTTCCAAGTATCATCCAAGCCAAATCAATATAGGTTAGATAAATTAGTACTATATATATATATATATATATATACATTTTTTTTTATGGACTCTGTCCATTCATGAATCTATTATTACTGTTCATCTCTTTCTCTTAACTTTTGTTTTTAAAAACATTCTTCTTTAACCACATCCTGGATATGGTCATTCATAGTTCTTTCTTAAAAACATTCAATTTGACCTAACAATGTCCTAGGAATTTACAGGTTAATCCATCGATACTTTTAAGAGGCTAAGAGACTAACTATATACTAAGTAATATAGATTCATGATAAAATTAATAAATTTATAAACAAACAATTAACATATCACATTTAATTTACAAAACACACATAATTTACATATATGAGAAGTTTACTAGAAACGTAAATATGAAAACTTACATTATTTAGAACAGAGTAAAGTTTCCCTTTCGGGAAACCCGAAAAACTTCAAAGCTAACTTTTCAAAGCTTAAAACAAACTTAAAACAAAGAACTTAAATTATTATTTTTTTAGGTAGTTCTGAAGAGGAAGGTACTTTGGACTAAACTTTGGATTTTCTTGTTGTGGATTTTTTCGCTCTATCCTCTTCATTTGATAATGTCTTCTTATATACACATTTCTGGACTTCAAACTCCGGACTTCAAAATGAAAAAGAATCTTATCTTTCCGTCGGGTGCGCTTTGGGCCCCATCGCACGTGAAATGATTCCTTCTTTTTTGCATTATTATCCGTCATTTGTCTGATGCTTTTTTCCTTTATGCATTATCACTTAATGTCTGTCATACTCAAAAGTCTAATACTTCTCATTTATACATTATTATTTAGTGTCTGTCTATTTAAAATTAAAGTAAAGACGCGTCCCAACAGTTTTTCCACACATGTGTGGTAGTGAGTAAAGTGGGACTCACATTATTTGACAAAAGAGGCATTCCTCTTTAGAAACAAAACAACTATATTATTACACATATTTATTATTATTATTATATTTTTTTATGTTTCTAAATTATGTTATGCAAGTGAGTCAAAACTCATACCAGAATCATCATCATTTGGGTCTTGAGCAAATTGCATTGTGTCTGAAAAATCATCTGAATTATTTGGACTTGAATCTGGATCTTGTCTTGGACTTTGTATTGGGCTTGGGTTTATGTGTTTATCTTTTTCTTGTTGTTGTTTAAGTAATTTTTCTACAGTTTGGGTTATAAGAGATTCTATGTCTTTATTTTTTTGGGATTTTTTGTCTAAGAGTCTGGGTAAATGAAAGAGGTAAACGTCTTCTAGAAGATGAACCTTCATCTTTTTCACTTTTTGGCAAAGTGACAGCCATTAACGGTTTTGATAAGTCTTTACCGGCTACCGTTTGAACCGGACTAGCTGTATCTTTATCCGATACAGTGGATTTATTTACATTCAGAGGGGAATGTACACCCATCTCATTCGTTTTTCTTGGGGATGAAAACCCTTATGTTTGTCGAGTGTCTTTAGTCTTCAAATCATTCTTCATTTTTGCAATTCTTTTTTTGAGCTGTAGATTTTCGTGTAACAACACCTCATTTTTGTAATTTAATCTTTTAAAGGCTTCAGTCATTGAAGAACAATGATCACAAAATATAATTTTGTCTGTGTCTTTTTGAATATGGTATTGAGAAATTTTGTCTGAATTCTATTTGAGAGAGGGAGAAATATAATAATTAGGACCTAATACTCCCCTAGCATAGTCTAATGCATCAGTAAAATCATTAAATCCTTTAAAAAGTGGTTTTGAAAAACCTTTAATAGAATCTAAAATCTCTAACCATGTCTGAAAAATTCCACTTACCTTACCATGAACTACAACATAATATTTAATTTTTTTTTATTTCTACTATTAAAATAATATCCTAAAGCATTTAAAACAGTAATTATATATTTAGTGTCTTTTTTGTTATGAGTTATCCATATATTGTCTATTAAACATTTCTGTTGTTTGTCTAATTGGTAAGTAGGTAAGTGTCTAAAAGTCCAATTAGATGGTTCATAGGCTATTAAGTTTTGCTGTCCAAATTGGAGTCTTTCTATTCTAACATCATCGATCTTATTTAAAGGTCTGAAATGAAGATTGAATAACATTGTCTGTTTGTATGTATCTGCAAAATCTGGGGTTGGAGGTTGAACTCCTTTTCCCTTGTCTCGTAGTGTAGGTCTTCCATAACTCGAAATAGGTGACCTAACGGCCACCGCCCGACTAAACATACCAATAGTCACCACATTCTGTAAAATTTAAACTTTTATTAGTAATCTACTTAACTGATCTGCTATATGATTATCATTTCCTTTTATATGTTCAAATGTTATAGATTGATAAATAGATATTGTATCTAAAAAATTTAACCATCTTCTTCTACTACTACTTTTATCATTTATTTTTTTATGAAACTTTACTATAGCTTCACAGTCTGTTCTTACTAGTATTTCTGATTTATTTAAAATATATATTCTAAAACTATTTAATCCATATATTACAGCTAGAATTTCAATATCTATACTAGCTTTATTTCCTTTTTCTTTATATTTTTCACTCTGATATGCACAAATTTTTTCTTCTTTTTTAGAACTATATTTATGAGGTCTAGCTTTTAATACTGCTCCCCATCCTTCTATACTATCATCTGTTTCTATAATTAAATAATCTGTTTCTAAAGGCATATTAAAATCAGGTATATTTTTTAATTTTTCTTTTATTGCTTGTACTAATTTGATATCTTCTATATTAAAGTTTCTTTGTCCTTTAGATCCTGTCTTAGAGTATAATGGTCCTGCTAATTTTCCTAAATCTTTAATAAATGGTATATCATAGTTTATTATACCTAAAAAAATTGTAGATCTTTTAAATTATTTAATTTATCTGGCATATCTAAAGCTTTCTTAGCGATATGTGGTTATAATTTAATTTTTCCTTCTCCTAATATAATTCCTAAAAATTTATATAATTTTTACATAGTTCCATTTTCTTTTTATTGATTATTTTACATTATTAACAAATAACCTAAAAACTGTTTGTCAATGTCCTAAATGTTCTTTTATGTCTTTGCTAAATACTAATATATCATCTACATATACTAAAACAAATCTTTTGTATTCTACAAATATTTCATCCATCTTTCTTTGAAAAATTGGAGGCGCAGTTTTTAATCCAAATGGCATTACTAGCCACTCAAAATGTCCCTCCGGACATGTAAAAGCTGTCCATTCTATACTGTCTGGGTGCATTTTTATCTGCCAATATCCTGATTTACAGTCAAATTTACTAAATATTCTTTTTCCTTGTAGCCTATTTATTAATTCTATTTTATCTGGTAATTTATATCTATCTATTCTAGTATTATAATTTAATCGTTTATAATTTATTATCATTCTAGCCTTTCCTCTAACTATTTCACTATGATTTCTTACCATGAATGCCGCTGATCTATGTTTTGATGTTGATCTTCTTATTATTCATAACTGTAATAATTCTTTAATTTGTATACTAAAATCTTCTAAGTCTTGATTTGTTGCTAACATTGAGACGGTTTTTATTATATATTCAGGATTTATAATATCTAATTTACATACAATTTTATTATTTTCCCAATGTTTTAAGGGTTGTTCTCCTATTATTTCTATTTGGTCTAAAATTTTAGTAATATTATCTAAATCCTGTTGATCTTTTATTTGTCCTATTTTTTGAATTTCCGTTTTGAAATTATAATTTTATTTGTCCTATTTTTTGAATTCCCGTCAGATTTTGCAGATACATACAAACAGACAATGTTATCCAATCTTCATTTCAGGCCTTTAAATAAGATCGATGATGTTAGAATAGAAAGACTCCAATTTGGACAGCAAAACTTAATAGCCTATGAACCATCTAATTGGACTTTTAGACACTTACCTACTTACCAATTAGACAAACAGCAGAAATGTTTAATAGACAATATATGGATAGCTCATAACAAAAAAGACACTAAATATATAATTGTTGTTTTAAATGCTTTAGGATATTATTTTAATAGTAGAAATAAAAAAAAAAAAATATTATGTTGTAGTTCATGGTAAGGTAAGTGGAATTTTTCAGACATGGTTAGAGGTTTTAGATTCTATTAAAGGTTTTTCAAAACCATTTTTTAAAGGATTTAATGATTTTACTGATGCATTAGACTATGCTAGGGGAGTATTAGGTCCAAATTATTATATTTCTCCCTCTCTCAAACAGAATCCAGACAAAATTTCTCAATACCATATTCAAAAAGACACAGACAAAATTATATTTTGTGATCATTGTTCTTCAATGATTGAAGCCTTTAAAAGATTAAATTACAAAAATGAGGTGTTGTTACACGAAAATCTACAGCTCAAAGAAAGAATTACAAAAATGAAGAATGATTTGAAGACTAAAGACACTCAGACAAACATACAGGGTTTTCCATCCCCAAGAAAAATGAATGAGATGGGTATACATTCCCCTCTGAATGTAAATAAATCCACTGTATCGGATAAAGATACAGCTACTCCGGTTCAAACGATAGCCGATAAAGACTTATCAAAACCGTTAATGGCTGTCACTTTGCCAAAAAGTGAAAAAGATGAAGGTTCATCTTCTAGAAGACGTTTACCTCTTTCATTTACCCAGACTCTTAGACAAAAAAACAAAAAATCCCAAAAAAATAAAGACATAGAATCTCTTATAACCCAAACTGTAGAAAAATTACTTAAACAACAACAAGAAAAAGATAAACACATAAACCCAAGCCCAATACAAAGTCCAAGACAAGATCCAGATTCAAGTCCAAATAATTCAGATAATTTTTCAGACACAATGCAATTTGCTCAAGACCCAAATGATGATGATTCTGGTATGAGTTTTGACTCAATTGCATAACATAATTTAGACACATAAAAAAATATAATAATAATAATAAATATGTAATAATATAGTTGTTTTGTTTCTAAAGAGGAATGCCTCTTTTGTCAAATAATGTGAGTCCCACTTTACTGACTACCACACATGTGTGAAAAAACTGTTGGGACGCGTCTTTACTTTAATTTTAAATAGACAGGCACTAAGTAATAATGTATAAAGGAGAAGTATTAGACTTTTGAGTATGACAGACATTAAGTGATAATGCATAAAGGAAAAAAGCATCAGACAAATGACGGATAATAATGCAAAAAAGAAGGAATCATTTCACGTGCGATGGGGCCCAAAGCACACCCGACGGAAAGATAAGATTCTTTTTCATTTTGAAATTCGGAGTTTGAAGTCCAGAAATGTGTATATAAGAAGACATTATCAAATGAAGAGGATAGAGCGAAAAAATCCACAACAAGAAAATCCAAAGTTTAGTCCAGAGTACCTTCCTCTTCAGAACTACCTAAAAAAAAATAAAAATTAAGTTCTTTGTTTTAAGTTTGTTTTAAACTTTGAAAAGTTAGCTTTGAAGTTTTTCGGGTTTCCCGAAAGGGAAACTTCACTCTGTTCTTCTCATATATGTAAATTATGTGTGTTTTGTAAATTAAATGTGATATGTTAATTGTTTGTTTATAAATTTATTAATTTTATCATGAATCTATATTACTTAGTATATGGTTAGTCTCTTAGCCTCTTAAAAGTATCAATGGATTAACCTGTAAATTCCTAGGACATTGTTAGGTCAAATTGTATGTTCTTAAGTAAGAACTATGAATGACCATATCCAGGGTGTGGTTAAAGAAGAGCTTTTAAGAACAAAAGTTAAGAAAAAGAGATAAACAGTAATAATAGATTCATGAATGGACAGAGTCCATAACAAAAATAAAAATAAAAAAAATAATATATATATATATATATATATATATATATACATATATATATATATGAAGAAAATTAAAACTAAAATGATAATTACATAATAGAACAAGAGAGTGAAAGAGTACTGAGTAGGATATTGTACAACATAAAATTTTAATATATATATATATATATATATATATATATATATATATATATATATATATATATATATATATCATGTTCTCTCTTAGCAGTTAGTAGTGTTTTAGTTATCTACATCAACTACTACGTGTTAGTGTCAAACAAGTTATTTCAGGCCGACAGTATACCAAAAATAATTAAAGATAAAAGTACTGACGTTGTAAGCAATAAAATAGAAATCTCAACACTTGGATGAGAAGATGAAGAGAACTTAAAAGAACTGGAAAGATGGTTCCAGAATTATGTCATACAAAGAGTACCACTTCTTGCGTTCGTGCAAACTATATATCTTTTTTTCAAAAAAAGTATGCCTCAGATTTAGTAACAATTACGTTAACATCATCTTTTTGCACTATATATCATTCAAATACAACACAGCTAATAACCAAAAAATAACAAAATACTTCAGCTGATTTGAGTCAGCAGAAATAGAAGTTGTAAGCAATAAAACATGAAACATATTAACTATTTTATATAAAGAAATCAGAGTAATTATGACATCATATATGGATATAAATAATAAAATTGAGAAATTTGATATAATCAGAGAAAGGTAAGGACAAAAATTGAGAGAAAACTTACCTGCAATGGTGAGGCGCTTGAGAAGATGAAGAGAACTTGAAAAACTTTACTGAAAGTAGCACCGCGGAAAAGAATTAATGAGAGATTAAGAGTGTGTTTGGTATGAAGAAAAATGTTTTCTGGAAAATATTTTTCAATTTTCCCATGTTTGGTTGGACAAAAGTTTTGAAAAATGTTTTCCAAATCAATTCATTTTCCTCAAAATAATGACTTCCCTTCAAAAATTAAGAAAAACATTTTCCAAAATTCTCCTCCAATTTCAAATTACATTTTTTGGGGGAAAAACATCAATTTTAAAAAAAATATTTTCAATTTCAAATTTTTATATTTTTTCCACCCGATCCCTGACCCTCCGGTCACCCCCACCCCCACCCTCAATCCCACCCACTCCCCCAAAACAATTAATTTTATTTTTTTAAAAATATTTTCAACTTTAAATTTTTATTTTTAAACTCCTAACCCCGAGCCAGCCCCCCACCCACCCTCAACCCCTAAAAGAATTAATTTTACTTTTTAAAAATATTATCAACTTTAAATTTTTATTTTTTAACTCCTACCCCCTCCACCGCCCCACCCACTACCCCCACCCCACCCCTACTACCACCCAAAAAATAAATAATTTTGATTTTTTAAAAAATATTTTCAATTTCATAAATTATTTTTTAATCTAGTAAAAATAAGAAATGTCTCTCAAAAATATTTTTCATTCATAAATCAAACACTAAAAATCATTTTCAAAAAATATTATCTACTCACCAACCAAACATGAAAAAATAAATTCAAAATCTACTTGTTTTCCAGCAAAACATTTTCTAAGAAAACATTTTCCTTCATACCAAACACACCCTAAAATATCTGACAAAAAATCATTTGAAAAATTCATAGCAAAAGCAAGTATATTGTTTCTTATAAAGAGCTTCCATCTAACCCAAAAGTTCATATTAGGCTAAAAAAAAGAATACATACATAATGAGAAGAAAAAAGATGCATAGAAGAATTGTTGATGGAAGGAAGACATACCTAGAGAATCAAATGAGAAGATGAACATCGAGTTTAGAGTCTTCACGAAATTGGTGGGTAATTAGACTAACAATAATGACATCAACCATGAAATTTAGATGTGAAATAGGACTAAGAAATTTGAGCAAAAAACTTAAAAAACAAACAAAAAAACATTGATATTGAAACACCCAATAAATAAGATAAAGTTCCAACCGGAAAAAATAGTCTCTGAAAGTGTGAGAAAAATAAATATCAACAAATTAAAGAGAAACAAAGGAAGAAAATTTATGCTGAAGGACATTAAAAGGGAAAGATTTAACAGAATAAACCATTTTAAATTAGAAAATATGAAAAGAGTTGAATAGAATTGAAGATGAGATAAAAGCTTACCTAAGATCAGGAATAACAGAAAGGAATTAAAAGAGCAGCATATAGCATTTTGAATATCTCCAGATGCTTCTGCTATTAAGAACTGATATTTCTAGAATCTGACATTGAAAAATAGTTTAAAAGTTATTTTAAGTGGAGATTTTTTTTTGATCAAGAAAGAAAAGGAACTTTTGTGATCCTTCTAGACCTTCCTTGTAATGGCTAATCACACAATTACGATTTTACCCTTCAATATAATTAGATTTTCTAGAGTGCTCTTGGTCGTACTAATTCATCATGCTTGTATATAATAGTATAGTAATTTGAGTTTAGATATTTAATGTTTTTTCATGAATACATCCATAGATTGAAGTATAATGCTATGTGGTCTATATAAAATTTGTGTTTAGATCCAAGTGTTTGTTGTAAAAAAAAGGTACAAGTATCCCGTAATCTATAACTGAATTTTAATTTCAGTTTTTTTTTTTTTACGGGGACTTATTATCCTTCTAATTTTTTTTTTTGTTTTATTAAAAATATCAATCATTTATTAATTCCAATTAAACCTCCTTTGGAAATTTTTAAGTTCAACTTGAGTGATAAAATTGAAAAAAAATAATAATTTGTATATAATGAGTTATGATTATATTTGAATTAATAACAAGTTTGAGTATGTGATTACTGATGAATACATAATATTGTCAATATTGTTATATTGTTATTGTTGATTGTTATCAGTTATGTAATAAGATTATTTTTTAACGGAACATTCTCATTATAAATGATAATATAAATTTATATGTATTTAAAATACTTTTTAGAATTTATAGTATAAATCATACTTTTTGAAATAATCAAATATTTTTTTGAAAATTTGAGACCAAATATATGATGAAATTTATCCAAATATAATTTGTCAAAAATATCTAAAAATTTAAAGTTAAATACTAGCTTAAAAAAAGTGCAACGTTCCTCATTTTTGGGTCGCAAAATTCAACAAAAATTAGGTTAAATTACAATTTAATAACAATATCATCACCAAACCCCAATTATCTAGTTAGCCAAGTACCGAATTTTTTGACAAAGTCATAGAGTTTGATTTTTTACTCGTGTAACTTTGAACACCACATATGCTTTTTTTCGTTTTTATTTAGTTGTTATAATTTTGTGTTTGATGCCGCTTAAAAAATATTAAGTTATCATTGTATTTTTATTTGATATTTTTTTAAGTTAAATTTTCAATAAATGAACATGAATTATTTATTTAGGTTTCTATGTTTTTCTTCATTTTTAAAAAATAACCTACTTTTAAGTTGGTCTAAAAAAAATGATTTCTTTCTTTTTGGTAACACCTTAATTTTACCTTTTCACTTGACATACTTTAAAACACAAGATTAAGAGTGTGTTTGGTATGAAGGAAAACATTTTCTGGAAAATGTTTTCCAATTTTCTCATGTTTGGTTGCGATAAAAGTTTGGAAAATGTTTTCCAAATCAACTGATTTTCCTCAAAATTAAGGAAAATGACTTCCCTTGAAAAATTAAGGAAAACATTTTCCAAAACTCTCCTCCAATTTCAAAATATATTTTTTTTTGGGAAAAACATCAATTTAAAAAAATATTTTTAATTTCAAAATTTTATCTTTTCACCCGATCCCTGACCCCCCCTCCACCCACCCACCACCGGCCAGCCCCCCAACCCCACCCTCTCCCCAAAAAATTAATTTTGCTTTTTTAAAATATTTTCAACTTCGAATTTTTATTTTTAAACTCCTACCCCCTCGGCCAGCCCCCCTCCCCCTCCCCAACCCCTCCAAAAAATTAATTTTATTTTTTAAAAATACTATCAACTTTAAAAATTTATTTTTTCACTCCTACCCATCCCCCCTGGCCCCACCCACTACCCCACCCCATCACCATTCCAAAAAAAAAAAAATTTATTTTTAAAAATATTTTTAATTTCATAAATTATTTTTTACTCTACTAAAAATAAAAGATGTCTCTCAAAAACATTTTTCATTCATAAATCAAACACTAACAATCATTTTCAGAAAAATATTTTCTACTCACCAATCAAACATGAGAAAATAAGTCTAAAATCTACTTATTTTCCAGGAAAACATTTTCTAGGAAAACATTTTCCATAGAAAACATTTTCCATAGAAAACATTTTCCTCCATACCAAACACACCCTAAGTGATACTTTTTATGTCTAACAACAAATATCCACTATTGACTTGACATACCCTTTAGAAAATAATAAATATATTATCCTTTGAATTTATTAAATTTAATGCTTTGAAAAGTGTGTTAGGTGGTAAATAAGAGTATTTAATAGCAAGAGTAATATACACACATAAAAAACTATCTTTTGATTTTTTGAATTGGACAAGTATTGTTGCACAATTATTTTTAGTATAGTGGAAAACTATTGTTGAACTAAGAGAATAATTTTGTATATTGACATATTTAGAATCAAAATAGAAAAGTCTTCTTAAATTTCTAATATGTGTTAAGTTAAAATATGTCTTTTTTTTAAAACCGAAGTAAGTAATTTTCGAAGGATAAAATAGAAGAATTATGTTAGAGTTTTGTATTGAAGTTTATTTTTTCCAACAATGGAAAACATAGTACAAGTATAAATGCTTTTTCTTTTTTGAAAGGAAAATATTATTTTCTTTTATATTTCATTTATAATTTTTTTAGAGAAAAAATTTGAAGGTATATAAATTGAAGATCCATATTCTTATAACATAACATAATAACGTCATAAACAATTAAAAAGATTTTATGAAAAGATATATATTATGTCAATAATATACGTTTTCGTCATTTGATCTATTAACTATATAATTTATAATTATAAATTTTTGCATAAATCCTAATTACTTTTGAATCCAACTAAAATCACAAATATTTAAAAATATTTATTTTTACTAAAAACGATATATAAATAAAAATGGAAAAAACTCCAAAAATAAAATAGGGTCCAAAAGTGAGGTTGGTCCTCTAAAAAAGGGACATATGCTAGCCAATAGCCAACATATAATCAATGCATCGACCATCAATCGTATTATCTCAGCTATGTAAGAAGACACATGAACGCACGTTCTTCTTTTAACAACTTCCAAAGCTTTAATGATATATATACGTAAATTAATGTTAATTGATCAGAAATTTAACCAAAAATTGATTAGAAATGTAAATTTTTATATATTTTTTTTATTTAAAGATATCTTGATATTCTTTTTATTTTTTAATTAAAAGGTATAAAGTTAAAAGGGTAATAATATTTATAAATATATAAAAAAAATTATCATTCTGATCAAATTTTGGTCAAATTTTCTGACAAAAAAAAATCTATGTATAAAGGGTTAGTTTATAAAATATAAATTTGTGGGTGAATTTTGTACTCCATCCGTCCGATATTGTTTGTCATATTACGCTTTTTGAAAGTTAATTTATCTAATTTTTAAATTTAAATTAGAGCACATTGATTCGACATTTTAAATAAAAAAATTGGGCATTCTAGAACTATACGAAAAGTACTAGGGGTGTCAAAAATGAATCAAACATAGGTAACCCGCCCAACCCGCACAAAATTTTAAGGGCTCAACATAATTTGGATTGAGTTCAATCTCAACCCATTTGAAGAAAATTCTCAATTTAGCCCAATTTAATCTCCAATCTCAAGCCATTATAATTTTTTTTATTAAGTTCCTATATTGAAGGTATGAATTATAATCTATTAAACATCTTTTAGGATTTATCTATCAATTTGTTATTCTTTAACAAAAAATTTTTAAACGAAAATTCAAATTGTGATTATAAAAGTTAAATATCAATATGTTATATTGTTGAGATTAATCAGGTCAAATTGAGCGGGTCAAGATTCAATCCGTTTTTAGCCCATTTGAGCCCAAACTAAACTTGGGTGGGTGAAGACCCATCCCGATTTCTATTCAATCAATTGTAATATTTTCAATTTCAACCCAACCGCCCATTTGACACCCCTAAAAAAATATTATAAATTGCAATTTTTGTATATTAATATGATAAAAAAATATATATTAAATTATTAGTCAAATTTTTTATAATTTAACTTTAAAAATAGAAATTATGACAAATAATATCAAAAAAATATTTAAAAACTCCAAATCATAATTTGAAATTAACAATATAAAATTATGAAATAAAATAAATATAAAATTTTATATTACAAAATAAAATAAATATGAAATCAAATTTCATAATATAAAATCATAAGATAAAATATCACGCGAAGAAACCGCAAGAAGTGAACAAGAGGATATAACTCGGCGCGCCGCCCAATTGTTCATTGTGCATATTGACTCCCTAGGGAGCCGTATCAGCGGTCAAATTTAATTAAACATCTTTCATTATCTTTAAAATTAGTTATTTTTTAAAAGTACTATAAATATTAGTATAAAGTTTTTAAAAAGCTGTTTCATTGTTAAGTTTGATGTTGATACATAAGATCCATAAATAGAAGTATATTAAAAAAATCAAGCGTAAATTATTAAATAATTTTTTTTAATTTATAAGTTCTTAAAAAGTACGTAAATAGTGCTGGAAATTTAATCTCATTTTTTAATTATCCGTCCAAATAATTTTAAATATTGGTAATATTTAGAATTATATCCATATTTTATTCATTAAAATATGGATATATTATGGGTAAAATACGGATCAAATATGGGTATTGCAAGTTTCCTTCAAATTTTCAAAAAAACTTTTGTTACCAAGTTTTAGAAGAGATTTTTCAAAACTTTCATATATGGGTCCCTATTAATATTTCAACTCTCGACCTCCCCCACACACACCAGCCCCCTCAACCCCACCCCCAAAAAATAAAAAATTTAAGTTTATTTTAAAAAATATTTTCAACTTCAAATTTCATATTTTCATCCTTACCATCGTCTCCCCATCACGCCCACCCCCACCCAAAATAAAATTAAGTTTGTTTTAAAAATTTCAACTTTAAATATTTATTTTTTCACCTTATCCTGGACCCACCCCACCCTAGTCATCGTCCCGCCACCCCCACCCCCACTCCCTACCCCCAACCAACCCCTACCCTTCAAAAATATTAAGTTTGTTTAAACAATATTTTTAACTTCAAATTTTTTTCACCCTGGACCCCCCCCCCCCCGCCCGCCCCCCCCCGAATTTTTTTTAAAAGTTTTTCTTTTTTTTACTTTTATAATAAAATAAAACTAAATGAATCATTTTCAACATATTTTATCTAAAAAAAAAGACTAAAATATTTTTTCCATATTGAATTCTTAAGTAAAGAACTATTTATTCATGAAATATGAATAAACTAGTATTTTACCCAACTCATTTATTACCCAACCCATTTTTATCCATATCAAATATGGGCTAGTTGAATGATTACCCATTTTATGTTTACCCATTTTCAATGCGCCCACATTTGACCCAACCCGCCCATTTGTCACCTCTACACGTAAATGAGAAATTAAATTGACAAGTAATTTAATATGAAGGGAATAGATAATCATCCTTTATTCCTATTTAATTGTCCATTTTAAAAATAACACACAAATTAAGATAACAATAATTAACATAATAAAGTTATAATTTTATCCTTATTAATTATGATTTAAAAAGGATGAATTGAAACTTAAAAATTTTCAAAAAATTTAAATAAGGATATAATAGAAAAATATATTTTTCTTTTCTTAACTTGTAAAAATGGACAACTAAAAGAGAGAAAATATGACAAATAAATAGGGAGTACATTTTTGTTACTACATAGTATTTCTTATACTTTGATTATAATCTTATTTTGTTGAGTTTTTCGGAAATTTTGTCATATCTTTTTATTTTTATTTCGTTACGATTCTTTTATCAGTAAATTACATAACTAAACTAACATATACTTTCTCCGTTCACTTTTAATTGTCATGGTTTTCTTTTTAGAATCAAATTATAAGAACTTTGACTAATATTTTATGATGTATTTTTTTATCATATTGATATGCAAATATATATATATATATATATAATTTGCATAGTTTTTAAATATCTATTTTTTAAAAAATTTTAAATTAATGTAATCTAATTTAACTTTAAAAATTAGTCAATTGTCTTTCGAAAAACGTAACATGACAAATAAAAGTGAACGAAGTGAGTAATAGTTAGTTATGCTCCATAACTACAGTTCAATTTATTTTCAACAAACCAAGATAAAACAATATTTTTTTATCTATTACATTCTCAATTTATTTAGAAGTTAATGCTTCTAAAAGGTAAAACTTCTCTAATGAATAAATTAATTTTAAAATTTATTAATTAAATAAAAATAAAATAATAAATTTAATATAACAATCATTATTTTCGAAAGAAATATTTATTGATTGATTGAGGGTAACAAGAAACATGTGCATAACACCATAGATTGCTCCCCCAATGTGCACCAAACAAAGGGCTTCAACTTATTTATGAGTATGTTGGGACAGTTACACTCTTACAATTGGAACTCTAAATATAGCACCAAAATATGTCACTTGCTTCAATGTTATATTGACACATGACTAGTGTTCTTTTTCAACGCACTACTTCGTCTAGTTTATATTAAATGAATTATTGACCATAAAAAATAAATAACGCGTTATTTTTTCAGTAATTTTCTTTTAACTTTACATAATTCGTTTATTTTAGACCATAGAAAAAGTCTTTAACAATTCATTTATGCATATTACATGAACACGTGCTCTTTCATTTAATTTTGTTGATATTTATGTTTTCACATTTGAATTTAACAAGGAAAGACTTAAACTTATATAAAATTAAACAAGTAGACGTATATGTCCTATATAACATATCACACGTAGAATATAGAATATCGTGTAAGATGTGAATTACCACCGAAAACGCCATATAAGATGCTTGTGTCTACTAACACACTAAAAATTGGTGGACATAAATACTAACTGAAATCAAATTAAGAGATATTTTTATGTATTATTCAATTTATTTAATATGAACCAGAAAGAGTAAGTAATATTCAAAATCCCCTTCTATAAATAGTGAATCATATCTCTATTAACTTTGCCTCATCCATATGACCAATATCTCATTCAACAAAACAAAGGAAGATAGCAAGTAATGAATATGAAGGGAGTTTTAGTTGCTTTTGTTTTGATTAATTTGTCAATATTGGCAAGTTGTGGGGCTTCAATGAAGGTAATTGATGTGCCTTTTTGGAACAACTATGAACCAAGTTGGTCTAGTCACCATATTAAGTACCTTAATGGTGGTACTACTGCTGAACTTCTTCTTGATAAATCCTCTGGTAAACAAGAATATTTTTTTTTTGGTATCGTTTTAATTTATTTATCTCACTTTTATTTTTAGTTTGTCTAGAAAAACATACTTAATTTTCTTTAATTAATTAATTGACAAGCTCTTTATTCTTATTTTTTGACATGTTAAAGATTATAATATTATAAGAAAATTTTTATACATGACAAACAAATTGAAACTGAGCAAGCATATTGAAGCACCTAGGCTTTTTTCATATCTTTGACTCTCGTCACTGAAAATTCTAGATCCGCTACTAATTTTTTTTTTGAATGGTATAGTCAATAATGTACTAATTTTGAATCTTGAATGATTGAAGGAACTGGATTTCAATCAAAGAGATCGTATCTATTTGGTCATTTCAGCATGAAAATGAAGCTTGTTGGAGGAGATTCTGCTGGTGTTGTCAGTGCTTTTTATGTAAGTTAATTAGTACATATTAAAAAGAAAGAATCGAAATTTGATTTTGTAGTCCTTTATAATTTTTTTTTTAATTTTATATTTTTTTACAAGATATTTTAATTAAAACACAAAGCATCTGATTTTTTTTAAAAAAAATAATTTATAAGTCATTATAAGAGATCATATCTTATACTGATGAATGTTTTTATTATTGATGATTTTTGTTAGTTATCATCGACCAATGCTGAACACGATGAGATAGATTTCGAATTCCTCGGGAACAGAACCGGTCAGCCATACATATTGCAGACTAATGTGTTCACAGGAGGCAAAGGAGACAGAGAACAGAGGATCTATCTTTGGTTTGATCCAACTAAGGACTTTCATTCATATTCTGTTCTATGGAACACTTACCAAATTGCGTAAGTTGATATTTTCTTTTCGTAGAAAGTGTATGGTACGTAAATCTTGTTCCTATTTATGAGAGACTAAAGAAATGAAAGTACTGACAATAAAAATAATATAATAACCCAATTAATTATTTATTCTTTAATCAATTTTTAATTTTTAAACTACGAAACATCAATTAATAAAGCTAGTACGATAAAACAGTCATGTCAAATGTTACTCCCTCCGTTTAAAAAAGAATGAACTTCTTTTCTTTTAAGTTTATATAAAAAAGAATGTCCTCTTTCTTTTTTTGGTAACAACTTTCCACGTGACGTGTTTAAAGCTACAAAATTAAAGGACAATTTTATACATTTGACATAACTTTAATTTAGGATCACATAATCAAAAGTCTTCTTTATTTTCTTGAACTTCGTGCCAAGTGAAATTAGACCATTCTCTATAAAATGGAGAGAGTATTTTCTTAATGTGTTCCAAGTCAAATATGCAAGTAATAGTGAATAGTGGGTGTGGGGTGTGGGGTGGTGTGGGGTGCTATAGTATTGAAATTTTCCGTTAGGATGAGAGAAAATTGTGTGACTACTTACTAACACTATATTCTAATCTTCGAATCTAAGCATTTTTCTATCGAGGGCTATATTTTTGATGAATTAGGAAATATGTCATCTCTTGTCAAGTTTAATCATTTCTAAAAATTAACAGGATTTTTGTGGATGATGTCCCAATAAGAGTATTCAAGAATTCAAAAGACATAGGAGTGAAATTTCCATTCAATCAGCCAATGAAGATCTACTCAAGCCTATGGAACGCGGATGATTGGGCTACAAGAGGAGGGTTAGAGAAAACTGATTGGTCCGGGGCGCCATTCATCGCTTCCTATACTTCATTCCACATTGATGGATGTGAGGCTGTCACACCACAAGAGGTACAAGTTTGCAACACCAATGGCATGAAATGGTGGGATCAAAAGGCTTTCCAAGATTTAGATGGTCCTCAATATAGAAAACTTCATTGGGTTAGACAAAAATTCACAATATATAACTATTGTACTGATAGAAAAAGGTACCCTACACTTCCTCTAGAGTGTACAAGGGATAGAGATCTTTAATTAGTTCTTGTTTGTATGGGGCATTTCCATTTACTCTTTATATAAAAACTAATCCATTTTGTCTGGAGACAAATTCAAGATTTTAAAGTTTGGACTATATTGAAGTTCTGAATATGTCAAATTCAAGATTTTAAAGATTTTAAAGTGTGTACCACACATTGAGGGCTTTGTTCCTAACAAATCTCATGGAAGCCAATCAAATGTTACCCAAAATTCAAAAGCCTGAAGCAATTTAATATTAAAAAAAATGAACATATCATTTAATTTACCTCTAATCTTTGCCATAGAGTCAACCTTCCTTATCAATAGATCTAATATATCTTCATTTATATTATTTAGTAGTATAATATTTGGCACTGAATCCATCTTTGTCTATCAATAGAATTTGAGACACCTATGAACAAGGCTTCTAAATTTGTTGAAAATATCATTGTTGCAAAAAAAGTTTCGGGTTGGGGAAGGGGGGGGGGGTGGCGGCGTGGGGAGGGAGGGTTCAGGGTAGAGTGAAAAAATAAATATTTTTTTAAAACAAACTTAATATTTTGGGGGTAGGGGGGATGATGGCAGGGGGGTCCAGGGAAGGCTGAAAAAATAAATATTTGAAGTTGAAAATATTTTTTAAAAATAAAATTAATATTTGTGGGGGGGGGGCTGGTAGTGGGTAGGGGGATGAAAAAAAATGAAATTTTGAAGTGAAAACATTTTTTAAAAACAAACTTACATTTTTTTTTTGTGGGGGGGGGGGGGGGAAGAGGGGGCTGGTAAGGGGGGGTGAAAAAATGAATTTCAGAAGTTGAAAACATTTTTTAAAAACAAAAACTTTTTTTTTTTTGGGGGGGGGAGGGTGAGGGGGCTGGTATGGGGTTGGTGGGTGGGGGGTCGAGGGTAGAGGTGAAAGGGGGTGGAGTGGAAGCGTGGGGGTGGGGGTGGGGCTGGGGGTGGGGGCAGGGGTGAGGGATCGAAGGTTGAAATATTAATAGGGACCCATGTATGAAAATTTTGAAAAATCGCTTCTAAAACTTGGCAACATACGGTTTCTTGAAAACTTTGAGAAAACTTGCAATACCCATATATGACCTGTAGTTTACCCATAAAATATCCATATTTAAAATTACGCGGCTAAGCAACCTTATATTTTTTAATTACTCATCATAGCTATATTTTGCTATAATTACCACTTGCGGCAAATATTTACATTAATTACGTGGGCTGACTTCGAGTTTGTATAATTAGTCACGTTTGTATATGTATATTTCGCTAGGATATACAAATACATATGTACAATATACAATTATTTAACCTATATACATATACAATTCACCTCTCTCCCACTCTCTGCGCTCTCTCGCTTGCCTCTCTCCTCTCTCTCTCAATCTTACTCGCCTCTCTCCTCCCTTTCACAATCTAGCTTGTCATATATACAAATGCATATGTATAATGTACAATTATATACATATACAATTCACCTCTCTGCCCTCTCTCGCTCGCCTTCTCCTCCCTCTCTCGATATCGCTCGCCTCTCTCCTCCCTCTTCCAATCTCGCTCGCCTCTCTCCTCCCTCTTCCAATCTCGCTCGCCTTTCTCCTCCCTCTCCTAATCTCTCTTTCCATATATACAAATACATATGTATAATATACAATAATTTAACCAATATACATATACAATTCACCTTTCTCCCACTCTTTTCCCCCTCTCTCTTCCAGTCTCGCTCGCCTCTCTCCTCCATATAACGTGTAGCTAAAAAAAATTATAATTATCAAACTATAGCTATGAAGAGTATTAATTATTTTTAAGTGGTTATATGTGAAAGTTTCCCTATTTAAAATCACTCTTTCAATCCATATTTGATGGACTATTTAGATGAGTTAGTGAAAAGTGAACTTAAATTGCCAGCACTAATTGTTGTTATGATGCTCAACAAATAGTACTATCAAAGACATATAAGTACTTTGATAGTCACATTTATTGAGTATCACAACACAAACAAAAGACAAGTTCTATGATCATCTACCACCAAAATGTTGATAATTTCAATAGATTGAGAAGACTATTTCATAGGCCTCTCAACATCGACTAATAGACAAAGATAACTTTGTATCAAAGATCATATTAATTAATAAGAAATGAAGATGTATTAGATCAAACTAAAAATGACAATTGTGGAGGTGTAGTAGATGGTTTTGTTCAATGCATAATGGAACTAATTTATAAATATTCACCTCAGACCAAAAAAGAGAAAACAAGAAATATTCTCCTTTCCCACAATCAAGTGTAAATACATTTTCAAGAAAATCTACAAAAAAATACTTTTATTAAAAGTTCAAATGTCTAGATTTTCTTACCATATTATATTAGAATATACCATTTTAGTGATTTTGTTACTATAGTTTCAACATCCACTATTAGATCTTTTGCCTATAGTTATTGTCACCCATTCATTTTTTTTTATTTTTTTTTAATTTGTACATATTTTTTGGTAAGATTTTAAGTGGATGGTTAACTAGTTGATTATGATTTCACATTTATACACACTTGCATGATAGGAATTTAATTTGATTGATGACCAAGTCTGTAATGGCCTTTAACTAAAGCAAAATGTTCTAAAAATACAGAAGTGAAATTACATGAATTTCATTGGTGCATCTTTTTTTTATACTATATCTCCAAAGTGATATTGTTGTAAGCTTAAATGAGTAATACGGATATGTTTTTTTACCGACTAAACTTTTAGATAAGGTGATTATACTCTTAAACATGATCTTAGCATGCGTTTTCCCTTGTTATGAAAACAATCAACCATCACCTACTTTAAATCTAGTCGGAATGCTTTATGCACATGCGCTTTTGTTATGATACTTAACTTGTTCTTCGCCTATAAACAAGTAATATAACACATAATTAAATCCAAATGACCTAGATACATCCGGATTAGAACTAAATCCCAAACTCCAAGGCAAAATCATAATAATCCCACCAAATTCAGGGTTTCTTCCACCATTAATTCTCCTAAAACTACCACTTCAATGGTCACATCACTGGACTAATGTAATAAATTAAGAACAAATATTTTTTTTAAACAACTCGAGCCCTTACACCCCAAAATCTTCATAAATCCAGATTTTTCCATCTTACGATGAATCGAAACCCTCCCCTAAGGCCATAAATAGCACCTCCAAGGCCTAGAAATCAAAGTACTAAAATAGGAAAATAGATTACCTACCTTTACAAAGTCTGAATTTCGACCTAAGTCGCCCTTGATCTTCTCCAAAATGTGATTATTGAATAAAGAGTGGTTACAAAATTTTCTATTTTAAGTGCGACTAACCCCACTATAGCGGCCCAATATTGCTATAGTGGTGTTGTTGTAGTGGGACCTTCCACTATAGAGGAAATTAATTCAACCGCTATGACAACTTGATTGGGAGAGAAACTCATAAATCTCTTGAGTTTCCATTTTGTGACACATTCAAACCTTCACGTTCTAAGCCAATCCCTTCACGCCAAATTCAATATAAGAAGTTCTAGTCACCCGAAATTGCTTCTGAACAGTCGTACATACATCTTAACTTCTTAGCTAACAGAAAAATCAACTCAAGCTTAGAAATTTTACCCAATTCTTCCCTAGATTGCTCTAGAACTCACATTGCTTAGATTTTATTTAAGGCTAGCCTAGCCTCAAAATTTTAACTCACTACTCCAAAAAATTTCTCACCTAATTTCATTCACTAACCATATATTGACCCATAACAATAGGGAGGCTGACAAAACGAAACAACAATAAAACTCCCTTTGTTTACTTGTTCACTATTCAAAAACTAGATTTGTACTCTCTATATATATAGCACAATCTTTACTTTTACTTAAAATTTGTACTCTATAAGGTGCTTTTTCATTGTTCAAATTTTTAATTGACACCATTAATTTGATCAAGTAACATAATATCCTTAGCAAATAGCATTTTCCATGGGACCTTAATTATATTATATTTGTTAATTACTTATCCTTTATTTGGGTATATAGTGGCTCAATGTTGATGTCTTTTGTAGAGCCACTATTGTGGAAAATTTCTGTGTCTCCAGCAACTTTTCTTACACTAGTGATGACTCCTTTGTACATGTCCCATATAACAATTATATATTCAGAAAAGGGCCTAAAATATCCTTAAAGAATTAGAAATGGTATAAAATTACGCTCCATCCACCTATTGGCTCCAAAATCACTTCTCATCCACCTATTGGCTCCAAAATACTCTTGTCATCAACCTTTGGGTTCAAAATTAACCACTTATATAACGGTTTTAAATTTAAACTATTTAAATATTTTGTAAAATACATGGGCTCAAATATTTATTATAATTTAACTTTGATATAATTACGGCTCTATAGTTGTATTTCGTTTGTCAATATATTAAAAGGGTAGTTTATTATGATTTTTTCATAAATTATATACAAATAGTTAGAGAAACCATATATAAATTCTGATTTTATACAATCGGGGACTGAAATAAGTAAAATTTTAATTTATACAATTAGAAACTAAATTATACAAATTGTGAATTTATACAATTAGAAAACCAAATAAAAAATTTCACAAAACTATAACTATAAATTAAATTAATCAAAATTATGACTACATTATGTAATATACTCTAGATATTCTTCCAATAAAATTCAATACCTAATTTTATTTGTGACGAGTCGACGAAAGCATAATTTGTGAAGCTTGGAGATTTAATCGTACATAGACATTTTTCATATGACATAATTGCTATGTCGAATGAATTTAATTGATACTCTTAAAATTTTAAGAGATTTCTTTAGCTTCAAAATAAATAATTTACATCATACCAAAAGGAAGTTGGAAATTAATGCAATGATGAAAAGAATTATAATTTGTATGAAATATTAATTGAGATGATTTTAGAATTAACAGGGACTATAACATTAAAATATGATAGTTGCAGTTTCGATACAAATGGATGAAATATTTATTTTACTCCTGTATTCTTTAAAAATGATCATATTTGTTCATTTACTGATGCACAAATATAATCCTTTTCTAAAAATATATGGATAAATATGACCCTTTTCCGATTCACCAATAAAACTAATGATCAATAACAAATAAAAAACAATGAATTGTATAACACTATAGAAGTATATAAGAAAAGCTTAAAAAAACTCTATTTCTACTCAAATTCCATTTATATTTAAATTCACTTTATCATATCAATTTCTTAAAAGAATATGTTTAGTTTCTCCTTCTTATCCTTATTCTTTTTAAAATACAATACTCGTTTTCTTCAAACGTAAATTGAAAAAAATACTTAGATTAATTTTATTCAGACGTTTTTTTTTCTTTTCTCATGTATCTTTCTTTTCTTTCTTTTGTTTGTTTAAAACCAGATATTTAAATGAAAACATGATTAGATAAAAGTACTATTTTAGAACTTTTTTACCACTATTACTATTGCTATTATTACGATTTTTTTGTTGTTGTTATTATTATTATTATTAATGATAAATAATAATACTAAAAATAATAATAGTATATTTTATATAATATTAAAATTAAATAAATTCAAATATCATATATGAAATCAAATTTGTGAAATAGAAAAAGTTTATTTTTTGAATTCTTCTACTTATGAATTTCTATTTTTAATCTAAAAAAAAGTTAGTTCTTTTTTAAAATTTAATGAATTTTCGAATTCAAATACTTTCTATTCAAAATTTTACCACTATATTTGTTAATTTTGTGTTAAAAGGACAGTCGCATAGACTGATACGTGAATGTAAAAATTATCAAGTAATTTTTCATTAGCTTACCACTTGACTTAACCGTATTGCAAAGTGTTCTCCTTTATTTTAGTAACTAAAGCGGTTGTCACTGCAATTATTTCAAATTAATTTCTCTCCTGCAAAGTGGTATGTTATGCATCTTTCTGCACAAATACACCCTGTGAAAATATTTTTTTTTTCATATTTACGATTAACAAAAAGATAAAATAAATTAACAAAAGATAAAATAAATTAACAAAAGATAAAAAAAAAAAGAAATACTATAATTACAAAGCTTGTCCAGATTACTAGTTCATCTAGTGAATAATATTACTCCAAGAAAACAAAGCAATCAATAAATAAAAGAAACTCATATCATAATTCACAACCATGTGAAAAGATTACATTTTTATAAACGAGTGATGTGATTAACCAAGATAATTAATTTTTTCTTCACACTGAACTGAAAATCATGTTATATGTGTTCAGACATATGCTCCTTTATTGAAATTTGGATATTTTCATAATCAAGATCAAAAATAAAATTCAAATTTTTGTATATTTCGCTTGCCCATTTGTATATTTCGCTTGCAAATATATTAACAAGATAATTATTTACAAATGGAAGTTGCAGTTTGCATATTTCACTTGCCCATTTGTATATTTCGCTTGTCCGTTGTAACGATTCTCTTAGTTGTTTTATAAATTTCAAATATTATTTTTATATTAACCTTTTTAGTAGCTTTTATAAATAATTTATGGCTTATAAGAATGACTTACATGATTTTCGAATTTAATAAAGGATAATTTTATTGCTAATAATAATAAATAAATAAATGAATAAATGAATAAATAATAAACTAATAAAAGAAATGAGGGGCAATGCCCCTCTATTGTTGAAAGTAAACTATCGACGAAACAGAGAAAAGAAAAACATATTGTGGCTGATGAAGGAATTTTCAATGTTACTAAGTGTACATGGAATAATTGTTAGGAGATTATATACAATGTTATAAAATAAAGACTAAGTATTGAAATTAAACGTAATAGCAATTAAGGAGAGAAGAATATAGTAGAGAGATAAAATAGGAAACTTGAATCTTCCTTATTTTTGGTGTGTTTTCCATAGAGATTACAATGTCTTTTATAGGCATAAGAGGGGTATAATGGACATTTACAAATTATTATTATTTACAACACTCCCCCTTGAATGTTCATTTAAAATAAATTCTTAGTAAAGTAACAAATGTAAATAGTTGATCCTAATACGCATTACTTGCTGCCTCATTAAAAACCTTATCAGGAAAACCCAGTGGGATAAAACCTTGATTAAGGGAAAAAGAGTACAGCGCGTATTTTATTCCCCCTGATGAAAACCATGATTTAGTTGTCCAAGTTTTTTCATTCCAATCTTTTATACCATCTTCTCGAAAGTTGCGGTTGGCAAAGACTTGGTGAATAAATCAGCCACATTATCACTCGAACGAATCTGATGTACGTTGATATCACCATTCTTCTGGAGCTCATGTGCGTAGAATAAATCACACACACATTCTCGGTTTGCCTCATGAATAGCTATTATCTCAGAATGATTGATGAAGTGGCCACGATGGACTATTTCGTAGATCTCCAAGATATAGCCGTACCCCCACATGTGAATACATAACCTGTTTGAGATCTAGTTTTGTGTGGGTTAGATAAATATCCTGCATCAGCATAGCCAACAAGATTTGGACTACAATCGTCAGAGTAGAATAAACCCATATCAATAGTCTCTTTTAAATACCGCAATATGTGTTTGATTCCATTCCAATGTCTCTTAGTAGGAGCAGAACTATATCTTGCCAACAAATTGATCGAAAAGGTTAGTGCACCAATTGCACTGAGATATGGTACTTCAGGACCGAGAATTTTCTCATCTTTTCTTGAGGTCGAAATGAATCTTTATTTACATCAAGTGATCGGACCACCATTGGAGTACTTAATGGATGTGCTTCATCCATATAAAATCTTTTCAACACCATTTTTGTGTATGCAGATTGATGAACAAAAATATCGTTTGTCAAATGCTATATTTGCAAACCAATACACAATTTTGTCTTTCCGAGATCTTTTATCTCAAATTCATTCTTTAAATAATCGATTGCCCTGTGAAGTTCCATTGGAGTTTCAATAAAGTTTATGTCATCGACATAAATAGCAAGTATAACAAACCCTGATATTATTTTCTTTATAAACACACATGGGCAAATCGCATCATTTATATAACCTTTCTTAGATAAATACTCACTAAGACGGTTATACCACATGCATCCAGATTGCTTCAAGCAATACAATGATCTTTGCAATCTAATTGAGTACATTTCAAGTTTCCCATGGATCGTCAAACTAATGAGATAACGCAATGTTATTGCATCCAAGGTGAGTATGTCTCTTCATAATTGACGCCGGGCCTTTGAAAAATCCTTGTGCAACAAGACGTGCTTTGTACCTTTGTATTTCATTTTTCTCATTTCTTTTCCGCATAAAAACCCATTTATAGCCAACAAGTTTAAAATCATTAGGTGTTTGTACTTATAGACCCCAAAACTTCGCGCTTAACAAGTGAATCCAATTCTGATTGAATTGCTTCTTGCCATTTTTGCCAGTTATTTCTCTGTCGACATTCTTCAACAGATTGAGGTTCAAGATCCTCACAATTTTGCATAATTTTTTATGCAACATTGTATGCAAAAACATAATCTACCGCTATTTCTGAGCGATTCAGATTTGTTTCATGATCACTTGATTTTATGGATAGTTCATTATTTCCTTGAGTCTCAAGCTCATTGGTTCCTCCAAGGATACCAGAATTACTCACATCTTGACTTTCTATGTGAGTTTTTTTTTATAGTGTCATTTTGATCTTTTAATTTTCTTTTTCAAGGATTTTGATCCTTTGATCCTAATGGTCTACCACGCTTCAGGCGTGCTTTTGACTCATTAGCTATGACACTATTTGATGGTACTACGGGGACATCAATTCGAATTGGGACATTCTTTGCAGGAACATGTGATTTAGTAATCCTTTTCAAATCTGTAAATGCATCAGGCATTTGATTTGTGATTTTCTGCAAATGAATGATCTTTTGTACTTCTAGCTCACAAATGGAAGTACGAGGATCAAGATGAGACAATGATGAATTTTTCCACAAAATTTCTCCTTTAATTTCACTATTTTCTCCCCCTAATTTGGGAAAAGTGTCTCATCATACCGACAATCTGCGAATCGAGCAGTGAACATATCTCCAGTTAATGGCTCAAGGTAGCGAATAATAGAGGGCGATTCAAACCCAATATATATTCCTAACCTTCTTTGGGGACCCATCTTAGTGCGCTGTGGTGGTTCTACCGGCACATAAACAGCACATTCAAAAATTCTCAGATGAGATATATTGGGTTGTTGACCCAAAGCCAATTTTAATGGAGAAAAATTATGATAATTTGTCGGCCTGAGACGAATAAGTGTTGCAGCATGCAAAATTGCATGACCCCACACAGAAGTGGGCAACTTAGTTTTCATAAGTAATGGTCTTGCAATCAACTGCAGTCGTTTAATTAATGACTCAACCAGACCATTTTGAGTGTGAACGTGAGCTACAGGATGTTCAACTCTTATCCCAATCGATAGACAATAATCATTGAATATTTGGGATGAAAACTCTGCAGCGTTATCAAGGCGAATAGACTTAATCTGATTATCAAGGAACTGTGCCCGTAATCGTATTATTTGTGCCAACAATTTTGTAAATGCCAAATTGCGAGATGACAATAGGCATACGTGAGACCATTTAGAAGAAGCATCTATAAGGACCATAAAATATATAAATGGCCCACTCGATGGGTGAATTGACCCACAAATGTCCCCATGTATACGTTCCAAAAACGCAGGGGACTCAATTTTGACCTTTGTCGGTGATGGTCTCACAATTAACTTGCCTTGATAACACGCATCATAAGAAAATTCACCATTTAAAAGAATTTTCAACTTCTTTAATGGATTCCCATTTGAATTTTCTATAATTCATCTCATCATTATAGACCCATGATGTCCCAGACGATCATGCCAAAGTACGAAAGTATTGAACCAGTAAACCCTCGGTTTACTATAGAATGTGCCTCAATTGCACTAATTTTTGTCCAATACAATCCAGAAGATAAGGCCGTGAATTTTTTTTCTACAACATATGTCTGCCCGGAGACATTTTTGTTATACCAAGATATTCAAGATTCATTTCATCAATTATCTTGATATAATAACCATTTTCACGAATATCTTTGAAACTCAATAAGTTTCTCCGAAATTTAGGAGAAAACATGGCATTATTTATTATGAGTTTAGTTCCCTTGGGCAAAATTATAATGGCTCTTCCAGATCCCTTAATCAAATTAATACTACTAGATATCGTAGTAACATTCATATTGCCCATACTCAAATGAGAAAATAGTTCTCATTTTTTAATATCATGTGTGTTGTACCAAAATCAATCAAGCAAATGTCTTCATAATTTGATAATTTGCTTATAAAATTATCCATGTCTTCAAAAGTAATGAAATAAATTTATATTAAATGATTAATTATCTTTTGTTAAATATTTAAGAAATAATATAAATGTTAAAATGATATTTGAATCATTAATAATGCATAAGATTTTTATCACTCAAATCTTTAACACTAAATTTGATTTAGTTTAGTATGTTTAAAATAAGTATTAATATAATTTATTATCTTGAAATGACATTTGAGTGACAAAAAAGGAAAATGTGTTTTTCACTAACCAATTTAGGTAGTGGTCTCACTTATACATTTTTCTTTTATGACCACAAAAGTTAAAGGAAAGTATAATGTTAATATTTTTCAATTCCTTTTCAAATCATAACATTCCAACTCACTTTCTATTGATGTTTCTAAAAGAATGGACTCAATTATGATCAATACAAAACAACAAATATTAATAACATTAGTAAATATCAATCATTATTATTCTTCCATATTCACAAAACCGTCACCAATTAAGTGATCTATTTTTCCTCCAGGGTGTGTGAAGAAATCCGCCACATCCAATTGTGTGATGTCAACATAATCAGTGATAAAATTAGTTTCAGAATTTTTATCCTTCCTTTTTAGTGATGTTTGATAAAGCTCAACCAAGTGTTTAGGAGTACGACAATCACGTGCATAATGACCCTTTCCACCACATCGGAAACAATTTATTTTAATTGTTTCACGTTTCTCATCTTTTCCTTTTCCCCTTTGATGACTATTTTTCTTTGGTGAATGATTAACACCGGGAAAAGAATTTCGCTCTTGGTCGTACTTACGACCACGTCCACGTCCACGACCTCGGCCTCTTCCACGCCTAGCGTGGTGGGCGTACACCTCATTCACTTCAGGAAGTGGTGTAGATCCAGTGGGACGATTCTCGTGATTTTTCATTAACAGATCATTATTTTGTTCAGCCACGAGAAGATGAGAAATCAGTTCAGAATACTTCTTGAAACCCTTTTCTCGATATTGTTGCTGTAAAAGCACATTCGAGGCATGAAATGTGGAGAACGTTTTTTCCAGCATATCAACATCATTAACTGTATCTCCACATAGTTTCAATTGAGAAGTAATTCTGAACATGACAGAATTGTACTCATGAATAGACTTAAAGTCTTGTAGTCTTAAATTCATCCAATCATATCGTGCCTTTGGATGAATGACCATCTTCAAATGATCATACCTTTCTTTTAGGTTATTCCACAGAACGAGTGGATCTTTGACTGTGAGATATTCAATTTTCAAAATTTCGTCAATATGATGACGTAAGAATATCATTGCTTTAGCACAGTCTTGTTTTGATGCTTTATTTTCAATTTTAATGGTGTCTCCAAGACCCATAGCATCCAAATGGATTTCAGCATCCAACACCCAACACCCATGAAAGGTAGTTCTTGCCCGAACTTTGAAGGCAACGAACTCAAGTTTAGTAAGATTAGCCATAATAAAAAGAAGAAAAATAATAATACCTTAGCCTTCAAATTTAGTCTTCAAATTTTGATATAACAGAGTCTCGTGCTGATAACGTGTTATAAAATAAAGACTAAGTATTGAAATTAAACTTAATAGCAATTAAGGAGAGAAGAATATAGTAGAGAGATAAAATAGGAAACTTGAATCTTCCTTATTTTTGATGTGTTTTCCATAGAGATTACAATGCCTTTTATAGGCATAAGAGGAGTATAATGGACATTCACAAATTATTATTATTAGTTTGACGATCCATGGGAAACTTGAATCTTCCTTATTTTTGGTGTGTTTTCCATAGAGATTACAATGCCTTTTATAGGCATAAGAAGGGTATAATGGACATTCACAAATTATTATTATTTACAACATACAAATTAATGTGCTAAACTTAACTTTAATTCTCTTGGTACATGCATTAATTGTTAGGAGATTATATACAAATTAATTAGCAGGCAATTGATTAGGTAATGATGAGAAACAATGGGGTAATCCTGATTGTTTATGGAGAAAGAAATGGTAATGGTGAAATAAGGTACTGGATGGTCCTTGTTTGAAGATTAAATACCGTTTTAGTATAGCTCGACTGGATTCACATTGGTTTCTTATATTATCACATCATAGTTCAAAGTTTTGATATGTTGAGATAAATATTTAAATAGTATATGCATTATGTTATATGAATATTATTAGATTTATGACATTGGAGAATTATGACTTAATCTTTGGCTTGAAATTTTAAAAAATATGAAATTTCAAGACCTATGAACTTGACTATAAATTTAGGTAAATTTCTGTCTAAACTAGACAATAGTAATGTGGGTGTTGTGAGTTTTGAAATCTTATTGTGACTATTTATTTCAATAGATTGTATTGTTTTGGAAGTCCAATGAAAAGGGGAAGCTCAAGTCCCAAAGTGATCATTTCATTATTTGAGACAAGTGGATTTCTAAACCCTTATTAAGTGAATGAAATCCGTGTATGTCCTTGTAGTATATGTTTGGGAGTAATGGGACTTGGTGATGAGTTGATTTGTATGTATTGATTAATTCTAATGATGAAAAAATGGGTAATAAAAGGTAATGTGATTAATCGTTGGTGTGATATGTTGAGAATGGTTTGAAAGGTTTGTTGAAAGATTGTGTTGTTGGTGAATTGTGCATTATTATGAAAATGGTTATCTCCTCAATATTTGTGTGAACATGTCATTTGCATGGTTCTGAGATATGATTGTGACAAGTGTTATGTGAATTGAGAAAGAATAAGAAATTAAAGAGGATGTACCATTTCGAGGAACGTACCGCTTGCCGCGATAGATACTATATTTCGAGGGACGTATCGCACGCCACGATGGTTACTATTATCGAGGATCATATCGCACGCTGCGATGGATGCATGGACATATATGTCCCACATGGGTCCCGGACTGAGAGACAGCGGGTGTGTATCACTATGTTAGACATGCATCATTATACTTGACATTGCATTCCATTGCATTGCACATACTTAATCATCATTAGTGAACTCGATATTGTATTTTGCTGATCTTGTGAATGCCTTTATGTGGAACTTGTGATTGATAAATATTGAGCTTGTTGTTGAGGATATGTAATTTGTCTATGTATTGTGTTGAGGATATGTAATTTGTCTAAGTGTTGTTGTTGAGCTATATGCTATGTAAACTGTGAGTTGTTAGGTTGGGCTGATTTTTATGCAGGTTGTAGTTGTGGAGGTTCGCTTGGGGTAGTAGGAGTACCCGTATTTCATCCCCTTAGCTTGTGTTTATAAGTTTACTTGCTGAGTACCGTGTGGTTTGGTACTCACCCCTTGCTTCTACAATTTTTCGTAGGTTACTTGCTCGGACCTTTGTGATATATTCTCTTTTTTCCCGAGGCTTCTTGGAGAATTGTGAGGTAACTGTTTGCCATCTCTTACTTTTGTTTATGATTTTGTTCTACTCTAGAAACAATGTCATATGAGATTTATATTTTCTTTTAATTCAATTGTAATACTTTAGAGGCTTGTACACGTGACAATCATGTTTTTGGGGTATAATTTAAGTTGATAGTAAATTTTTCCACATTTTATTGTAATAGTTGAATTTTAGGCTGAATTATCTTGGCGGGATAAGACGAGTGCCATCAAGTCCATTTTTGGGTCGTGACATCCGTTTGTATATTTTGTTTGTAAATATACAAACAAGGTAAGTATATACAAATTCTGCATTTATACATATAAGGAATTTTCAGAACTATTGCTCTTTTCAATAGACAAACATAGTAATTTATTATGTTTTTTTTTTAAATTGTATACAAATAGCTTGAGTAAACATATATAATTTCTAATTTTAAATTGGAGACTGAAATATACAAATTTTGAATTATACTAGCTAGGTACCCGACCTAGCTAGGTGTTTGATTTTAATTGTGATTACTCAATATAATCAATAGTCTAAACTCAAAATTTATAATATGTCATAAATTTTAAGATAAAATTCTAAGTAAGGATTTTGTTTTTTTGTATTCACTCAGTCATTTTTTTAGATGGTAAATTATAAATTTATAATTTTAAGATTGATTCTACATACAATTTTTTAATAGATGTGTAGATGTATTTTATTCTTAAAAAATTATAGTGAGTATGAGTGTGCTGAGTATCTGTTTTTCAAGTTTTTTAAATAACAAATTTCATTATCTTCTTGTATATTAACATAAATATAATTTTCAAGACTTTTTAATATCAAATTCCATTATTTTCTTTTATATTGATACAAGAATGCATTATCAACATAAGTTGTGGTGCACTGGTGGGAGTGCTTCACCCTTAACCAGATGCCTCGGGTTCAATCCCTAGGTATAGAGAAAATCATGTTGAGAGCGTCATTTCCGAATGGGCTCTGCAGTGTGCGATCCGAATTTAGTCGGAGCTCCAAATGTGTGCTCCAAACACCAGGTGGGAAACAAAAAAAAATAAAAATGCATTTAATGTTCTTTTCAAAGTTTGAATTTTAATTTCTATATTTCGAATTACATTTAAGCTTAATTCTTAGGCAAACGCATTCTTATAACCATTAGAAAACTAATGTCTCAAAAGATCACAATGAACATTTAATTTGTATTGTCATGACATTAGAGATCTAGTAAATTACTTTCTAGTTTTTAAGTGTTTTTAGTTAGATTTTTTTTTTGTTTATGTAGAACTTTGCCTACTATTTTAGGACCTTGAATTAAATTACTTAAATATTATCTCTATAAACAAGATTTGTGATAACAAATTCAAGGTATTGTATTTTAATAAATGGCTAACATTTTATTAACCTGAAAAAATACTTTATAAAATAAATAAAGTGTAAATGACAATATATATATTTTTTCTTGTATTCCGTATGAATCTGAAGTGCTTCCTCATATAACACATCCAACATAGATATTTTGTTTTAATAAATTAATAATGAATAGTTATAAAAAAAAATAACATAATTTAGTATTGAGTATCAATATTCAGGAGTAACTCAGTAATGCAAAATGTAACAATATTTTTAAAAAATCTATTTATGAAAATTTTCAAAAGTAAATGGAAAAGAATATAAAAAAAAAATCTATTAAAAAGTTTATACTGGGCAATTAATTGAGATCTTTTATTGGAATTACACTCTTCTAAGAAGGGGTGAAACATTCATCACAATAAATTCAACGGAAAATATTACTCCCTCTGTCCCTATTTAGTTGTTCATTTTTGAAGTGACACACATATTAGGTACCAATTATTATTATAGGTTAGTTACAATTTTATCATTAATTTAAAAGATTATGCAACTTTCCAAGTATAATAAATGTAACTTTATGTTCCAAAAAACATGCATTACAACTTAGTAGTACTAAAAATTTTCTAGAATTAAATAAGGGCATATTAGGAAAAAAATTGTTGTCCTTTCTTGATTTGTTTATATGGACAAGTAAATAGGGACAAATATAAAATGAAATATGGACAAGTAAATAGGAACAAAGGGAGTACTATTTATGTAAAAATTACTTTTTAAGTATATATAATAAATATTAATCCCCTCTACGAGTTCGTGTGTTTACTATATGTAATTTATTTTTAGATGTTTATAAAAAGTTAAAAAGGCATGTAGAGTAGTTGACTTGAGAAAAGATTAAACAAGGATAGAAGAATAAAATTACATCATTTCTTATTGTATGTGCAAAGTAAAAATGTGACATATAAAATGAGATGGAGGAAGTAATTATCAATCATAATTAATATTGAACATTAGGGACTTTTGGCCCACTAATTAAGATTTAGCTAACTTCTAGAACTACTCAAAGTCTAGTTAATTATTAAATGAAAAAAATAATGTATAACTTATTGTCAATACCCAATTTTGATCGATCTTTAACCATTTTTAAAATATTATTCGATTAAATAAGTATTTTAAAATTTATTTAAAGTTTAGAATTTTAATTGATTTTGTATGGAAATAATATATTTTAGTATGTTTACTTTATAAAATTATTGTAAATATTATTAAAATATTTTAAAATTATTAATGAATTTTAAATGTTCTAAAATTTGAGTTATTTTCAATTATATAAAAATATTTTAATTTTAATTAAATAGTAATTTCTAATTTTTTCTCAAAATCATTTAAATCTTAACCTATTCTATTTTAATTTCTTTCAATTCTAACCACTCCAAATTCAAATTTTATTTCATTATAACCGTCCCCTTCCTTTCAATTCTAGCCGATTTTATTACAATTTTAGCGATTCCAAATCCAATTCAATTCGATTTTAAGACTCCATCTTTTGATCTCATCCGTGCATTTAATTGATTAAATCCTAAATCAAATCCTAGCCCCTTATTTGTTCTAAAATCAATGGTCTAGATTTAAATCTCCCATTCTAAAGACCAAAACCTTTTTTTCATTCTCTTCCTCCTCTTCCTCTCCCTTCGCCTCTTCCCCCGACACCCCTCTCTTCCTCCTCTCCTCCGCTTCTTCCTTTTCTTTCCAGCAGAAAGCAGCGACTGGTGAAGTTGCCAGCAAAAGAAAGAAGCCTCCGACAGTAAACAACAGGAGCAGCAGCAGACGACACCAGCATCAACCAGCAGCGCCCAACGGCAGCAATAACTTCGAGAAGCAGCAGCAGCGACAACGGACAGCAGCTGCAACTGCCTCTGTTTGCCTCCGTCTTCTCTCTTCTCCAGCCAGCAGCAGCCGACAAGACCATCAGCAACTCCGACCAGTTGAAGATCCGGTGAGGCTCGAACTTTCAGGTTTGTTCGAAACGGATCCAGTGAGGTGTTTTCTGTTTTTATCCATCTATCTCCTAACATTTTTACTGAATTAGATTATGATTTTCTGATATCCTCTATATTTGTTTACTCAAAAATAAATAAATAATGGTTGTCAATGTAGTTTTTTTTAGCATGATTTGTTGGATCCCTTTGACTCAGATATTGCCTAAAGCCTCGATGTTGTGCTGTATGATTGATTTTATGTGATGTTAGCAGTCGATCCTGACTGAAATTGATAGTGTACTTGTTCAAGATGAGCTTGTTTGGAGGATCACTGATTTATTGCATAAGTTTGATAATGACCTCTATTGATTGCTTTATATTATTTAGAATTTAGATTGCTTTATATTATTTGTTTAAGAAAATTGCCAAGATATGCTCTTCTTAATTTATTGTCTCCCTTAATTATGTTCCCCTCTTTGCTATATAAACAGACACATCGTTCATTCTTTTTCTCATCCATGCTCACTCTTACACTCTTGAATGCTTACTCACTCACGCTCTATAGGCTTTTACCATCAGAACACCATTACACATTGCTCACGGATTCAACATTTGCACATTCTAGCAAGTAATAAATTCTCCCTACTCTAAAAGAAATGAAATAAAAGTAAGTGTCTTGTGAATTCTAAGAGGTTCTCCAATCGATTTTGCTCTGTCCGGATCAATTCTTGGAGTACAGTTCGTCTACATTGTTGATATTAATTTTACCTAACTAGGTTTGTTTTCCGCATTAATCTTGTTCTTTACTTTGAATTATTTGTCATGTGTGTTTGTTGTATGTTCAAAAACGAACAAAAGGAAGCATCCGGTTTAGCTTCTTACCCCTTTTGCTCTATTTGTGATTTCATGCTACTCCTAATTGTCAGAATGCTTGTATGTCTGTTTTTTACTCATATATGTGAAACAATTAATATTGTTCAAGTGAGTTTGATAATTAGTATTATTATATCATTGTCTTTTGCATTGTATACGCCTGTATGTTCTTCTTCTTTAGCAGGTTTGGACATTCTGTCCAATTTGAAGAGTCGCCCGGTTAAGAGATTTGAATGAAGTTATTATTATTATTTTTTAAAGTTTTTTTTGGTGTTGGGTTCGTTCCTATTCGGTTCTGTAATAATCCTTTAATAACTCTTCAACTCTCTCGTATTTGAAATAATTTGAGGGATAAGCTATAAGGGGAGGGGATATATATATATGTGTGTATGTGTGTGTGTGCGCTAATTGTTTTCTTTGCTTATTCTGTTTTTTACTATGTGATTGATACAAATATTCTGTCTATTACTAATGTCATTAGAATAGGCAACATATTGGAATCACCCAAATGATCTATTTAAAATCAATTATTTGTTTGTCTTGTTTAATTAGCTTGAATCAATGGGAGCTTGATAACCTTAGTAAAGTTAGTAACCTAGATCTTACCTTTTATATGTTAATAATTTTTTCTGCATGCTAATGAACTTAACAAGAGAAAGCGAACCTTTTAAAAGTATCGATGCCATTATTGTTAATGTAAACCTTACTAATTTCGGCATGTTCACCTAGAAATTATGTTTATAGGTATTATAAATTAACAAGGTTTCTACATGCCTAATGTTTTGTTTAACTACTTTAAGTTTGATAAGTTTTAAAATAATTAGATTCTAATAACTTTTGCATGTTAAAATCAAATCTTAACAATTTAGTAGGCTAATCGGTTACATGTTAATAATTCTTTGTATGTTAATAATTTTTTAGCATATTGATCACCTAGAAATCATGTTAATATGCTTGTAGATAATTTTCAGCATATGATCAATATACTTCATCCTTTCTGTTTCATTTCACAGATTGGCAGCAACAACTATGGCGGGAGTTGTTAATAAGTTCTTTATTACATCGTTGATTATGTGGGCAGCTCCAATTGCAATTTTGTACGCCTTCAACCACAATTTAATTCCTGGTAAGCTTACCCTATTTTTATTTTTTTAAGAAAAACTTCCTTGAATTTTTCTGATAAAAAATTTACTTTATAAAAGATTTTGTTTAAAAGACTGGACTGTCATGTGCGAGAAGTTGATAGCCCGTTTAAAGTAGGTATTGTTTGGTCTTAGATAACTAATGTGTTCTTTTCTGACTAATTCATTATTAAAAATCTTTGACTATGCCTTTCTTTTCATTTTATAAACCTTGCCCTTTTCTTTTTTGTGCTTTTACATTTTATCACAATGGTATTTCGTTCATATTCCCATCAGTTCATGGAACATGAGAGTGAGTGTGACAGATTTTTAGGCCCATTAATGCTCAACTATTGTTGTCCTGCAGTCTTTGGTGCTTGAGATGATAATTTCTTTGCCTATTCGAGTCAATGTATCCAAAGGGAACCAAAGGTGTTTCACACTTTTATCTTAGTTCCAGGGACAATTATTGTATGTTGGCTTCACATTATGTTCTGTCAATTGTCAATTGAATTAATGAGATATTAGTGAGGGTTTGTAGTAGTTATGTTTTATGCTGATTGTGTGATTATACTGACATTGATCTCTGGTCGAGAATGGGAGAGGTTGGTCATGGTGAATAGAGAATTCTGAAGTCTTTTGTCAAATATTCAAATGAAAAAGAAGAAAACTTGTTTTGTTGGCTGGGGTTGTAAGGTTTGGTAGATCACTCTTAAATGTGCCCCTTGCTTATGTCTTAAATAGCACACACGATATTTTTTCTAGTTTTTTTTTTAAATGATCGTGGTGTCCAGGCCAGCTTTTCTTTGAGTAATGTAACTTTGTATTAAGACAAGTACTTAGGTAGTACTGAAAAACAATTTAACAAATGGTATAGATACAAAATATACAAGATATGAACCAATCCTAAGTGGTGCCTAGGACATCTAGGATTGATTCAGTGTCACTAAAATACTAAAATATAGTTTGGTGCACCAAAAACAGGAAAGCAAAATGCATTTTAGCTTAACATCCTGTGCTAAACTACTCCTACCCTCAAAACATCTATCATTTCTTTCCTTCCAAATAGTCTATCAAATACATGATGGGATGATCCTCCATCTTTCTATGTTTCCTACACCCGCTCCGGCTTCCTCCAGCTAAATAGAGTGTCAACAATCTTGCATTCTTGCTTGGCATTGTCTAGGCTATGCCTTTGAATATTGATGAAAATATTCCATAAGAACAAACGGTTTACTGTCTCAGCTCCTTTTCACAAGGAAACATATAAAGCAGAGAGCAATATTCCTTTTGATCAAGTTTTCATGTGTCAAAACTGCTTCTTTAGCTAGAAGCCAGGTGAAAGTGTGAAACAAGATACTTTGTAAGGCATCTTAGTCTTCGTAATATGCTTCCAAGGCCAATTGGTACTATGTGGCTCTATCTGGTTCAAAATCCTATACCCTAAGTGACCTTATATGTTCCACTTTCATGTCCGCTCCATCATAGGCAATCTGCACCTTCTTGTAACCCTTCAAAACTCTCCAACTGGTTAAACAGTTCCACAAGTCTATGTATCTCCCAATCATTCAACATTCTTCTGAATCTAAGGTCCCACCCTTGTTATGCCCACATCTCGGCATCCGATTTATGTTGGTCTAAGGCTATAACATATAAATTTGGAAACATTTCTTTAAAGCTCCTTGTCCCTATCCATTTGTCTTTCCAAAACCTAGTCTTGTTCACATTAACACTCCGAAGTGGGAGTGTTTTTTGAGAAAAGGTCAGTAGCTTCTGATAGTCTTCCAAAGATTGATTCCATATGGAGTATTAACCTCCCGAGAGACTTAACTGTCCTCTTCCCCATACTTGCTCTTTATGGCTCTGCTCCATAGTGTTTGAGGAGCTTGTGAATATCTCCAGTCATTTAAGCTTCAAAGCTTTGCTATGATGCTTCAAATTCCTGATGCCAAGTCCCCCTTGTCTCTTGCTTCTGATGATTTCCTTCATCTTGACTAGGTGAAAAGCTCTTTTTTCGTTGTCCTTGCCAAAGGATGAATCTCCTGATCTTGTCCAGTCTTTGAATGACTCCAGAAGGGATTGGGAATAGAGAAGCATATGAGTAGGCATCCAAGACAACATTTATCAGAGTGGGTCTACCTCCGAGGGACAAATACTGAAATTTCCACTTCTTTAAGTTATTAATTTACCATAACATGGATAGAGTGGAAGATGATGAAATATAGCAGGTACTTATGACAGATTTGTGACTAGATCGCCTCCTGGCGCGACCAAGTGTAACTGTGCTGAGCTTTTTGGATACATATCTGGCTGATTACCCAATCAATGCTTGCTGATTCTTGCTCTATCTATTAATATTTTTTTATAACAAAGAATGTCAATGAAATGCATGATACGATAGCTAGGAGAAGGGAAGTATAATATCATGCTATGGCAAAAGGCCTAGCTCGAGTGGCAAAAGGTGGAAGATTTGTGGCTTACGTCGCAGGTTCAAGCCCCACACCACGCAAAGTGAAGCTTGGTAATTTAAGTGGAGAAGGGTAGAGGGGCGGACGGCGGGCGACGACCCCATCATCCACTGAGTTTAGAAAGCTGTGATTGGTCCAAAGGGCGGGTCACAGACGGATTTCTCAGTTATCAAAAATGTTAAAAAAAATATCCATGCTATGTCTTTCTCAAAAAAAATATCCATGCTATGTAGACCAAAGAACCTATCACCATTTGGGGTACTTCTAAATAATTGTATAAAGAAGTTACTGGAAACTTCCATGCAATTATTATGAAATGTTCTAGATGGATGAGTTTTTGAGACACTTTTTGCTGATGTAATAAGGGAATCACAACAAGATATTGTCACCTTTGATTATTAAGTTGAAAATGTGAGCGGTTAGATGGCTTAGCACTATCTCCTGTTAATTCTAAACCTCTGCAGAATTTCTGTTCTAATGACTTCTATAAACGCTTAACCTTTTCATCTTTTGTTTCTCATTATCATAATAGTTCTTTTTGTTGAGTACTGTTTGGAGTTACAAATCAATTCCCATCGGCAACACTGGAAGTATGGGATGCCATTTATCTCGTAATTGAAGACCTGCTCTATGGTCGATGACAGAATATGTTTTATCTTAACTGACTGCAGTATTAATTCAAGTCTATGTCTTATGAGTAAATTCTGTAAATTTTTGAGGTTTCTCTATGATTGTGAGTACTTAACTTGCTCCTGAATAGTTTTGTATGTCGTACAAATATCACTCATTTCAAGTTCTTTTTCCCCTTTGTTTTGAGATGGTAACATATTCATTAATAATAATAAGTTCAGCACAATGATACTGCTAAGAGAACCAAGCCCTAACATACAAAACTTCCAAAAAGGAGAGAAACCAAAAGCAGAAACAAAGTCCTGTGTCAGTTATAAGGACCCAATGAGGTCAAGTAAGGACTCTACATCTTATACTAAAGCTTGTTTACACCAAATGTGAATAAAAATATACAATTCATTTGAATCTTCTGTTCAGAATCTGTCGAGTCTTCAAAACATCTGGAGTTTTTTTTTCCAGCCACACCGTTCACTATATACATGCTGATTCTGGGATGATACCCAACCACTTCTTTTGACTTGGCATGAAGCTAAGTTGTCTAAGCACACTAAGGAGCTGTTTGGTAGAGCGTAAGGAAATATAATGCATGCATTAGGTGTGTGTATTAGTAGTACCTTGTTTGGTACACTTTTTCTTGCCATGTATAACTAATGCTTAATGCAAGCATTAGTTATACACTCTATTGTGTAATAAGTTGTGTATTACTAATACCAAGTAATTCTAGGTATTAGTAATACATAGCATTTTAACACTTGCATTAGATCAAATAATTACAAAACTACCCTCAAAGCCTTTTTAAAACATTTCCTAACATTTTCTCCCTTCTCATATGTTTTAATTTTTATTTTTATTAGGGTTTCAATATCTTTTAATTTGTTGGCGTCTTAATACACTTTATGGCCTTGTAAATCTTTTTTTAAAATATCTAATTTCAAGATAGTATAATCAAAATTTTAACTATTGTGGCGATAAATTTGATAAAAGAAATTCTTTGCCAACTTTTCACAAAAATATTGACTCAATTATTTTGAAAAAAAAGAAGAAGAAGAGTTAGTGATATTTTATTAAAGAAATCTTTTTTAATGTTTTAAGCAAAGAACTTTGTTACAAAGGAAGTGTAAAAATAAATACCGTGAAGGGTATTTTTGTAAACATATATTTTTATTTAAAAATTGTGCAAGATTTGTTATTTCCAATACATCAAACCAAACGGTGTATAAGAAATAATGTTTGCATAACTAATGCAAGCACTACTAATTGCAAGCATTAGTAATACATCCTTTTTTGCATTATTCTTATATACTCTACCAAACGCCCCTAAGAGTTCCACAGTATTTGTAGGCACTACCCAACTCAGGCCTTTAAGCTCGCATGTGTCGGGAGAACTTGTTTAACCAAAAACCAGAAAACGCAGTTACTTTGCAAGGGGCCTTCAACATCCAGATATGTTTCCATAGCCAGAGCCCTTGTTGGTACACTGAGCTATTTAAAATCTTCATACAGTTTTGTTGCTATCCCATGACAGTTTATGCACTTGCTCAATCGGTCCCTACTTTCTCTTAGTTGTCCAGTATCTTGAGGAACTTAGTCACTCTGATTACCTCCCAGTCAATTGTAGTCTGCTGAAGCTAAATTCCAATCGTGTTGGCTCCATGTTTCAGCAAAAGAGGCATCAGGCTGCTGTGCTAAGTAGTACAAATCAGGGAAGCTTCTTTGAGTGGACAATTCCTATCTTGACATCCTTTCAGAAGGAAGTCTTTGCCCCCCACCTTTATGCTGACGTTGGGCTTGAGAGTTTGCCGTAGTCATAGAGATCTGATATATCTCCACACACCAACTCCATAACCACTGCACCTGAAGTCCACTGCCCCTCCATCCCATATTTTCTACATATCACTTTCCTCCATAACTCGTTCCTCTAGGGAAAATCTCCAAGGCTATTTCATAAGTAAGCTTCTATTATGAAGTCCTCCATCCCTCCAGCTAGTTGTGAGGATTTTCCATCACTTATATCAAGTTTCCAGAACCAAATTGATTTTTCTATATGAATGAGCTAAAGATGTCAAATTTGATGCATTAATGTTCAAACCCCCCAAGTTGTAAAAGGTTGGGTCAGTAGTATTTTTATTTACTGGGTCAATTGGTGTTGTAACCCAAGATTAGATGTTTCATCTTGGGATACCTAATGGGTCAATCAATCAACATGTGAATAGCAACAACTTTTTTTTTTTTTTGAAATAGGTAAGTTGAAAAGCAACACCTGTATCTTCTTTCAATTCGTCCGTGTGAACAATAAAACAAGAAAATAAATAAGCATGCAATATTGTAATCATCATTTGTGTCCTTTTCCACTTTCATTCGATCCTATCTAATTTTTGAGTATATATTAGTCATAAGTTACTTCATAATTTTCTCTCATTTTCAGTTCTAATAAGAAACCGACAGTTAATGAACCAGCTATGTCAGGAACAGTTATAAAAGAGATTAATGTAAATCTATATAATCATTAAGAATTGTTGTGGAGAGGTGATTAGACAGGACTAGGTGCAACTTCGTTTACCGAGGACTTGACTCTAGATAGGAAGAACTGGGGGTCGCGTATTAGGGTAGAAGGTTTGTAGGGGTAAGTGTTGTCTTGCCGTGTGTAGGTTTAGGTTTGTTAGTACATGTCGTATTACTAGTTGTACCGTTGTAGTTCTTGCCATATGTTGTGTATTGTGTTTCGATTATCACATTATTTTGCTGTTGTTATTGTTTCTTTCATCTAGGATTTACAATTCCTTATTAACACCTACACATTCTTCATTGTTTTCTTCTTCTTTTACTTGAGTTTGATGCACTTGAGCTGAGGGTCTTTCAGAAACAACCTTTCTACCTCATCGAGATAGTGGTAACGTCTGCTTACACTCTACCCTCCGCAGACCCCACCTAGTGGGATTTCACTGGGTTTGTTGTTATATAATCATTAATACTAATTGAGCAGAGAACAAAAAGTATCTCAGTTGATTTTGTAATTTGGCCACACAATTACTCAACTCAGAACTTGTGAATAAGTATTTGGGTTAGTTTTATAATTTGGTCCATGTATAAAGGGAGAATACTCAGGTTATGTTGGGTGGGTTGGATTATGACCCGTTATTTTATGCATATCCACCCAACCCATATTGACCGAAATAAAATTTATCCGTGTTGGATTATGACCTGTTTCATGACTTGACTCAACCCACCAAAAATTGACCGGATCCATCCGTTTGCCCCCTCTAGAACTATTGGTTAATACTATTATGGAAATGTAAAGAATAAGCACTGGATTTTAGATGGCTTCACATCAGCCTTTTACCCCAAGTGTCAGACAACCACAAAGCAGGACCTATTAATATTTAATAGAACCAATTATTTTTCACCGGGATGAAAGGTTTGAGATAAGGTTTAGTGCTTCATGCATTGTTCTATAGAGAGATCTTTCAACTATGTCTTATGGATATATGAGGTGTGAATCAAACTATGAAATAGTAAATAGTGTCATTGTTATCAAAACTATATTACGTCTAAGGTATATTCCCCCGATGTGCATTTCAGAGAGCTGGAAACAGTGTTCTTATTGCTACTATTAGCATTAAGATAATCTTTCTTTTTAAATTAAACTAGAAGGCTGATATCTTCATAAGCTTATTATGCTTTTCTGGACTGTTTTTCTAAGTGGACTATGAAATTATGATTCTAAACTAATCATTATCAATTTGGAACAGGTGTGACCGATATGTCTCCCCATTCTATGACATTAGTGAGTGGATTCGTTGCTGTCATATCGGTCAATGTGGTTATTGGATTTTATATTTGTCTGGCAATGAGAGAACCCTCAGATAAACATGAGCCTGATCCTAAATTCTTGGCAGAGGCCAAAGCTAGTGTAAAGCAGTTGGGCCAAAATCAAGACGGGGACTCGTCGGACTCCCGAACAAAACAAGAGTGAATGTAGGGATAAAGGTAGGCCATTAATGTTTTGTTGAAGGCATTGGACACAGTGATTAAATTTTTTGACCTGACTTGTATTATTTAAAATTTTGATCATTTGCAGGGAGGACTTTGTGTTCCTAGTTTAACTTTTGGTAATATTGGTTTGTTGTGAAATACAAAATTCCTTATATATTTGGGTTATCCTTTATCTGCTTCCTGCAATATTTTTCTTGTTATTCATTTGTATTTATGCCATCTATATATATCTGGTGCATGAGTTTGTATTTGCTTTATCAGAATATAAGTAATCATTTGAAACTTAACAGGCTCTTTTCTTGACCCTTATTTTTTGGTTACTGAGGCTACTTTTTTTTTTTTTGTAAGATATGTTTACCAGTTCAAAATGATGGGAACCATTTGTTTTTCTGTAATATTAAGATATTTAAATTTTTTTCTCAACATAATGTGTGTTTCTTTGAATTAATTTGACATTCTACTTCAAGGGACCTGGTCTCTTCAGTGTATTTTTGGATATTTTAAAATAAAATGATTAGGACTTCCACACACACATGACATATACTTTACCTCTCTTCTTGGGGATCATTTTTTTATTTTTATTTTGGATCTTCCTTATCTCATAGGTCTTTTATGTTTTTTCATGAATACATCCATAGATTAAAGTATAATGTGGTCTATATAAAATTTGAGTTTAGATCTAAGTGTTTGTTGTAAAGGAAGGTACAAGTAGCCCTTAATTTATAACTGATTTTTCAGCATCAGTTCTGTACAAATATCCATCGTTTATTAATTTCAACTAAACCTTCTTTGAAGAAGTTTAAATTATACTTGAGTGATAAAATTGAGAAAAAAGAATTATTGTTGTTTAACGGGTTAATAGTTATAACTGAATATCAATGACAAGTATAAGTATGTGATTAATATATAATATTGGATATATAACATATTTTGTTATTGTTGATTGTTATCAATTACTTCCTCTGTCCCATATTATATGTAATCTGCATTAAGAAATTATGTAATTTTATCCTTATGCATGTATTTGAGTTTTTGGCTAAAAACATCCCTCAAATATGACTCAAATCTAATGTACAACCTTATATTATATAAGTGCACAAAAAACATCCTTATACTATCCATATAATAATACGAATCATCCTTCACTCTATTTTTTAATTAAGAAACTGACTGAATCAGTTAAAAAAAATATCTTTTTTTTTTAATTTGGTCATGTCTTAGCCACGACTAGAAGATCAAAGTTAACTAATATGAATAAGGATATGAATAAGAAATGAATCTTTTATTCCCAGGATTTAATTTTTGTATGTTGTTAGTTCAAATGTTATTGCAGTATCAAGTAAATTGACTTGCAACAATATATAAGTCTTGAAATATTTAACAGTAGGTTCGATAGTTAGAAAGGTTATGTAAAAAAATTCATTTAGAAAATATTATGCCCAATTAATTAGAGATTTTTTTGAATAAAATATTTAGTACGTACCTTATATACAATGCAATTCACATTTCATAAAATATACATAAATGTTGGAAATTTAGTGATATTATATAGCATTTTGTTATGAAAATAGGAAAATAATTACTTATTTGAAATTTTTGAAGTTGGAGTTTGTGTTTGGCTATACTTTTTACAAAGAATATTTAGAATTTGAATATATCTTGTCTGAAATGATTTAAGTCCTCAATTTCTATTTTTTTTTTAAAACAACTTGACTAGCTTAACCATGCGTACATTTTTTCATTCAACTTGACACATTTTCTTTCGTTGGTGGCGTGAGTTTCTTACAAAATTAGATAAAAGGATGAAACTTGCAACTTTTTGGATAGTGCTAGAATATTTGTTGTTTACTTATATAATATAAGGATGTAATTTAAGTTTAGATCATAATCAATGGATGATTTTAGCCAAAAACTCGCTCGTATTAAATGTTTGCTTATGACAATTTTTATAATAAATGATGAAATATTAGATTTCAATTGCATTTCGATGACTATTTAAATTTTAGAGTTTATTTTTGGAGCTAAATTTTTTCACCAATTAATCCAAAAAAATAATTAAAAATCAAGTTTTTCCCACCTCAATTTTCATATATATTTTGTGTAAAATATTTTTTAAAATATATTTTTATATATAAATTCTTAAAGCGAATATGACAACATTAGAGATGATTCATGTAGTTGTAACCTTCATTTTCATTTTTTATTTTTAATTTGTTTGTTAATATTTTTCTTTCAAGTAATCAGATTTTATAGAATAAGTACGGAATAAAGAAAGTAGTTAATTAATGAATGAAGTACTCTTCCAATGAAATTAATTACTTGTAGATTTCCTAGAGTAATTTTCTTAGATAGTCATCCATGTTTGGGAAATTACCTAAGAATATCACTTATGTTTGTTTTAGAACTATAATATCATCCAACTTTGCCTATTTCCTCAAAATATATTTGACAAAAAAAATCATTATTTCTCTCTTACTAGAGTGCCATGTTATATTTTTTAATTTATTATTAATATTTTTCTAATTCTTGTAAAGAACTGGAGGAACCCACATATTTTCTTGAAGATCTGGAGGAGCTTATATTACAGTTCTTAATGTAATTTTTTACTGGGTATAATATGTGGGTTTGTCTAATTTTTTTAAAAAAATCTATCTATATATAAAAGGAGAAGTAAAAAGTTTCACATATCAGCACCACAAATGTTCAAGAATTTTAATTTTCAAAAACATTTTAAATATGCTCTAAAAATACAATTAAAAAAATAGGAATTTTAATATAGCTATTTTAAATAGAAAATAAATGTTCTTTTGTTTAAAAAAATCGTAACGGCAAAAAATAGATGATTTTTAAATGCCTCTAATTTCAATTTTAAAGGAAAAAATAAAATCGAACTATTTCTTTTATAAAAACAGTAATGGCTATTACGGAAAAAAAAATGAAAGATCTTTAAATGCTTCAAATTTTAATTTTTAAGGTTAAAAAATAAAAACTAAAAATTGAATTATTTTATAAAAAACTGTAATATCTATTTATATTTACCACTCTTCACTGATTTCAGAGAATGCTCCAACAAAATGGAATGTAGAAATTTCTATCTAAATAGGAGAAGAAAAAGTGCACCATAAAAAAACTATAATTATTATTTTAAAAAATAATTAAAAAACTTATCGTAAAAAATAATAATTATCATTAAAAATTAAAAAACTTATTTTTAAAAAATAGTTAAAACACTCCATTAATAGTTAGTTTTAGAAATGGGGTATTTTTTTCCACTCATTTTAAAATTTATCTTTATATATCTAAAAAATAAAATATTTTCAAAAAACATAAATAAAATGCAATATTTTCTTAAAAAAACATATTGCAACCTAATGTTTAAATAGGTTTAAAGCATATTTTTCTAATAGTAAAAAAATAAATAATGCGACATGGCATCCTAATAGGAGAGAGATAATGTATTTTTTGTGTCAATTATTGTTTGAGAAAAATAGGTAAAGTTGAGTGATATTGTAGTCCTAAAACAAACATAAGTGATATTCCTAGGTAATTTTTCAAACATGATGACTATCTAGAATTACTCGATTTCCTAGGTTAGTCAAAATAAATACATTTTCAAGATTAAATAATTAATCTATCAAGGGTATAATGAGCAAAAAAAGGTAATTTATGCATAATTTTTTTAAAATGACATATATTATGGTCAAACTATTTTTAGAAAGGGGCGACATATAACATGGAAAGAAGGGGAGTATGTCGTAAGATTATTTTTAACGAAACATGTTCATTATAGTAATATAAATTTATAGATATTTAACATATTTTTTAGAATTTATGGATATTAATAATACATTTTGAAATAGTCAAATAATTTTTGAAAATTTGAAGTGAAATTTACCTGAACATAATTTGCTAAAAATATTTAAGAATTTAAGGTTAAATACTAGCTTAAAAAAAGTGCAACGTTCTTAATTTTTGGGTCGCAAATTCAACAAAAACTAAGTGAAATCCATACCAATCAAGCTCAAATTTCAATTACAATTTAATAACAATATCATCACCAAACCTCAATTATCTAGTTAGCCAACTACGAAATTTTTTGACAAAGTCATAGAGTTTGATTTTTTGCCCGTGTAGCTTTAAAAACCACATGTATTTTCTCCGTTGTCCTTATTTGATATCTTTTTGAAGTCAAATTTTTAATAAACGAATATGAATTATTTATCTAGATTTATCTTCATTTAAAAAAAAGACCTACTTTTTTTTTTTTAGTCTGAATGATTCATTTTTTTTTTGTTACACTTTAATTTTAGTTTTTCACCTGACATGTTTAAGAACACAAGATGAACTGATACTTCATCTGTCCAACAACAATTATTCACTATTACTCGACACACCCTTTAGAAAACAATAAATATTTGAGTAATATTACGTTATTATTCTTGACTTTATTAAATTTAATGCTTTGAAAAGTTTGTTAGAGTAAAATAGATACAAAAAGTTAAACTTATCTTTTTGATTTTCTAGACTGAGAGAATATTTTGGTACATTGACATAAATTAATTTAGAACTATAAAATAGAAAAGTCTTCTTAATTTTCTAGCATGTGTTAAGTCAAATTATGTTATTTTTTTTAAAAAGTGAGTAATTTACAAAGGATAAAATAGAAAGAATTACGTTGGAGTTTTGTCCTGATTTTCTTACCTTGTTGAAGTCTATAATTTACAATTGTAAAGTTCCGCATGCACCTTGATTACTTTTGAATCCAACAATTTATGCATTTATTTTGATAAAATTATAATTATTAAAAAATATTTATTTTTAGTAAAGACGATATTTAAATAAAAATGAATTATTTTTTTTATCATAAATTAGAAACTCCAAAAATAAAATAGGGTCCTAAAGTGAGGTTGGTCCTCTAAAAAGGGACATATGGTAGCCAATAGCCAACATATAATCAATGCATCAACCATCAATCGTATTATCTCAGCTATGTAAGAAGACACATGAACGCACGTTCTTCATTTAACAACTTCCAAAGATACACATATACACGTAAAGTAATGTTAAATAATCAAAAAATTTGATCATGGTCAGTAATTTGGAAATTTTATAATTTTTTATTTTAAAAAAAAGATCTTTCCTTTTTATTTTTTAATTAAAAGGTATTAAAGTTAAAAGGATAAAATGTTTAAAAAAAGAAAAGACTCATTTATGCCATCAGTTAACAATTTAGCTCATTCATGTCATAATCATTAAAGAAAAGACTTATTCATGCAATTATTTTTAACAATGATTTTGCAAAATCATTTTTAACACGTGATCAATTATAATTCAGCCCCGTCATCAATTTTTTAATTAAAAAATTATAATTTTGAAAAAAATTTGATCTTTTTAATTAAATAAATTGATGATATGACCGAATTATAATTGACCACATCATCAATTTTTTAATTAAAAAAACAAAAATTCTGAATAAAAATTATTTTTTTTTTCAATTAAAAAATAAATTAACGACGTAACCGAATTATAATTGACTACGTGTCAAATATGATTTTGTAAAATTATTGTTAAAAAATAATGGCATGAATGAGTCTTTTCTTTAACTGTACCAAAGTTTTAACCGATAACATAAATGAGTCTTTTCTGAAAGTTCAATGACATATTTGAGCCTTTTCCTTTTAAAAAATAAAATAACATATTCATTTTACCATTCTGATCAAATTCTGACCTAATTTTCTGACAAAATAAATTTACATTTGGGGGTTGTTGTAATTTATGAATGAATCTTATATTATTTAAAAAACTTTAAATCATGACTTAAAATTACTAATACGAAATTATGAGATAAAATCAATATGAAATTATATATTATAATATCAAATTATGAGATGAAATCGCCCGTAAAAAGCGGCAAGAAGTGAAGAAGAGGAAATAACTCGGCGCGTCGCCCTATTGTTCCTTGTGCATATCAGCGGTCAAAATAATTAAACATCTTGCATTATCTTTAAAATTAATTATTTTTTTAAAAGTACAATAAATATTACTATAAAGTTTTAAAAAAACTGTTTCATTGTTAATCTTGATATGGATACATAAGATCCATTAATAGAGAATATTAAAAATAAATCAAAAGTAAATTATTAAATATATCTTTTTTATTTATAATTTCTTAAAGAACTTCTAAATAAGAAATTAAACTGACAAGTAATATAAAATAGAGGGAATAGATAATCATTGTCTCGGTATCCTTCTAAACTAATACGTTTTTGTTACTACATAGATTTCTTGTACTTTGATTATTACTTTCGTTTAAAAAATGATGACTTAGTTTGAATTGAAATGGAGTCTAATTTTTTTTTAATTTTGTGGTTCTAAATTAAATTTATGTCAAATGTACCAAAATACCCTTTAATCTTGTGGTCTTAAACATGTCACGTGGAAAGTTAAAGTTATTATTGTCAGAAAAGAAAAGAATCATTATTTTTGAAACAGATTAAAAAAAATAGGATCATTCTTTTTTAAACGAAGGGAGTATAATTTTATTTTGTTGTAGTTTTTTGAATATTTTCTCATACCTTTTCTTTTATATTTTGTCACGATTCTTTTATCAAAAAATTACATAACTATACTAACATATAATAGTTAGTTATGCTTCATAACTATCGCTCAATTCATTTTTGACAATCAAAAAAATATAATATTCTTTTATCTATTACATTCTCAATTTATTTAAAAAAATAATAAACTCAATATATCAATAATTATTTCCGAAGTTAATAGTTATTGATTGATTGTGGGTAACAAGAAACATGTGCATGACACCATAGATTGCTTCCCCAATGTGCACCAAACAAAGGGCTTCAACTTATTTATGAGTATTTTGGGACAGTTACACTCTTAGGGGTAGTTTGGTACAAAGATCAATAATGCAGAGATTAGTAATGCAGGAATTGATAATGCAGAGATTAGTAATGCAGGATTAGTAATGCATGGATTATTATTATCAAGTGTTTGGTTCATTATTTTTTAACTAGTTTTGTGTGTGGTTTAAAGATCTACAAAAAAATTCTTTCAAATTATACCCTTGAGTTGTTATGGAATTTTTGTATTTCATGTAATTGGGTCAAGGTAGATAATTGACGGATAATATTATTTTTTCATAGCATTTTTAACTAGATAGGAGAATAAAACTTTATTATCACATTCACTGCGTTCTCACTTAAATTATTTGAGAGTAAATAATTGTCATCTATAAATTGGAGTTAATATCTCAAAAGTCACACAACTATAATAATATATAGAGAAAATTTATTGAACTTTGTTTTTGTATCAATAAATTTTAAAAAAAATTCTTTATCATAAAATAAAATAAAAATAAACAATAGATATAGCAAGATTAATTAAACTATTTTTATATTCGAGATGTTTTATTTATATGTATATGCTCTTGTTTTAGACTACTTGTGTAATGTTTAAGGAACTTCCGTTAAGAGACAATATTTGACTTATGAATTGTTCTTAAATTCATACATCAACATTAGCATATTAGTCGGATTATCATATTTTATATTAATAATAAGTAGATTAAATAACTCATGTTTTAGAAATAAAAAGTTATATCTAAATAATAAAATTTGTCAATTAATTTATTTAAATAAATTTATTAGTATAAATATAAAATATAAAATCAAGAAAATAAACAAAATGATTAAAAGAATTTGAGGGGGTATTTTTGTCTTTATCTAGATTAGTCCCATGGTATTAAATTAATACCACCAAATGGAAGGTATTAGTTATACACCCTCTAATACCATGTAGGGTGTATAACTAATACATGGATTGATCCAAAATTCCTACCAAACATAGAATTAAATAATACCACACTTAATACTTGAATTATTTTCCTAATACTCCCTACCAAACGACCCCTTACAGTTGGAACTCTAAATATAGCACCAAAATATCTCACTTGCTTCAATGTTATATTGACAAATGACTAATGTTCTTTTTCAAAGCACTACTTCCTCTAGTTTATATTAAATAACTTCTTGACCACAAAAAATAAATAACGCGTTATTTTTTCAATAATATTCTTAATTTTAAATAATTCATTTACTTTAGACATAGAAAAAGTCTTTAACAATTCATTTATGCAGAATACGTGAATACGTGCTCTTTCACTTAATTTCTGTTGATATTTATGTTTTCACCTTTGAATTTGATAAGTAGAGACATAAAGTTATATAAAATTAAATAAGTAGATAAATATGTTCTATATGACATATCACACGTAGAATATCGTGTAGGATATGAATTACCATCGAAGACGCCATATAAGATGCTTGTGTCTACTAACACACTAAAAATTGATGGACATAATTAATACTAGCTGAAATCAAATTAAAAAATATTTTTATGTATTATTTAATTCATTTAATATGAACCAGAAAGAGTGAGTAGTATTCAAAATCCCGTTCTATAAATAAATAATCATATCCCTATTGACTTTGCCTCATCCATATGACCAATATCTCATTCAACAAAACAAAGGAAGATAGTAATGGAACTGGATTTTAATTAAAGAGATTGTTAAAGAATGATAAAAAGTCCTACATCGGTGGCTAATGAGATGGGTGGACTCCTTATAAGGCTTGGGTAATCCTCCACCCTTTAAGCTAGCTTTTGGGGTGTGAGTTAGGCCTAAGACCTAATTTAATGTTAAAGAATGACAAGAAGTCCCACATCGGTGGTTAATGAGATGGGTGGACTCCTTATAAGGCTTGAGCAAAAGCTCCTCCTTGTAATGTCTGCCCTTTGGCTAGACAAACTAGATCCCCATTTCGTATTTCTGTTAAGAAATCTACCTGTATTTTTGATCTTGTCCACATGGATGTATGGGGTCCTTATAGACACCCAACTCATAACGGTTTTCGATATTTTCTTACTATAGTGGATGATTTTTCTCGCATGACTTGGGTATATTTGATGAAACTGAAAAGTGACACTGTTGTACTGATCAGAAATTTTATCAATCTCATTAAAACTCAATTTGCAATATCTATTAAGTCCATTCGATCTGATAATGGTCTTGAATTTTTCAATAATCATTGTTTCTCCCTTTTCTCTTCCCTTGGTATCAGAGCAGGGCTCGTCTCACCCGATGTTGGGACCCCCGAAATCAAAATTGCCCACGCACCAGATGCTAAGCACTGGGCGTGAGGTGGGGTGTTAAAGAATGACAAAAAGTCCCACATCGGTGGTTAATGAGATGGGTGGACTCCTTATAAGGCTTGGACAATCCTCCATCCTTTGAGCTAGCTTTTGGGGTGTGAGTTAGGTCTAAGACCTAATTTAACAGAGATTATATCTGTTTGGTCATTTTAGCATGAAAATGAAGCTTGTTGGAGGAGATTCTGCTGGTGTTGTCACTGCTTTTTATGTAAGTTAATCATTTAGTAGTACGAGCCGAAATTTGATTTTGTAGTCCTTTATAAAAAAAATAATTTCTTTTAGATTCTTTTACAAGATATTTTAATTAAAACACAAAGTATCTGATGTTTTTTTTAAAAATTTAATTTGTAAGTGATTATAAGAGATCATATTCTTATACTGATGAATGTCTTTATTATCGATTATTTTGTCTGTTATCGTCGACCAATGCTGAACACGATGAGATCGATTTCGGAACAGAACCGGTCAGCCATACATATTGCAGACTAATGTGTTCACAGGAGGCAAAGGAGATAGAGAACAGAGGATTTATCTTTGGTTTGATCCAACTAAGGACTTTCATTCATATTCTGTTCTTTGGAACACTTACCAAATTGCGTATGTTAGATATTTTCTTTTGATAGAAAGTGCGTGGTATGTAAATCTTGCTCCTATCTTAATAGAGACTAAAGAAACGAAAGTACTGACAACAAAAATAGTATAATAACCCAATTAATTATTTATTCTTTAATAAAACAATCAGGTCAAATGTTACTCCCTCCGTTTAAAAAAGAATGAACTTTATTCCTTTTTAGTCTATTTAAAAAAGAATAATCTATTTTTTTTGTAACAGCTTTCCACGTGGCATGTTTAAGACCACAAAATTAAAAGACAATTTTATAAATTTGACATAACTTTAATTTAGGAACATATGATAAAAAAATTTCTTTATTTTCTTTAACTCCGTATCAAGTTAAACTAAACTATTCTTTGTGAAAAGGAAAAAGTATTTTCTTAATGTGTTCCAAGTCAAATATGCAAGTAATAGTGAGTAGTGGGGGGGGGGGGGTCATAGTATTGAAATTTTCCATTAGGATGAGAGAAAATTGTTTGACTACTTATTAACACTATATTCTAAAGTTCTGAATATGTCAAATTCAAAATTTTAAAGATTTTAAAGTTTGTACCACACATTGAGGGCTTTGTTCCTAACAAATTTCATGGAAGCCAATCAAATGTTAACCAAAATTCAAAAGCCTGAAGCAATTTATTACTAAAAAAATGAACATATCATTTAATTTACCTCTTATCTTTGCCATAGAGTCAACCTTATCAATAGATCTAACATATCTTCATTTATATTATTTAGTAGTATAATATTTGGCACTGAATCCATCTTTGTCTATCAATAAGAAGTTGAGACACCTATAAACAAGGCTTCTAAATTTGTTGAAAATATCATTGTTGCAAAAGAAAATTCGGGGTTGGGGAGGGGGGGTCCAGGGTAAGGTGAAAAAATAAATATTTGAAATTGAAAATATTTTTTTAAAAACTAACTTAATTTTGGGGGGGGGGGGTAGGGGGGGGGTTGATAGGGGGGATGATGGCAGGGGGTCCAGGGTATGGTGAAAAAATAAATATTTGAAGTTGAAAAATATTTTAAAAATAAACTTAATACTTGGAGGGGGGAGGGTTGGTAGGGGGTAGGGGTAGGGGGCTGGTACGAGGGTGGGGGGTCGAGGGGAGGGGAAAAAAAATGAAAATTTGAAGTCGAAAATATTTTTTAAAAATAAACTTAAATTATTATTTTTTGGGGGGGGAGGGGGGGAGGGGACTGGTATGGGGGTGGGTAGGGGGTCGAGGGTAGGGGTGAAAAAATAAAATTTTTAAGCTCAAAATATTTTTTAAAAATAAACTTTATAATTATTTTTTGGGGGTGGGGGTGGGGGATCGGGGATTGAAATATTAATAGGGACCCATAAAAGTTTTGAAAAATCGCTTCTAAAACTTGGCAACAGACGATTTCTTAAAAATTTTGAGAAAACTTGCAATACCCATATATGACCCGTAGTTTTCCCATAAAATACCCATATTTAAAAGGGAAAATGACGCGGCTAAGCAAACTTATACTATTTAATTACTCATCATAACTATATTTGCTATAATTACCACTCGCGACTAACATTATACATTAATTACGTGGGTTGATTTCGAGTTTGTAAAATTAGTCATGTTTATATGTGTATAATTCACCAGGATATAAAATACATATGTATGATATACAATCATCTAACCAATATACATATACAATTCACCTTTCTCTCACTCTTTTCCCCCTCTCTCTGCCTCTCTCCTCTCTCTCTCAGTCTCGCTCGCCTCTCTCCTCCATATAACATGTAGCTACAAAATTGTAATTATCAAACTATAGCTATGGAGAGTAATTAATTATTTTAAAGTAGCTATATGTGAAAGTTTTCCTATTTAAAATTACTCTTTCAATCCATATTTGATGAATTATTTGGACGGGTTAGTGAAAAGTGAACTTAAATTGCAAGCACTAATTGTTGCTACGATGCTCAACAAATATAACTATCAAAGACATAAGTATTTTGATAGTCACATTTATTGAGTATCACAACACAAACAAAAGACAAGTCCCATGATCATCTACCACCAAAATGTTGATAATTTCAAGTAGATTTAGAAGACTTCTTCATAGGCGTCTCAACATCGATTAATAGACACAGATGACTTTGTGTCAAAGATTATACTAGTTAATAAAATATGAAGATCTATTAGATCAAACTAAAAATGACAATTGTGGAGGTGTAGTAGATGGTTTTGACTAATTTATAGATATTCACCTTAGACCAAAAAAGAGAACAATTTATGTTCTTCTTTCCCACAATCGTGTGTAAATACATTTTCAAGAAAATCTACAAAAAGAATACTTTTATTAAAAGTTCAAATGTCTAGATTTTCTTACCATATTATATTAGAATATATATACCACTTTAGTGATTTTGTTACTATAGTTACAACATCCACTATTAGATCTTTTGCCTATAGTTATTGTCACCCATTCATTTTTTTTTATTTTTTTTTAATTTGTACATATTTTTTGGTAAGATTTTAAGTGGATGGTTAACTAGTTGATTATGATTTCACATTTATACACACTTGCATGATAGGAATTTAATTTGATTGATGACCAAGTCTGTAATGGCCTTTAACTAAAGCAAAATGTTCTTAAAATACAGAAGTGAAATTACATGAATTTCATTGGTGCATCTTTTTTTTATACTATATCTCCAAAGTGATATTGTTGTAAGGTTAATTGAGTAATACAAATATGTTTTTTTAATAATTAAACTTTTAGATAAGATTGTTATACTCTGAAATATGATCTTAGCATGCGCTTTCCCTTTGTTATGAAAACAATCAACTATCACCTACTTTAAATCAGGTCGGAATGCTTTATGCACATTCACTTTCCCCTTGTTATGATACTAAACTTGTTCTTCGCCTATAAACAAGTAATATATATAACACATAATTAAATCCAAATGACCTAATTACATCTGGATTAGAACTAAATTCCAAACTCCAAGCCAAAATCATGATAATCCAATCAGATTCAGGGCTTTTTCCACCATTAATTCTCCTAAAACTACCAATTCAATGGTCACATCACTGAATAAATATAAATAAATTAAGAACAAATATTTTTTCAAAACAACCCGAGGCCTTACACCCCAAAATCTTCATAAATCCAGATTTTTCCATCTTTGATGAATAGAAACCCTCCCCTAAGGCCATAAATAGCACCTCCAAGGCCTAGAAATCAAAGTACTAAAATAGGGAAATAGATTACCTACCTTTACAAAGTCTGAATTTCGATCTAAGTCGCCTTTGCTCTTCTCCAAAATGTGATTGTTGAATAAAAAGCGGTTATGGAGAACTTTCTATTTTAAGTGCGACTAACCCCACTATAACGGCCCAATGTTGCTATAGCGGCAGTGTTGTAGTGGGACCTTCCACTATAGAGGAAATTAATTCAACCGCTATGACAACTTGATTGGGAGAGAAACTCAAAAATCTCTTAAGAAATTTTCATTCCGCGACATACCTTCGAACCTCCACGTTCTAAGCCAATCCCTTCACATCAAATTCAATATTAGAAGTCCTAGTCACCGGAATTTGCTTTTGAACGGTCCTACATACTTCTTAACCTCTTAGCTAACAAAAAGATCAACTCAAGCTTAGAAATTTTACCTAATTCTACCCTGGATTCCCCTAGACCTCACATTACTTAGATTTTATTTGGTCTAGCCTAGTCTGAAATTTTTAACTCACTAGTCACTACTCCAAAAATTTTCTTGCCCAATTTCTTTCACTAACCACTTACCCATAACGATAAGGAGGTTGTTACAAAACGAAACAACAATAATACTCCCTCTGTTTACTTGTTCACTATTCGAAAAACTAGATTTGTACTCTCTCTCTATATAGCACAATCTTTAGTTCTACTCAAATTTTGTACTCTATAAGGTGCTTTTTCATAGTTTAAATTTTTAATTGACACCTTCATTAATTTGATCAAGTAACATAATATCCTTAGCAAATAGCATTTTCCATGGAACCTTAATCATATTATATTTGTTAATTACTTATCCTTTATTTGCGTATATAGTGGATCAATGTTGATGCCTTTTGTAGAGCCACTATTGTTAAAAATTTCTTTGTATCTCCAGCAACTTTTCTTACACTAGTGATGACTCCTTTGTACATGTCCCATATAACAATTATATATTTAATATGAATTTTTTAAATCTTAATCATCCAAATAAAATCGTTGATGCTAATGCAATTAACGAGTGATCTATTATGCAAGAAAAATATAGAAACATTACAAAACTTTTAACAATGTTATATATGATAGATTTTCTTACAAATGTATTCACACTTGATTTTTGTATTATCATTTTCCCATCCCGCACCTCCCCTTGACCCTCCTAACCCCCCCCCCCTCCCATCACATTCCATCACCTTAATGTTTTGCTAGATAACATTTAAATACTTTTGAGATAATAGTATTTTTATTTACCTATAACATATGAAAAATCAGTAAGCAATTCACTTAGTTCGAAAAAACATATTTTAGGGGTCTAGGTCAAGTCCTCCGCCACGACCGATTGCTCTTATCCTTCCTTCGCTGACACTGAAGAGAGAGTGCACTCCCCAAGCCAAGGATGAGTGCCGAAGAGAAGATGTGCAAGCTAGAGAAGATGTGCAAGCTAGTCTATCAGAAGGAGAAAGCGAAGGAGTGATATTTTAGGTTTCATTATGGAGGACTGAAGACCAAGCCAATCTCGAAATAAAAAAGAAAACTTATTGCAATACGAACGTGAACATATGCTTTCTCATAGACTATCAAACACAATTGCACTGTGTTCATGCGAAAATATCGAAATTCTCTTAAAATTAAGAGAAGAGCACAAATCTTTTATCTCATTAACCGGCTATGCAAGAAGAGCTACTAAGAAACCTAATGAAAGATAATGGAAAATTGAGTCCAGAGACACGTGGTTTCATCTATTTTGCTCTACTTATGATAATAATGGCACATATTTATCATATTGGTTAAAAATTATTGGATAAAATTCGAGAAAGGAGTGTATAGACGTTTTTCGAGTAGACAAATACTATATGATTTGAATAGTCAAATCGATTCCACTTTAAATTTAATTTCTCGAACTCAAAATGGAGGCTTTCTTTACCAAGAGAGGAACCAACACCAGGTATAGAAATAGGGTAAAAATAAACGGAGTCTACGAATTAATTTTTTTTCTTAAACTAAAAGGCATTTGTAAAAATAGAATCTTGGCATAGTATAAGAAATTTCCTCATTGGCTCTCCCCTGATTAAATAAATAATAATCAAATATACAAATCTAAAATGTAATTTTTCAATCGTGATAGCTAATGATTTTGATTAAAATAAGTAGAAGCAAATGATTAAAAAAAAGTAGAGCAAATGATACAATAGAAATAGAAGGAGACAACATAATTACTAGTAAAGATTAAAGAATACAACGTTCAAATCAACTTCAACTAGGAAATAGCAACACTAATATTAAGATCTAATGAACTAGCTATCACTAATTTCTAGATTTGTCTCGTCAATAAGGATCCTATAGAATAATCATAAAAATTGGTTCTTATGTAACTCATAAAAATTGTAATTAATCAAATCATACCAATTGGTGTTTGGTTCATAGTGCATGTTTTCGAGAGGAAATGATGGAAGATTCAATCCATTGTTTAATGTTGCTTCATAATAGGAATTATTATTTATGCCAATATTATTGTGATAAGTTGGCTGAGATTCTCCACATGAATTCATAGTTTCTTCATAAGGAAGATTCGCGACCGCCCATGAATTGATAGAATTCCATACCTGATCTCCTGAATTGATAGGGTTTTCAACTTCCGTCCCTGAATTGATAGGGTTTTCAACCTCCGCCCCTGAATTGATAGAATTGATAGGGTTTTCAACCTCCACTGAATTGATAGGGTTTTCAACCTCTGATGAATTCATAGAATCTTCTTGCTCGTGGTCGACATCCTTACCAAGAGTTTTGGATGACTTGTTAGCTTTCTTGTAAATCTTACATAGAACCCAATCGTCGAGCTACAATAACAAAAATGATAACTATAATTCTAGTAAAATGAAAACTTAATTAAGTGTATAATATATGTAAACTAGAAAATAAAACAGATAACATGGTAAACACTATTGAATTAAATTGTTAAATTGAAAAAAAATATATATACATATATAATTTACCCTCATGTCAGATGCATGCGTTTTGATCATGCGCGATTCATCGACTCTAAATTCGTGCATAATCCAATTTGTTTTAATACCGTTGGGAGGTTTACCTTGGTAGAAAACCAAAGCCTTTCGAAATCCGACTTTAAGATTTTTGTGTATAATAGGCTTGTCAGCTCCAGTAGCCTTCCAGTATCCTGTTCCAGCAGCACGATTTGGTCTTTCACCATTAGGATATTTCCTAACCCTTGGAGTAAAAAAGTACCATTCCTTTTCTCCCAACATTGAATAGTTCTCTATTTCATTTGTCAAAAAAAAAAAAAAAATTAATTAGAAAGTTAAAGAAAAGATTATCCATTATCTAAGAATAACTCAATAATGCAAAATGTAACCATATCTATTTACGAAAAGAATGGGCAAAAAATAGATACAAAAAGAATCACTTAAAAAAGTTTATATTAATTGAGATCTTTGGTATTAATTGATATCTTTTATTGGTATTGGAATTAGATATTGGTATTGGAATTAGACTCATGAATTTAATGAAAAATATTACTATTTATTTATGAAAATTACTTTTTAGGTACATATTGATCTCGTGTGTTTACTTATTTATTTATGAAAAATTACTTTTTAGGTACATATTGATCTCGTGTGTTTACTATATATTTTTAAAGGTTAAATGGGTATGTAAAGTAGAAAAGATGTTAGATCTGTATAAATCTAAGCAATCTTTTAGCAAAGAAAAAAAATAATAATTAAAAATGCTAAGAAAGATAGAATAATCTTGATTAAGATTTCATGTAATTTGATAATAAACAATTTTATGAACAAATATGAACTACAAGAAAATATTTATTTTACATATACATAAACTCTAACAATTGAAAATTATTGGACATGACTTAAAAGTTAATGTCATGTAAACAAAAACAAAGATAATAATGAAGTTTTTTGAATATGAGAACAAGTAAAACTAGATTTGTTTAACATATACATAATCGATAAGGAAGAAGAAAGAAAACCTGCAAGCTCATGAGGACAAAACTTGTAGAGATTAACGTCTTTGATTATGTTGTATGGTATAAGTTGGTTCATTACTTTTTTCTTGAGATAATGAAGAATAAGTTCTTCATCATGTGGACAAAAACGATAACCTGGTGGATAAACAAAGTTGTTATTATCCCTTGTTTCAACCATATTAGGGTTAGGAGAAAAATGTTTCACAAACAAACTTATTATACCTCATGGACTCTTATAATATACACTCCTTAATATTCTAATACGGTTAAAAACGGATTATAAAATTTTGTTTGAATTTCAAAATAAGATTTACGATATATTTTCATCTTATCTAATTACTTAGGCTTTTATATATTTTAAAAAGAAAAGAAAAGAAAATGTGGCCATCTTCTAAATGATTTTTTTTTATAGAAAAAGTCGGATCATCTCTTAATTAAATAAATTTGCAAACGATCAATGTAGTTTATCATATCGTTTTTACTACTCCCTTCGTCTTATTTTATAAATAGATGGAACACGATACTTGTCATTTTATAAAATTTATGCATAAATTATCATATGTTGCCTATTATACCCTTGATAGAGTAGTCAATTAATCTTGAAAATGTATTTATCATTTATTATATAGTTGACTTAAGAAAACATTAAATAAAGATAAAAGGATGAAGTTTATAAAATGAGATGGAGGAAGTAATTATTAATCATAATTAATATTGAACATTAGGGACTTTTTGGCCCGCTAATTAAGATTTTGCTAACTTCTAGAACTACTCAAAGTTTAGTTAATTATTAAATGAAAAAAATATATCCTTTATTTTCAAATCATTTTTCTGGAAAATTTTGTCATCTGATTTGTGTGTTTTATTTTCTTAAAATCAGTATATTTATAATTTAGTTGATATGACTAGCTTTTATATATATATATATATATATATATATATATATATATATATATTTTAAAGTATTTTTTTTTAGATTGTTAAAGTTAAGAAGCCCTTATAATTAGTTAAACATATATAATTTATCTCTTTTCAAAGTTATCAATTTCAAAAAAAATTCAAACACTAATTTTGCTAAAATACCAGAGGACCAGGTTCCTTCACCCATTTATCCCTTTTAAGCAAATAAAATTGAGAAAATTACATAAATAACAAAGATAATAATCCCTTTTAAGCAAATAAAATTGAAAAAAGTTCATAAATAACGTCAAAGATAATAATTCCTTTTAAGCAAATAAAATTGAAAGAATTCATAAATAACAAAGATAATAAACATCATAAGGCTTTATAATTATATTTCGTTTGTTAATATATAAACAGAGTAATTCATTAATAATTTTTCATAAATTCTATACAAATAGTTAGAGTAACCATATATAAATTCTGATTTTATACAATCAGAAATCGAAATAAATAAAAATTGAATTTATACAATTAAAAACTAAATTATACAAGTTGTAAATTCATATCATCAGAAAACCAAAAAGAAAATTTCACAAAACTATAACTATAAATTAAATTAATCAAAATTATAACTACATTACATAATATACTCTAGATATTACTCTTTTTTTTCTTTTCTCGTGTATCTTCTTCTCTTTCTTTTGTTTGTTTCTTGTTTTCTTTTTTAAAAAAAACCAACATAAATTAAAACCACGTGTAAGATTTAAATCAAAACATGATTAGATAAAATTACTATTCGTGAACTCTTTTACCATTATTACTATTGCTATTATTAGTATTGTTTTTGTTGTTGTTATTAGTATTATTATTAATGATAAATAATAATACTAATAACAATAATAGTATATTTTATATTAAATAAATTCAAATATCATATATGAAAATACAATTTTGTGAAATAGTAAAAGTTTATTTTAGAATCCTTCTACTTATGAATTTCTATTTTTTTTCATATTTACTATTAACAAAAAGATAAAATAAATTAACAAAAGATACAAAAAAGAAAAAAAATACTATAATTACAAAGCATGTCCAGATTACTAGTTCATCTAATGAATAATATTACTCCAAGAAAACAAAGCAATCAATAAATAAAAGACACTCATATCATAATTCACAACCATGTGAAAAGATTACATTTTTATAAACGAGTGATGTGATTAACCAAAGACAATTAATTTTTTCTTTCACACTGAACTGAAAATCATGTTATATGTGTTCAGACATATGCTCCTTTATTGAAATTTGAATATTTTCATAATCAAGATGAAAAATAAAATTCAAATTCTTGTTATTTGTATGGCTCGTTCTTATATATTTCTTATTCATCAACTTCTCTCATGTAAAACACATCTCTTGGTTGTAGATATATATATGGTTACACACCATTATTTATTAGTTTCATCATCGATATAGTAAATCATATTTGCTTATGATGCTTCAATATAAGGATCATTAGACTCACGCATTGGGAGGGTACGACTTAGACCACAATCTCTACATTCTCATTCTCAACATTCAAGGCTATTCCTTTCACACTACTGGCAAATTCAACCATTTCCTCAGCTTAAATCTCGTTCAATCTATAAACATGTGCAATCCAATCCCCATCCTCGCGATAGCTAGTGTGAATTAATTTAGAAAAATTGCATGTGTTTCATTGCTTTGTTATGAGTTAAATTATTCATGAGTTGAGAAGAGTCAAGGTAACTGTTTCTTTCAGAATCTTTTTGAGCCTATGTTATGTTTAGCATTTCAACTCGCATATCGTCCTATGATGCAGATGCAAGTAACTAGGATTGACATCCATCACACCATTGATCCAGTGAGCAGCTCATAGTCAGTTGGTGAGCCTCCTTGCATTCCGGAGGACTCTTTTTATCACTTACTTTCTGGTTTTTAGTTGTTAGGATGATCGGGGGTCTATCCCGATATCCCTCCTTGTTTTAGAGGCTTTATAGACATATAATTATATATAGTTCTCTGGTCTTATTCATTTCAGTTGTATTCGTTATTTCACTTGTATTCGTTTAAGACTTGAGTTGTCATTTTTGGCTAAGATATTATTTATTAAGTTATTTCATGAGTTATATATCTTGTGTTTAAGTCTTCCGTTGAGTAAGTAAGTCAGCCAAGGGTTCGATTGAGGCCAACAATGATTTTCGAGTGTCGATTTCGCCCAGAGTGTAGGCTCGAAGCGTGATAAAACATTGATAAATATAAAAAATAATAATAGTAAATTGATTTACTACTAGATCAATAAAATAAAACAAAATTTATATGCGATGGATAACAATGATGGTTGTTGATGTCAATTAGGGATGATGTTAGCTAATGGTTGTGGTAGAAACAGTTTAGCGGTTATTGTGCTTTTTGTAGTAGTTGATGATGATAGTAACTGGTGTGGTGGCTAATAGTTGTGGTGAACAAAAATGATGTGGTGAACAATAATGGTGGTTGGCAATATATAGTATTTAGTAATGGAGAGGATTTGTCGATTATGATTAGTGATAATTATGATAATAGTAGTTGGTGATAGTGAAATACAACTACTGATGAAATTTATCCTATTTGTAGTAAAAAATTGTGTAATATTTATTCTATCATATACGCAAATATTACATTTATTTTAATGTTAATTATTATTCTCAATAAGAATATATTTATTATTTGATGTGATATACACGTGCTAACGTGCAATGCATGTACACTAAAATAATTAGATAAAAGTGTGAAAGCAAATATAAAACACAAATTTACTTATACAATCCAAATCCAAAGTGATCAAGCCATGAAGATACTAATATTTAGAATACAAAATACGATACATGGCTCGATAATGTACTAGTCTATTAAAGAGGAAGTATCCTCCAGGATAGTGACTCGTTATGTACTCGACCTAATTAGGTGCTTGATTTTAATTGTGATGACGATTCATAAATATATCTAAAGTTAAAATTTATAATATATCATAAATTTTAAGATAAAATTCTAAGTATGTTTTTTTTTAGTTCACACTATCATTTTTCTTTATATAGTAAACTATAAATTTATAATGTTAAGATTAATTCTACATACATTTTTTAATGGACGTATAGAAATAATTATTCTTAAAAAAATTGAGTGAGTGAGTATGAATGCGTTAAATATCATTTTACAAGTCTTTTTAATATCAAATTTCATTATCTTCTTGTATATTGACATAAATATCATTTTCAAAACTTTTTAATATCAAATTTTATTATTTTCTTTTACATTGACACAAGAGTGCATTAAATGTTCTTTTCAAAGTTTTGAATTTTAATTTCTTTATTTGGAATTACGATCAAGTTTAATTCTTAAGAAAAAACATTCTGATAACCATTATAAAATTAATGTCTCAAAAGATTATAATTAATATTTAATTTTTATTTTCATGATATTAGAAATCAAGTAAATTCCTTTCTTAGTTTTTAAGTTTTTACTTTTTAGTTAGAATATTATTACTTTTTTGTTTTTGTAGGACTTTGCCAACTATTTTAGAACCTTGAATTAAATTATTTAAATATAATATCTATAAAAAAGTTTTGTGATAACATATTCAAGGTATTGTATCACAATAAATGGCTAAAATTTCACTAACTTAAAAGATATTTATAATATAATATAAATAAAGTATAAATAACAAACATAATTTATTTTTTCTCTCGTTATATTAAGTTTGTGGCTATGAAGTGCTTCCGGCAACATAACGCATCCAACATAGATATTTTCTAATTTTTAATCTCAAATAATAATCAATAGAAAAAGTTTCACATAAAAATCAAAATTATATATGTTTGTAAAAATACAAAATTCAAATGAATGACACAACTACATAACAACATCTATTTGATAAAGAGATCCTTTATTTTTGGAATACCTAATCATTTAGGAGAAAGAAAGTTATAAATAAAAAACTCTATAATAGTTAAGTATAATTAGGTTCCAAATATGATCACACAAAAATCTTATGTTTGTTTCAATTTTATTTGGAAAAAAAAACCCAACATAGATTAAAAACACTGTAATATATTTTGTTTGATTAGGTTCCAAATATGATAACACAAAAATCCTATGTTTGTTTCATTTTTTTCCGAAAAAACAACATAAATTTAAAATACTGTAAAATATTTAAAGTCAAAACATGATTATATAAAATTAGTACGGATTATTGCTATCGTTACAGCCGTGGTTGTTTTTGTCGTTATTATTATCAATAATAAATAATAACATTAATAACAATGATACTATATTTTGTTTAGTATCGATAAATTCAAATATTATATCTGAAAATATAAGTTTATAAATAGTATAAGTTCATTTAGAATTCTTCCACCTATTAATTTCTATTTAATCTAATAAAAAAATAGTTCTTTTAAAATGTCTAATGAATTTTCAAATTCGAATACTTTTAATTCAAAAATTTTATTACAGTATTTACTATCTTTGTTTTAAAATTACCCTTGCCATTTGACTTAACCATACTCTCCTTGAAAATATAAGTATATGAAATAGTAAAAGTTCATTTAGAATTCTTCTACCTATGAGTTTCTATTTTTAATCTAATTAAAAAAATAGTTCTTTTAAAAAGTCAATTTTCAAATTCGAATACTTTTATTTCAAAAAATTTATTACAGTATTTACTAACTTTGTTTTTAATTACTTATGTTCTTTATTGGAATTTGGATATTTTCATAATGAAGAACAATAATAAAATTTAAATTTTTGTTATTGGTATGGCTCGTTCTCATATAGTACTTTTTCATGAGTTCGGAGTCTAAATGGTACAACATATTAATAAAAATTCTAAAACGGTACATAAAATTTTATATTAACCAAAACGGCAAAATCGCTGCACCAACAGCGATTTACTCCACCGGAAAAAGCAAAATCGCTGCCTCTGCAGCGAAAATGTGAATTTTTTTAAAAAAATAAATGAAACCGCTACCTAGGCAGCGATTTTAATTTTTTTTTTTTTTTTAAATCGCTGCCTAGGCAGCGATTTATAATTTCTTTAAATTTTTTTTTTAAAAAAAATAAGGAAAATCGCTGCCAAAGCAGCGATTTACCAAAATTTTTTTTTTTTTTACAAAATCGCTGCATGTGCAGCGACTTCATTTTTTTAAATTAATTTTTAAAAAAAATAAATGAAAAAGCGATTTTATTTTTTAAAAATAAAATAAAAATCACTGGAAGCCACTTTCTTAAAAAAAAATATTATAATTTTTTTTTAATTTATAAAATCGCTGGTTTAATTTTTTTTTTAAAAAATAAATATTTTTTTTTTGAAAACAAGATTTACCAAAAAAAAAAATCGCTGCCTAGGCAGCGATTTCCATATTTTTTTTTAAAAAAAATTAAAAAAATTTGAAATCGCTGCCTTTCCATATTTTAAAAAAAAAAATTTTTTTTTTGGTAAATCGCTACCTTTGGCAGCGATTTTCCTTATTTTAAATTTTTTTTTTTTTTTAAAAGAAATTGTAAATCGCTGCCTAGGCAGCGATTTTTTTTTTAAAAATTTTAAAATCGCTGCCTAGGTAGCGATTTCATTTTTTTTAAAAAAGAAATTCACATTTTGCAAAATCGCTGCAGAGTCAGCGATTTTGCTTTTTCCGGTGGAGTAAATCGCTGTTGGTGCAGCGATTTTGCCGTTTTGGATAATATAAAATTTTATATATACCGTTTTAAAATTTTTGTTAATATTTTATACCCTTTAGGCTCCGGACTCACTTTTTCATCATCTTCTCTAGGGGTGTCAAAAACATCTCTTATTTGTAAATATATAGTTACACCATTATTTATCAGTTTCATCATGAATATAGTAGAACTATAAAATTTGTTTGAATTTCAAAAAAGATAAAGATTAGGTAAATATTTTCATCATATCTAGTTACTTAGGCTTATATATTTTAAAATAAAAGAAAAATGCCTATCTAATTTTTTTTGAAAAAACAGTACTGTCATCTCTTAATTAAATTTGCAAGCGTCAACGCAGTTTATCATATGGTTTTTTTCTCATTATTAATCATAAAATTGACCATTAGGGACTGCTAATTAGGAATGTAGTATATCTAAAACTATTCAAAGATTAGTTACTTTTATTAAAAAAAAAATTAAAAAAAGATCCTTTATTTTCAAATATTTTACGGGGAAATTTCGTCATCTGATTTGTGTGTGTTTTATTTTCTTAAAATCAGTCAATTTACAATTTAGTTGATATGACTAGTTAGTTTTTTTATAATTTTAAAGTAATTCTTGTTAGATTGTTAAAAATTAAAGAAGCCTGATAATTAGTTAAATATAAAATTTATCTCTTTTCAAAAAGTTTTCAAACATGAATTTTGCTAAAATACCGAAGGACCAGGTTCCTTCAGCCATGATCCCTTTTAAAAAGATAAGGTTGAGAAAATTTAAGAAATAGCAAAGATGGGTGATAACATAAGGCTCTATAGTTATAGTTTTAATAGTTGCGCTTTATATTATAATTTTGTTTGTTATGGAGGTTGGGGTTTGTATATTTTGTTGGCAAATATACAAATAACGTAAGTATATAAAAAGGAAGGTTGCGGTTCATACATTTTGCTTGCCTATTTACATATTTCACTTGTATATTATGTTTGCGAATATTACAAATTAATTATGTTAAAATACCAAAGGACCAGGTTCCTTCAGCCATGATCCCTTTTAAGCAAATAAAATTGAGAAAAAAAATCAGAAATAACAAAGATAATAAACATCATAAGGCTATATAGCTATAGTTTTGGTAATTGTGGTCCATACTTATAGTTTTTTTTTTGCTATGAAGATTGCAGTTTCTATATTTTGCTTGCAAAAATACAAACAAGGTAAGTATATGCAAATAGAGGTTGCGGTTTGAATATTCGCTTGCCCATTTATATATTTCGCTTGCAAATATACTAACAAGGTAATTATTTACAAATGGAGGTTGCGGTTTGTATATTTCACTTGCCCATTTGTATATTTCGCTTGTCCGTTGTAACGACCCTCTTAGTCGTTTTATAAAATTTAAATATTATTTTTATATTAACCTTTTTAGTAGCTTTTATAAATAATTTATGACTTATAAAAATGAATGACATGATTTTCGAATTTAATAAAGAATTATTTTATTGCTAATAATAATAGAAAAGGAAAATAAATAAATGAAAAAATAATAAACTAAAATTTTAAAGAAATAAGGGGCAATGCCCTCTATTGTTGAAAGTAAACTACCGACGAAACAGATAAAAGAAAAACATATTGTGGCTGATGAGTACATGGAATAATTGTTAGGAGATTATATACAAATTAATATGCTAAACTTAACTCTAAATCTCTTGGTACATGCATTAATTGTTAGGAGATTAGATACAAATTAATTATATCTATTGATGGTTGGGCAAGAAAAGGTGAATTGTTGAGTTTAAATTAGTTTTCCATTAACTGCTAAGGATGCAAAGGTTTCTAAAGTAGGGGGACAAATTTCATTATCTTCTTGTATATTAACATAAATATCATTTTCAAGACTTTTTAATATCAAATTCCATTATTTTCTTTTATATTGACACAAGAATGCATTATCAACATGGGTTGTGGTGTACTGGTGGGAGTGCTTCATCCTTAATCAAAAGTTTTGGGTTCGAGTCCTGGGTATGGAGAAAATCATGTTGGGAGCGCCATCTCTGAATGGGCCATGCAGTGCGCTATCCGAATTTAGTCGGAGCTCCAATGTGTACTCCGAACACCGGATGAGAAACAAAAAAAAAGGACACAAGAATGCATTTAATGTTCTTTTCAAAGTTTGAATTTAATTTCTATATTCGAATTACAATTAAGTTTAATTCTAAGGCAAACGCATTCTTATAACCATTAGAAAACTAATGTCTCAAAAGATCACAATGAATATTTAATTTGTATTGTCATGACAATAGAGATCTAGTAAATTCCTTTCTAGTTTTTAAGTTTTTAGTTACATTTTTTTTTCTGTTTTGTTTTTGTAGAACTTTGCCTACTATTTTAGGACCTTGAATTAAATTACTTAAATATCATTTCTATAAATAAGATTTGTGATAACTATTTAAGGTATTGTATTTCAATAAATGGCTAACATTTTATTAACCTGAAAAAATACTTTATAATATAAATAAAGTGTAAATGACAGATATAATTTATTTTTTTCTTGTTATATTTCGTGTCGTTCTGAAGTGTTTCATGATATAACACATCCAACAAAGAGGTTTTATTTTATTGAATTAATAATGAATAGTTATAAAAAATAAAGTAGCATAATTCAGTATTGAGTATCAATATTCAAGAATAACTCAACAATGCAAAATGTAACAATATTTTTTTAAAGATCTATTTATGAAATTTTTCAAAAATAAATGGAAAAAAATATCCAATACTCAAAGTAACTCAATAATGCAAAATGTAACAATATTTTTTAAAGATCTATTTATGAATTTTTATAAAAATAAATGGAAAAATTTATATAAAAAAAATCTCTTAGAAGTTTATACTAGCAATTAATTGAGATCTTTTATTGGAATTACACTCTTATAAATAGTGGTGGAGCATTCATTACAATACATTCAACGAAAAATATTGCTATTTATATAATAATTACCTTTTTAAGTATATATATAATAGATATTGATTTATTTTACTAGTTCGTGTGTTTACTAAAGATAATTTATTTTTAGATGTTTATAAAAACGGTAAAAAGGTATGTAGAGTGGAAAAGAGGTTAGATTTCTATAAATCTAATTATCTAAGCAGTCTTTTAGCAAACAAAAAGATAACAATTAAAAATGCTAAGAAAGATAGAATAATCTTTCTTTTCTCATGTATCTTCTTTTCTTTCTTTTGTTTGTTTAAAATCACATGAAATATATTTTAATCAAAACATGTTAGATAAAATTACTATTCGTGAACTTTTTTACCACTATTACTATTGCTATTATTACGATTGTTTTTTTTTGATGTTATTATTATTATTAATGATAAATAATAATACTAATAACAATAATAGTATATTTTATATAATATTAAAATTAAATAAATTCAAATATCATATATGAAAGTACAATTTTGTGAAATAGTAAAAGTTTATTTTTAGAATCCTCTGCTTTATGAATTTCTATTTTAATCTAAAAAAAAGTTAGTTCGTTTTAATAATTTAATGAATTTTCAAATTCAAATACTTTCAATACAAAAATTTTACGCTATATTTGTTAATTTTGTGTTAAAATTATCAATTAATTTTTCATTAGCTTGCCACTTGACTTAACCGTATTACAAATTATTCTCCTTTATTTTAGTAACTTAAGCGGTTGTCAGTCACTACAATTATTTCAAATTAATTTCTCTCCTGCAGACTGGTATGTTATGCATTTTTCTGCACAAATACACCTGTGAACATAATTTTTTTTCTTTATATTTACGATTAACAAAAAGATAAAATAAATTAACAAAAGATACAAAAAAAAAATACTATAATTACAAAGCTTGTCCAGATTACTAGTTCATCTAGTGAATAATATTACTCCAAGAAAACAACAGTAATCAATAGTCTAAAATACAACAAAAAAATAAATAAAAGAAACTTGTTGGGAAAACGCGGACAAGCACAACAATATATATGGTAAAAGTAATGGAAATAAAATGGGAAAATAACGACACCAAAATTTTACGTGGAAACCCTTCTAAATAAGGGAAAAAACCACGGCCAAGAGGAGCAACTAATATTACTATAGTAAGGAATTTTACACTGTGTAGTCACGAATACAATACTCAAAGTGACTACTACACACTCAAAAGAAACAACACTCTTTTGGTTTCTGTCTTACTAAAATATCGCTCACACTCTATTTTTCTTCACAGACTATTCTTTTGTATAGTCTATGGAATACCTCACTTTGCTCTCAAAATGGTTTTTCTCTCTAACTTGGTGTGTTCTACAAATGAGCAAGAATGCTCTATTTATAGAAGGATAAAACCATGCCTATGTCACTAATGACATAGGTAAATATAGCAAAGTCAAAAATGGTTGCAAATCTTACCAATTTGCCAACTACCAAGTCTTAATTTTCAACTCTTATCACTATTCCTTTTTAACAATTACTTGTACCAATTGAATAGCTAAAGTTGACCAAAAAATGGGATGGATTCAACAAATCTCCCCCTCCAGTCCCATTTACTGGAAGAAGGTATCTTCATCTTCTTTAGAGAGAGCTTACCCACAAGTTCTTTGCATAAATCGAACTTGTCTTTCGGTATCGTCTTGGTCAGCATATCTGCAGGATTTCACTTGTGTGGATTTTTTGACGTGAAATGATTCACTCTCCACTTCCTCACGAATCCAATGATATCTGACGTCGATGTGTTTTGTTCTTGCATGGTACATGGAGTTCTTGCTCAAGTCTATTGCACTTTGGCTGTCACAATAGACAATATACTCCATCTGATTCAAACCAAGCTCTTGAAGAAATCGCTTTAGCCATATCATCTCCTTGCCGGCTTCAGTAGCCGCAATATACTCAGCTTCAGTTGTAGATAGTGCAACACACTTCTGCAACTTTGACTGCCATGATATAGCTCCCCCTGAAAAAGTAAACAAATATCCAGTAGTGGATTTTCTGTTATCAAGGTCACCTGCCATATCAGAATCTGTATAGCCTTTCAAGATTGGATTTGATGCTCCAAAACACAAATTCATCTGAGCTTCCTCTAAGATACCTGAGTATCCACTTCACAGCTTCCCAATGCTCTTTTCCCGGATTTTCGAGAAATCTGCTCACAACACCAACTGCGTGAGCAATATCAGGTCTAGTGCACACCATTGCATACATTAGACTTCCGACGACGGAGGAATATGGAACTTTGGCCATGTTCTCTTTTTCCTCCCTAGCTGTAGGACACATCTTCTTGCTCAACTTCATATGACCAGCAAGAGGTGTACTAACAGGCTTAGCATTCTTCATATTGAAGCGCTCCAGTACACGTTCAATGTACTTCTTCTGGGACAAATAAATCTTCCTTTTATCTCTGAGACGAGTAATTCTCATGCCCAAAATTTGCTTGGCATGACCCAAGTCTTTCATAGAAAAAGACTTACACAACTCTTTCTTCAGCTCGTCAATCTTGGAAGTATTCTTGCCCACAATCAACATATCATCCACATACAACAGGAGGATGATAAAATCATTGTCAGAAAATTTTTGTACAAATACGCAATGATCTGAAGAAGTCTTCTTATAGCCTTGCTCCCCCATAACAGATTCAAACTTCTTGTACCACTGTCTAGGAGCTTGTTTTAGGCCATAAAGACTCTTTTTGAGTTTGCACACAAAATTTTCTTTACCTTCTACTTTGAAGCCCTCAGGTTGTTCCATATAAATCTCTTCTTCTAGGTCACCGTGAAGGAAAGCCGTCTTCACATCCATTTGCTCAATCTCTAAATTAAGACTAGCAGCCAAACCTAGAACTGTGCGAATCGAGGACATTTTCACAACAGGAGAAAATATTTCGTCAAAGTCAATACCCTTCCTTTGACCGAATCCCTTAACAACCAATCTAGCTTTGTACCTGGGCTTCAAGTTGTGTTCTTCAACTTTAACTTTGAACACCCACTTGTTCTTCAAAGCTCTCATGCCCTTGGGCAATTTTACCAACTCATAAGTGTGGTTCTCATGCAAAGACTTCATCTCATCTTGCATGGCTTCAATCCATTGATCCTTGTGCTCATCTTCCATGGCCTCCTCATAACATTCAGGTTCTCCCCCGTCAGTGAGTAACACATACTCATTGGGTGAATAACGGGAGGAAGGAAACCGCTGTCTTGTGGACCTCCGAAGCGGAATATTTGATTCGTCCACAACTTCATGAGCAACAGGATCATCAATAACAATATCATTGTTATTATCAACATCAACATGTTGATTCGATACATGATTCTGGGTCACCATGATTATCAAGCCCAACAACATCATGCACACTTGTGTGAGGAACGTCATCATGATGAATATACATCAAAACTTGAAGATTCTACCTTTCCGCTTTGTCAATATCTTCAATTGTTTGATTCTCCATGAAAATAATATCACGGCTTCTCACAAGTTTCTTTTCAATTGGATCATATAGCCTGTAACCAAATTCATCTAGGCCATATCCAATGAAGATGCATTGCCTTGTCTTGGCATCTAACTTTGACCTCTCATCTTTTGGCACATGTACAAAAGCTTTGCAACCAAATACTCTCAAATGGTCATAGGAAACATCCTTTCCATACCAAACACTATTTGGTACATCACTTTGCAAAGCAACAGCAGGAGATAGATTAATAACATGTGCAGCGGTCAATAAAGCCTCACCCTAAAATGAGTTCGGCAACTTTGCTTCAGAAAGCAAACATCTAACTCTTTCCATCAAGGTCCTGTTCATCCTCTCAGCCAAACCATTAAGCTGAGGAGTCTTGGGAGGAGTCTTCTGGTGTCTAATACCTTGATGCTTGCAGTATTCGTCAAATGGTCCACAATATTCACCACCATTATCAGTACGAATGCATTTCAGTTTCTTTCCAGTTTTCTTTCAACTGAAGCCTGAAACTGCTTAAAGACACCTAACACTTGGTCTTTAGTCTTCAAGACATAGACCCAAAGTTTTCTCGAGCAATCATCAATGAAAGTGACAAAGTAGAGTGCACCACCTAATGTCTTTGTCTTCATTGGACCACATAAATCAGAGTGCACCAACTCAAGCAACTCTGTCTTTCTCGAAGGAGGGTAGGACTTAAAGAAACTCTATTTTGTTTACCAGCCAAGCAGTGCTCACACTTTTCTAATTTAGCACTTTGAAATTTGACAATAATTTCTTCTTGGCTAGAACATTAAGTCCTTTCTCGCTGATGTGGCTAAGCCTCTTGTGCCATAATGTTGAAGAGCTATCGCTCTCAACCGCATTCACCATATCAACACAAGCAGAGGCCGTAGTCCAATATAGACCACGACGTTTGTTACCACGAGCCACAACCAAGGAACCCTTGATGAGCTTCCATTTTCCATCACCGTTGGTACTAACATATCCTTCATCATCTAAAACACCAACAGAAATTAGGTGCAGACGAACATCAGGAGCATGTTTCACATTGTTCAAAACTAGTTTAGTTCCAACACTAGTTTTCAAACAGATTGTACCAATACCAACCACCCTAGAAACAGTCTCATTACCCATACTCAAAGTTCCAAAATCACCAGGAGTATAGGAAGAGAAAAAATCCTTCCTTGATGTCACATGGGATGCGGCACCAGTATCCACAACCCAGCTTGACTCATCACAAGCAATATTTATCATATCCGCATCAAGGACAGTAACAAGATCTTCGGTGGTAACGGTGGCTAGGCAATTTTCATTGCCATCTTCTTTAGTTTCCTCTTTGTTTTTGTTTTCCCTCTTCAACTTCCTGCAGAACTTCTTTGTGTGCCCTTTCATGCCACAATGATAGCACTCAATATCCTTAAGTCTGCCTCTGGATTTGCTCCTATTTTGTTCTCTATTCTGAGAACCACGAGTTTTGTTTCTCTCCCTGGGGCCAGTTATCAGGACATCCGACGAAGAGGAACCTTGAGTTTTTCTTCTCATCTCTTCGTTCAAGACACTACTCTTGGCGGAATCCATAGAGATCACACCATCCGGAGCAGAATTTGACAATGACGTTCTAAATGTTTCCCAAGAGTCTGGTAGGGAACCAAGTAGAAGCAAGCCTTGAATTTCTTCATCAAATTTGATGCCCATAGCAGATAATTGGTTCATGATCCCTTGAAAATTATTCAGGTGGTCTGTCATCGGAGAACCATCATGATACTTCAAACTCAACATCTGCTTTATTAAGAACATTTTGTTGTTGCCAGTCTTCCGAGCATACAAACTTTCAAGATGCTCCCATAGGGTTCGAGCATGTGTTTCCCCAGAAATATGGTTCAACACATTATCGTCGACCCATTGCCTAATGAATCCACAAACCTGTCTGTGCAACAGATTCCACTCTTCATCTGTTTTATTATCAGGCTTTACAGTGGTAAATACTGGTTTGTAAAAATTCTTAACATAAAGCAGATCTTCCATTTTCCCCTTCCAAATGGCATAATTAACACCATTCAAAGTAACCATTCTACTTGTGTTGGCTTCCATTGTTTTTCCCAAAAAATATAGTTATCGCAAATCAAAGTAAATCTTTTCTGATGTGGAAGTTCAGACTGTGCTGCAACCACAGAGCATACTCAGATAAAACCTTGGCTCTGGTACCAGTTTGTTGGGAAAACGCGGACAAGCACAACAATATATATGGTAAAAGTAATGGAAATAAAATGGGAAAATAACGACACCAAAAATTTTACGTGGAAACCCTTCTAAATAAGGGAAAAAACCACGGCCAAGAGGAGCAACTGATATTACTATAGTAAGGAATTTTACACTGTGTAGTCACGAATACAATACTCAAAGTGACTACTACACTCAAAAGAAACAACACTCTTTTGGTTTCCGTCTTACTAAAATATCGCTCACACTCTATTTTTCTTCACAGACTATTCTTTTGTATAGTCTATGGAATACCTCACTTTGCTCTCAAAATTGTTTTTCTCTCTAACTTGGTGTGTTCTACAAATGAGCAAGAATGCTCTATTTATAGAAGGATAAAACCATGCCTATGTCACTAATGACATAGGTAAATATAGCAAAGTCAAAAATGGGTTGCAAATCTTACCAATTTGCCAACTACCAAGTCTTAATTTTCAACTCTTATCACTATTCCTTTTTAACAATTACTTGTACCAATTGAATAGCTAAAGTTGACCAAAAAATGGGATGGATTCAACAAAACTCATATCATAATTCACAACCATGTGAAAAGATTACATTTTTATAAACGAGTGATGTGATTAACCAAAGAATTAATTTTTTCTTCACACTTAACTGAAAATCATGTTATATGTTTCCAGACATATGCTCCTTTATTGAAATTTGGATATTTTCATAATCAAGATCAAAAATAAAATTCAAATTCTTGTTATTTGTATGGATCGTTCTTATATATTTCTTATTCATCAACTTCTCTCATGTGGAACACATCTCTTGGTTGTAGATATATGGTTACACACCATTATTTATTAGTTTCATCATCAATATAGTAGATCATATGTGCTTATGATGTTTCAATATAACATTATTAGAATCACACATACTGGGAGGGTACGACTTAGACCACAATCTCTACATTCTCATTCTCAACATTCAAGGCTATTTCTTTTATGCTGCTGGCAAATTCAACCATTTCCTCAGCTTGAATCTCGTTCAATCTACAAACATGTGCAACCCAATCCCCATCCTCGCGATCGCTGGTGTGAATTAACTTAGAAAAATTGCATGTGTTTCATTGCTTCATTATGAGTTTAAGTTATTCATGAGTTGAGTAGAGCCAAGATTACTATTTCTTTCAGAATCTTTTCAAGCCTATGTTATGTTTATCATTTCAACTTACACACTCGTACATTAAATGTACTGATGCCAGTAGGCCTGCATCGTCTTATGTCTAAACCCATGTAACTAGGATCGACATCCAGCGCACCGTTGATCCAGTGAGCAGCTCAGAGTCAGTTGGTGAGCCTCCTTGCATTTCACAGGACTCTTTTTATCACTTACTTTCTAGTTTTCAGTTGTTAGGATGATCAGGGCTCCTATTCCGGCGTTCCTCCTTGTCTTAGAGGCTTCATAGATAGTTATATATAGTTCTTTGGTCTTATTCATTTAAGACTTGAGTTGTCATTTTTGGCTAAGATATTATTTATTAAGTTATTTCATGAATTATATCTCTTGTGTTTATGTCTTCCGATGAATAAGTAAGCCAGGCCAAGGGTTTGCTTGAGATCAACAATGATTTTCGAGTATCGGTTCCGTCCAAAATGTAGGCTCAGAGCGTGACAAAACATTAAAAAATTTAAAAATAATAATAGTAAATTGATTTACAACTATATCAATAATAATAATAATAATAAATTATGCGATGGATAGCAATGATGGTTGTGGATAGGGGTGTTCGTGGTTCAATTTGGATCGGTTATTGATTAAAACCAAAATCAAACCAATCTAGTTGTTTTTTTAAATTTCTAAAACCAAACCAAACCAAACAAATAAAATAACCAACAGTTTGGTTATTGTCGGTTTGATTCTATTTGGTTCAATTTTCATGGTTTATTCGGTTTGAAAGTAATAATTTTCTTGAGTACGTACGTATTTCGACAGACACAAACACCAATTACATGAGCAATCTACAGAAAAGCTAATGTCGGTTTAGTTAAGCAATTAAGCAATATTAGAGTGTATGACTATTTTATGTGAAGTACAGTAGTATGTAAAGACTAAAATGGATTTTGATGGACTTGAATTTGGAATTGTTATACTTGGGCTGAAATGTTGGGATTGAGAAAATTATAAAATTAAAAACTTAAGTTAATTAAAATTTAACAAAATATTTTTAATTTATTTATGAATAATATATAAATAATTATAAAATCTATATATCTAATTTATCGGTTCGATTTGGTTATTTTTGCGGTTGTTTTTTAGTAAAACCAAAACCAAACCAAATAGTATTAATTTTTAAAATTTAAAAATCAAATCTAACCAAACTAAATCAAATATCGATTTTTTTTAATCGATTAATTTAAAATGCGATTTGATTTGATTGTTAACCATAATCATGAACAGCCCTAGTTGTGGATGTCAATTATGGATGATGTTAGCTAATGGTTGTGGTAGAAACAGTTAGCGGATATTGTGCTTTTAGACGTAGTTGATATGATGATAGTAATTGGTGTGGTGGCTAATAGTTGTGGTGAACAAAAATAATAGGTTGTGATGAATAACAATGGTGGTTGGCGATATATAGTAGTTAGTAATGGAGAGGATTTATCGATTATAATTAGTGATAGTTATGATAATAGTGATTGGTGATAATGAGATACAAATACTAACAAAACTTATAATATTTAAACTAAAAGATTGTGTGATATTTATTTATCATTTACACAAATATTACATTTATTTTAATGTTAATTATTATTTTCAATAAAAAAATTATATTTAGTGTTTGATGTGATACACAGGTGGCTGACGTGCAATGCATATACACTAAAATAATTAGATAAAAGTGTGGAAACAAATATAAAACACAAATTTACTCATACAATCCAAAGTGATCAAGCCACGAAGATACTAATATTTGGAATACAAAATACGATACATGGCTCGATAATGTGCTATTAAAGACATGTGCTCCTTTATTGAAATGTGGATATTTTCATAATTAAGACCAATAATAAAATTTAAATTCTTGTTATTGGTATGGCTCGTTCTCATATATTTCTTTTTCATCATCCTCTCTCATTTTTAGAGCTGTCAATATGGGCTAATCCATCCAATTCGGATTAATTCATACATGCTTTGACATTTTACGGGTCAGACCAGACTAACATATTTTTGGAGTGGCTAGAAGATGGCCGGCTCAACCCACAAGTACGTGGGCTACATGCTTGTCAGGCAAACCCATTTTTTTAATATTTTATCTTTTTATAATTATTAAATTGAATTATAAATTATTATTCAAAAATATTATCATAACTATTGACAAAACAATATTAAATGATGTTAATGTTACTACTTGTTAATCAAAACAACGAATAAAATTATCTTTATAATATTTATTTATTTATTTTCAAGTAAAAGTATAAATATCGAAATAGAAATATTAATCTAATTGCTTTGAATTTGGACTCTCTATAATTTCAAATTTTAATATTATATTATACTTTTTAATTAATTTTTATTGGTCCACGGGCCAGTCTTACTGATATTTCTCACCCACACAAATCAACAAATTTATTCAAGTCGGGCTAAAAATCACTTTTCTTAAAGGGAAACTTACATAAATGTGCTATATAATTAAAAAATATTTACCATTTATAACAATAACATTTTTTTTTCACTTGATCACTTTTAATTCATTTATAATACAAGTTTAACACATATTACAAAGAATAATTTATTATTCACATATAATACAAGTTTTAATGATGGATAATACATTTATCACACATTTTAATACACTTATAATATAGTGTGACCATTTTTTACCAAACAAATAAAATATATTTAAAAAACAATTATAATTCAAATATATTGCATAAATAATTCACTTTTTATACATATTACAGATTTATTACGGTATTGCTATAAATGGTAATAAATAAAAAATATCGCTAAAATCAGTAATTATTTTTTAAAATGTATTAATTCATGTAATTTTTTCTTTCTTAAATGGGCTGCAAAAATCTTAGTCCAACCCTATTAAATCCAGAATTAGGCCAGACCGGCCCAACGGGCCTAACCCATATTGACGACATCGTTATTAATCTGTTTCATCATTAATATAGTAGAAATTTTAAATTTGTTTAAAATTTTAAAAAGATAAAAATTAGATAAATATTTAGAAAATATTTTAATCATATCTAATAACTTAGGCTTATATATTTAATAAAAGAAAAGAAAAATGCCTATCTAATAAAAAAAAGGAAACTTTCATATATAGCCACTTAAAAATAATAAATTACTCTCAATAGCTATAGTTTGATGACTACAATTTGTAGCTACATGTTATATGAGGAGAGAGGCGAGCGAGACTGGGAGAGAGAGGGGGAAAAGAGTGGGAGAAAGGTGAATTGAATATGTATATTGGTTAGATAATTGTATATTATGCATATGTATTTGTATATATGGCAAGAGATATTGGGAGAGATAGGAGAGAGGCGAGCGAGACTGGGAGAGAGAGGAGAGAGGTAAGCGAGATCGAGAGAGGGAGGAGAGAGGCAAGCGAGAGAGGGCAGAGAGTGGGATAGAGAGGTGAATTATATATGTATATAATTGTATATAACTGTATATTATACATATACATTTGTATAAATGACAAGCGAAATTGGGAGAGGGAGGAGAAGGCGAGCGAGATTGAGAGAGGGAGGAGAGAGGCGAGCGACAGAGGGCAGAGATTGGGAGAGAGGTGAATTGTATATGTATATAGGTTAAAATTTTATATATTATACATATTATTTGTATATCCTGGCGAATTATACATATACAAACATGAATAATTATACAAACTCGAAGTCAGTCCACGTAATTAATTTATAATATTAGTTGCGAGTGGTACTTATAGAAAACTATAGCTATGATGAGTAATTAAATAATATAAGTTTGTTTAGCCGCTTAATTTTCTCTAAAAAAAAAAAAAAAGTATGGTCATCTCTTAATTAAATTTGCAAACGTCAACACAGTTTATCATATCATTTTTTTTCTAATTATTAATCATAAAATTGACCATTAGGGACTTTTTGGACCGCTAAATTAGGATATACAGTATATCTAAACTATTCAAAGATTAGTTACTTTTAATTTATTTTTTAAAATATCCTTTATTTTCAAATCATTTTACGGGGAAATTTCGTCATCTAATTTGTGTGTTTTATTTTCTTAAAATCAGTCAATTTACAATTTCGTTGATATGACTAGTTAGTTTTTTTATATACAAGTTTGTAAAAAATATAATATTATAATAATTATTACTATTATTATTCCAAGTCCTAGTAAGTAAAGGATTACATGAACACGGTAGGATATTAAACTATTCGCGCTTCGCGCGACTATATAAAATATTTATAAGATGATAATATTAAATATGTAATATTTAGGTTAGTATCGAATATATAGGTAATATTAATATTTCTCCTCCTCTGCGATATCATAGAACTTTTTTAAACATATAAAATATATTTATATATTTTGTATATGTATATATTAGAACAAAATATTCACCGTGGTGAAGTAAATGGAATACAATATAATATTGTTGAAATAACAATATATTGTATTAGGTTGAAAATATTTTATATGTTTTAATTTTTTCTATATCTTGAATAGGCGTACTAATAAATGTTCTATTCAAACTCTGATTTTGTCAAAAAAAATTATTTTTTTTATTTCCTTATTATTACATTTGCTTATTATATTTTTTAAAACATTAATTAAATATTTATAAGACTTACGTAAAATGAAACATATACAAGTTATGAATAATATTTAATATTAAACGTTAAAAGTAAGATGAAGAGACGTGAGTTATAAATAATTCAAATGTGTAATTTTATTAGACATTAAATGTATTACTAATTATGTATTGATTTTATCTGTAAAATAAATAAATAAAAATAAGGGGTGAAAATACAAAAACTGAAGAGAAAATATAATAATTGGTGACCACATAAAAATTATAAAGACATTTCAAAGCAAAAACAACGGTGACAGATGTTACAGACGCAAAAAATAACATCATGAAAATAATATTTTATTTTTTAATTAATTTTTTATTTTTATAATAAAAATGGAACTCCTAATCATTATAATTTTTTTTGCTGTTATTAAAATAAAATAATTATATTATTTTTTCTTCATATCAAAGAGAAAGGAGAATACTAAAGGATCAAATGATTAGCATTGTCAATATAATACATTTAGCTAAATTATTTATATAAATCAAAATTTAAAAAACTCTAGTAAAAGTAACTAAGTTGCTAATACAATTCAAAGTGAAAAAATAATCTCTAATTATGCTTTATTTTTTCCCTTCTACCATCTTCCTTTGCAAAGAGATCCGTCAATCATGTTTTGATCCATATGTCAAACTCTTCATTATATGCAACCAACTGAACAAAAAAAAATCATATACCAATTAAGAATAATTATTTCAAAAGAAAGAACGAAATATAAACTATATGTAATATATTTGTATATCATCTTTTCAATAGTACTAACAATAATAAATAATAATTATTTTTTGAAATCTAACAAATATTATAATCAAACTATATTAAATTTGGAAAATAAACTATTAGAAAGAGCAATTGCATACGTACGGACAATACATTGTTAAGAATTACAGAGATTTTTTTAATCATACTTACTTGATAAATGATAATACAAACATAAAAAAAATATATTAAGAAAACATGTCTAAGTACATAAAAATAAAAATAAAGACTTTAGAATGAAATATATATTACCTTCGTATACTTTTTTTGTTACATGTTAGTTAATTCACAAACAAATATGATGAAGAAGAGAAATTATTACTTTGTATGTGAATCTTCATGAAAATAAACATGAAGTTATATAGACAAAAGAAAGGAAAGGAAAAAATAAGAACTTGAGAATGATATATTTATTAATTTCATTTACTTTTTTTTGTTACATGTTAGTTTCATTCACAAACCAAATACGAATTTATATAGACAAAAATAGAGAAAATAAAAAATAAAAATTTGCAATGAAATACTTCTTACCTTCATGTACTTCTTTTTTTGTTACAAACCAAACCAATAAGATGAAAAGAGAATAGGATAATTGTGAATGCGAATCTTCATGAAACTAATATGAATTTATAGGCAAAATAAAGGAATATCATAAGACATCATAAATTTACAAATTTAATTTGGAGGTTATGGACATAAAAATTATGAGAGTTATGAATATTATTAAAAGTAAAAATTAAAGAGGGGCAAGTCATGGGTAGCAACTCCTAGTGAATAAATTAAAAAATAAAAATAAAAATACTTAAAATGTATTTTGTTTTTTATGATTTCATGATTAGAAGTGAGATAAACAAATAGAAGAAATAATATAGAGAGTTTTATTTATAAATGTTCCTACATTAATAAAATATTTATTATATAAATAAAGTAATACACTTTTACAATAGAATAATTAATTTAAAGTAAAAAAAGTAAAAAAATAAATAAATTATGTTTCTCCTTTTATTATAAGTGAAATAAATTAAAAAATATGAAGAGTTTTTGTTATAAATGATCCTCCATTAATAAAATATTTATTTGTAATAAATTTAAGTAATTTTTCTATGATACAATAATCAATTTATTTTTTAAAAGAAGCAAAAAAAGAAAAAAGAAAAAAAAAAGCTAAATACAAATGGAGGCCATAGAGAGGTGCCACATCACCTACTCTAGGTTTCTCCTTTATATTATATTAAGATTAAGATTAAGAGTTCTGTTGGGTTAAGAAAGGGTAGTTGCTTAATCTATAAATTCATATTGCTGCTTACTAATTGCTCTCAACAAAGCTTAACTCACTTTTATTCATAAGTATTACTAATTAATTAGTTACTCTGTGAATTTAGAAGCAAATACATAGTTTCGTCCTTTTTTACGTGTTATTGATCATGAGTTTGAATTTACAAAACTTTTAGCAATTCATACCCGTTTATCAGATTCCGTCAAATTACTACGTTTCAAGCAACATCACTCATCCACAGTGGTATGAGGATCCATACTTGAGCGATTTCAATGCTTCAATGATGAATTATCACATGCAGTGTTATTATTGTTATTATTGTTATTGTTATTATTATTATTATGATGATGATAATAATTATTATTATTATTATTATGATAATAATGATTATTATTATAATTATTATTATGGGTCAACAAGGAGAATGGTTGATGAAAGTGAATTTGGGTATCTAGATTATCTGAGACTTATTCGGAGATGTTGATACTTATGTCAACATGAATATCACACAAGTTATTTAAAGCATTGGTTGTTGACGGGAAAAAGACGTCCAATATGTAGGTCTTCAATATAAACACATGTTATACATAATTTCACTTTTTACTTTTGTAAACATAGTTAAATATAGTTTCTTTTATTTATTTGACATTTTTTTCTCTGTTTTCTGTTGAATTGAAAACTTATAGAATTAACAAATTCACTTACATTTTAAAACAAGTTAAAAACAAGTCAGGGACTAAAATAAAGCTGCTTCTAATACAAGTTTGAGCCCAAATAGGAGAAAGAAAAAAGTTCAATAAGAGCATAAAAAGTTTGAGTTGATAAAAGAGCAAAAATATTTTAATAGGAGACGAAGTAAATGTTTTTTGGGATAAAATTATCAAATTGCAAACTAGAGGAGTCAAACCTTGTTATAACAAAATATTTTATTACAACGGCATGATCTTCTTTAAAATCGATTTTCCTTATTATATTTTACTTATCTATAATAATATTGTATTTTACTACCAGTGACATTCATTATAGCGAATTTCTCTTTTTCTTTTTTTTGGAAAATTAACTCTCCTAAATTGATTTTTTCAAGATACGCAAAAATTAAACCGATCAATAAATCAAATAAAAAATGACATTCATTATAAAAATATTTATTTTAAAAAAATAACTCCTCCGCCGCCCCCTCTATTGAAGGAAGCTAAACGTGTCAAAGGAACAGGTTCGGTGGAACAGGTTCGGTAAAGCTGTCTGGCGAGTTAGAGTTTGAGTTACACTAGGACTAGACTACTAAATTCTAATTTATGTACAAGTCTATACTTTGTACGACTAAAGCTAATATAGTTGACTAGGATAAGGTGTAAAGAATATATTTGTGTTGTATTATGATTCCTAGTGTCACGACCAAAAATCACAAGTCGTGATGGCACCTATGTTCCCAACTGATAGGTAAGCCAACCCAATAAGTTTACCAATTCAACTTTAACGTGAAAAGGTAAGTAGCAAACTAATATCTAAAATACTAGTCTTAAAAATAAATGCGAAAAATAAAATACCACCCCCAAGATTTAGTGTCATAAGTAAAAGAGCTTCTACAATTTGACACAAGGCTAAACTAATATGAAAATTTAAACAAAGGGAATATTCAATCAGAATACTAAAATAACCTAATAAATAGAGGTAGATGAAGGTGTGGACCGCAGAATATCCCAAGCAGCGCACCACAACTCCAAGATGATCCAACTCATATTCAAAGCTCCAAGAACATGCCTAAATTGGAATCCAATCTGATTCTGCACCACAAAAAAGTGCAGCAAGTGTAGTATGAGTACGAAATTACGTGTACCCAGTATATTTCATTGACCGACAACAAAGAAGTATTGACGGGAGTTTATATAAGAAAAATCAATTCTTTAATTATACAAGTCTATATTACACTTACCAGTCAAATTTCATCAAATAGAGGTAATCAAACATCAAGTAACTTCCAACCACCAAATAATTCACATAATCATCAAGAATGAAGAATGTCATGAGATGCAATGCAATATGACACCATGAAATGATATGCCTCAAAATACCCAGTACTCTCTCAATCGTATATACATGATACTCCTCGGAAAAACATCGAGAGTTCATGACCCATGGGGGACTCGCGAGGTCCATATACCGACACGGACGATCTCAACGCACTATCATAAATCAAATAATCCCCAGCACAGACGATCTCCACGTGCCCAACTTATAATCATAACCCATCACTCGCACGGACGATCTCCACGTGCCCAAATTATAATCATAACTCGATCTCAACACGGACGATCTCCACGTGTTAGATCTTTACTCATACTCAATCTCATGTCAATGCATGTGCACAATATGATATCAATCAAAAGGGATGATACAACATCTCAATAAATTAAATGTCACTATGACATATAATCACTTCAATCATCACAATTATACGGGTTCAATAAAGGAACACAACCACACACAAGAAATCAAGTCACTAAATACTTCAGCTAATGGTCATATGCTTTGACATTCTCAAATTACAATATATCATATTACAATAATAGATTTTTCCTTTACAACATTGGTACTCGTACCAATGCCCGTCACACCATTAGTACAAGACCCTATCTTTCGCCCTCACCCATTGTCTATTCCATTTTAATCTTTAATTAGAAAACATCCCTCAACGAAGTCTAAAAGTCTTAACATACCTTAAATGTCGAATTCGTGCCACAAATCCTCAAGATAGTTCCTTTCCTATTTGCAAAGCTTCAGGACATTCTCAATCTACCAATTGTACTTTACTATAATTAAACAAGTTCGTATAACACCTCTTTATATAATCCGAATCTTCCACTATTTTCGTAATCAAACAACAACCAATTAAGGAATAATAAGAGTAAATAAAGAAACCTAAAAGTGTAGTCAGGCTACTATTAATTTAACTAAGGCACGTTTGGCATATATAAGAACTTTGGGATGGAACAAAAGTCCTCACATTATTACTTCATCTCTGCCCTCAATATGACCCTCAAATCTCTCCCTAAAACTACATTAACTACAACAATTATAATTCCAATATTAACAAAGTAACATCAAGCTCCAACTACAAAGAAAAGACGAAATAAAATTATATCTGGCTACTATATTTCAATTAACTATCATATATAACCCTTCCAGTGATTAGCTACTTACTACTACTAATTAATTAAACAACCTTCCAATCATTGCCTCAATTAATAATAATTATTAGTTATTGATTGATTCAACAAATTGTGCCCTCAAAAATCCCCCCAAAAAAACCTCACACATTCACTGTCAAGTTTAGCTAACTTTCAATACCTTAACAACTTAACTAATATAATACTATTTTATCTTTTAAGACCTAGAATTTTAATCATACAAGGCCAAAAAACTTTTTGCATCAACTCACTTGCAATCTAATGAGTCGTCCACGTCTTCGTCGGTAGTTTCTGTGCCCTTATTTCTTTCTAATCTATTTATACGTAAGTATTAAATGTGGCTAATTTCACTAACTTAATTTAATTACGTGGGTCAAGTATAAAATGAATTAAATGAATTATGGATTTGGCCCACTAACTATTAACTATATTAATTATTAATTCAAATTTTCATCAACTAGATACTCTTAGTTATCGAATATTTTGAAGTTCCCATTTAAATTTTACGGAAAGAGTCGAAATAGTCCCAGTTCTCAAAACGACCTAGCGGGTCGTTACATCTAGTGTAGCTAGTATAGGACTTTTCTATAATTTCTAGTGTAGCTAGTATATTACTCTTCTCCTATATAAGGAGTATGTAACTCAATCATTAAATCATCAATACAATCCTTGATTCTTCACATATATGTGAAAATTTTACATGGTATCAGAGCAATAAATATTTTTCGCTCTTTTAACGTATTAGATAAAAAATAATAATTATCAAACCACAATGGCCCCTGCTACCAACACACTTTCGACCTCTTTATTTTATCATCTTATTTCGTCCTGCTCCATTAAACTTAAGCCAACAAATTATCTTTTATGAAGGACACAAATGACCCAGTTGATTCAAGTGATGAGATTAAGCTATCTCATCACAGAAACACGTAATGCAACCTGTTCCACTGAACAGACTCTTAAGAAAACTGCAGCAGGCGAGAAGGATGCAGAAGACACCAACGTTTTTGATGACTGGGAGGAGAAATATGTGTTACTAAGGAGTGGGATATCAGGCACCTTGACAGAAGAAAGCATGTACCTGATCGTAGGCTGCTCTGCCATGGAGATGTGGAAATGCTTGGAAGAAACATATCTTCAAGCAACAAAAGATAAAGAGTTCTAGCTCAAGCAACAACTGCAAAGTGTGAAGCTAGGAACCAAATTAATTGATGAATACATTAAGGAATTCAAAGGCATACGTGATGGTCTTGCAGCCATTCACAAGCCTGTAGATGAGGATAGTAAAGTGATTAACTTTGTTAGAAGTCTAGGTCTTAAGTACAAGACTTTCAGGACCATCATGTTAGGTAAGACACCGTATTATACTCTTAATCAATTTGTTAATGCTCTTAGGGGTTTTGATATGAGGGAGGATGAAGAAGAAGTGCCTCAACAAAATCATAACATGACATTTTCTGTTCAAAGAGGCAGGGGAAGAGGAAATTACTCTCAACTAAGAGAAAACAATAACTTTAATTCTAGAGAAAGAGGATTTAAGCTTGCTGGACAGGGAACAGGTTCCTATAACAGCAGAAACGAACCTGGTCCTCAAAACAATCCTTCAAGTGGAAGTCATGAGAGGAAAAATTCTGATGCGTGTCAAATTTATGGTAGGAATAACCATACTGTTCTTAAGTGTTTTTACAGGTGGAATTACTCTTACTAAGCCGAAGATGAGATACCACAAACATCGATTGCAACTAATCTTCAAAACGCTGATGACACCTTGTATTGGACTCAGGAGCAAGTAGTCACATGACACATAACTCAGGTATCCTAACTGATCTTAAACACTACAATGGACCAGATAAAATTATTATTGGGAATGGATCAAAGTTAGACATAACACATGTTGGGAACACATCTAGATCAGGTCTAAAATTGAAGGAAGTTCTTGTAGTCTCTAAGATTAATAAAAATTTACTCTCAGTTAGTAAGCTTGCAAAGGATAATTGTTGCACTCTTGAATTTAATGAAACTAACTTTGTTGTAAAGGACAAGAAGACAAGGACACTGGTGGCCAAGGGAACTAAAATGAATGGACTCTATGCTTTGGAAGATAACAATCTCTATGCTTTAACTGTTGCACACGATTGGAACACGTCAGACAACATGTGACATACTAGATTAGGACATCCTAGTTTGAAGTCTTTAAATTTTTTGAATAGTAATAGTTGCATCAATATTAGTAGTTGGAATAAAATGTCTACTGTTTATTCTAGTTGTCAATTGGAAAAGAGTTGTAAACTTTCATTTGGCTTGAGAAATAAAATTGAGAAATAACCTTTATTGAAAATCTGTTGTGACTTATGGGGACTTGCTCCTATTGAATCTTCACAACATCAAATATTATGTTGTTTTTGTTGATGATCACACGAGATATACATGGATCTATCCACTAAAAAAGAAATATGAATTCTTTGAGGTCTTTGTAAAATTTGAGAAAATGGTGGACAAACAATTTATCAAAGAAATTAAGATTTTTCAGTGTGATGGAGGTGGTGAGTTTATACAAACAAACTTCATCAAATTTGGAAGATTGTGGTATTGTGAGACATATTTCATGTCCTAACACACCTGAACAAAACGGAGTTGCAGAGAGAAAACATAGGCATATTGTGGAGACTGGCTTAACTCTACTTCTTCATGCTAACCTACATTTGTTTGTATGAGTTGAGGCTTTTCTCACTGTAGTATTTCTTATAAATAGACTACCTTCCTCAGTTTAAAAGATGGTGACTCCATTTGTTAAGTTGTATGGGGAACAACCTAATTACAATAGTCTAAAAGTGTTTGGGTGTAGATGTTTTCCATATATCAAGGGTAGCAAAAAGTTCAGTCCAAAGACTTACCCTTGTGTGTTCATAGGGTATAACAACCTACACAAAGGATATAGATGTTATCATCCATCTACAAGGAGAGTTTACATATCAGACATGTTGTGTTTGATGAAAACACATTACCCTATGTGTCTCTAAATCAATATCAAACTAACATTGATGTCTTACCTCATCTTGCTACTTTTGTAGAATCTTTCTCTATATTACAGGCACATGATGCTGATTCAGGGGAAGTACAGGCTGTCAGTACACACATTAATGGTGATAATGCTGCTCCTTCTCCTATAATTATTGATGATGAAAGTTCTGTTGACCACTCAAGCACAGGATTAGATGTTGAGGAACAGGTTGAATGTGATGCTGCAGATCTTGAATCTGCTAGTGACGCTGAGGAACAGGTTGCACTTACAGGTCCTGTCACTGAGCATGATCAAACATCCACTTTAGTTGATGTACCTGTGGACCATGTACATGTGGACCATCAATCTGAAACTACTTTGGTTGATGTACCAGTTGAGGTACTTCATGCACCACAAGGGCATCAAATGATCACTAGACGCAAGGCGAAGGAACATCATTTATCACTTGTTGCTCACAGCAGCAAAGATATTCTGATGGAACCAAACACTATTAAGGAATCTCTTAAGTCACCTCATTGGCTTGCACAATGGAGGAGGAAATCAATATTTTACACACTAACAAGACATGGATATTGGTATCCAAATCTCCTGGTATAAATTTGGTTGGCTCAAAATGGATGTTCAAGACCAAACTAAAAGTTGATAGAACAATAGATAGATACAAGGCTAGACTTGTAGCCAGGGGATTCTCTCAACTTGAAGGCATAGACTTTGAAGAAACCTTTAGCCTTGTGGTTAAAGCAAAACTATTAGGGTAGCTCTATCCATTGCCATCAGCTCAAGGTGGGAAGTTACACAACTCGATGTCAAAAATATCTTTCTTCATGGGTTCTTACAAGATGAGGTGTACATGAGTCAACCTCCTGGATTTATTGATCCCAAGTATCCTCAATATGTGTGTCTACTTAAAAAGGCATTGTATGGTCTTAAACAAGCACCAAGAGCCTGGTTTGATAGGTTTAACATGCATCTCCTAAACCTTGGCATCATCTGTAGTAAGGCAGATTCTTCATTATTTACATTGCAAGCTCACAGAGGCATCATATTTCTCTTGTTATATGTGGATGATATTATTATCACAGGTAGCAACCCATCGCATGTCTCAGAGTTGATTCGACAACTTGGGAAAAAATTTGCCATGAAAGATCTTGGCCTTTTACACTTCTTTCTTGGAGTTGAGGTTAAGTATTTTGATGGGGGTATCCACTTAAGCCAGAGTAAGTATGTTGTTGAGCTTCTAGACAAGACTGAAATAACTTTTGCAAAGGCTGTAGCCACTTCTTTGCCTCCAAAGCATGGTCTACATGAAGCTGTAGAAAGCCTGGTTGAAGCATCCTTTTATAGAATGATAGTAGGGAGCCTTCAATACTTGACTCTCACAAGACCAGATATTACTCATACTGTGAATTTAGCAAGCCAATTTATTCAAAATCCGAACAATGGACATCTTCAAGGTGTAAAAAGAATTCTCAGGTACATCAAAGGCACTTTGCACTTTGAATTTAGACTTATTTCACAATCACCATGTAGGTTGTATGGATACTCAAATGCTGATTGGGGAGGTTGTACCACAACTAGGAGATCAACTACAGGCTATAGCATCTACCTAGGTGCAAACTGTATTTCTTGGACCTCCAAGAAACAGTCCACATTTGCTCGCTCAAGTGCTGAAGCTGAGTATAGAGCACTTGCCTCCACCGCCTCACAGATGACATGGATCATGTATCTACTTCATGACCTTGGGGTGTTTCTTGATCTGTACCTACATTGTATTGTGACAACATTAGTGCTCTGTACATGACAGTTAATCCAGTTATGCATGCTAGAACTAAACATGTTGAAATGGACTATCATTTTGTTCGTGAGAAGGTGCCAGAGCACAACTTGTTACTTAATTTGTGAGGTCTAAGGATCAACTTGCAGATATTCATACAAAAGCATTAACCAAACATATTTTTGCTGAGTTTCGTCGCAAGCTAGGAGTTACAGTCCCTCCCCTCACTAGCTTGAGGGGAAGAGTTGAAAGAAGCTGAACGTGTTTAAGGAACAGGTTCGGTGGAACTGGTTCGGTGAAGCTGTCTGGCGAATTAGAGTTTGAGTTACACTAGGACTAAACTACTAAATCCTAATTTATGTACAAGTCTATACTTTGTACGACTAAAGCTGCTATAGTTGACTAGGATAAGGTGTAAATAATATATTTATGTTTTATTATGATTCCTAGTGTAGCTAGTGTAGGACTCTTCTATAATTCCTAGTGTAGCTAGTATAGGACTATTCTCCTATATAAGAAGTATGTAACTCAATCATTAAATCATCAATACAATCCTTGATTTTTCACATATACGTGAGAATTCTACACCCTCTATAACAGTTATACTCAAACATAATGTAATAATATTAAATAAAAAACATATTACACTCAAATATAATGTAATAATATTATATAAAAAACATATTACGTATAAAATAAAATGGTGAAAATTGTTTTCACCCCTCAAGTTTGCTTTAAAAAATCAAATTTCCTTCTTAACTTTGAACAATAAGTAAACTCTATCTTTATCCAAATTAAATATTATAATGTCTATCATAATATTTTAAGTATGAATATCTAAAAGATCGTGTTGATCAATTTATATATATATATATATATATATACACGTACATATATATTCAAATTTTTTCAATTTAATTGATTAACAAATAAATTTCTTCGTTTATTCCAAAAAATTATTAAATTATTTTTTTACAGTTTTATTTATAACAACTAAATGAGTTTTAAACGTCAAATATTTGTATACATATATAACAACATCACCTCATTATAGCAACCATAAAAAATTTAGACAATCATTGTCACCTTAACAAGTATTGACGGTAATTAAAATTGATTATAGAAACTTTGAATTAAAAATTTTCTTCGAAGATCTTTTGATTGCTCTGTTTCTCTCCATTTCAAAATAAGTAAATTATTGGGATATTTCGATTTTAACCTTTTTATTTATTGTTAGATTATTCTTTATAATGACTAAACATTGATCAATAATACTTACTCTCAATTTTAACTAAGACATTAAAATTTGCCACACATCGCATTTTTGAGAATTCAAATTCAAGATAAAATTGAAAGAAAATTTTAAAATTATTCTTGCAGATCGCCCATTTAAGTTAATTTGATATTTTAACAATTCACTTATTTTGAAATAGATAAAATAATATTCCGTAAAGAGATCATTAATACTTAATTCATATTTAAAGGAACTTTAGTGTCAAATTTAGAAACCAAGAAATTTGAAATATTTGGTAATAGTGTTTGAATGTAAAAGGACTAAATTGTCATTTAACTTTTGAGGTAAAATGGTAAATTAAACTTTTGAGTAAGAGAGTTTCCATATTAGTATTTTGTATGTATAAAATGTAGTAATATAATTTTTCCTAATCCAAGTATGTAATTTCTTAGCCCTCTTTTCTTTCACAATCTATATAAACTCGTATTCCTCATACAGTTTACTTCATCGTTACAATATTTGCTCTCTACACTTTTATTGATTACTATACATAATTTAGTGTTATCGATCATGAGTTGGTTTGATTATTTGTTTAATCAGATAATAGGGGAATTCATTGATCAACATTAAGCTCAACCAAATAATCACTACTTATTGATCACAATTCAACTCTTACGGGTCTGGATTATCGTATATATAATCAACAAAGTTTCTTTGATCAACCAACATATGAATTCATCGATGATGATAATGTCACAACTGAAAGTGAATTCGATGATGATGTTGATGACATAGTTTATTTGTTAAGCTTTTTGGAAGCTATTGTGTCCTATGAGGAAGGCGACGGAGGAGGTCACAGAGGAGATTATAGGAAATATGATGAAAACAAGAATTACTAACGATGGAGAAGAAATAATATGGGTTATTTGCCAATGTGAATATGAGAATGATGAGACAATTGGCACTCTTGAATGTCAACATGAATATCACGAAAGTTGTATAAAGGAATGGTTGTTGAAGGGGAAGAGATCTTGTCCCATTTGTAGGTCTTCAGTTTTACTGTCATAGGAATAATACATCGGCAAACTTACTAATTGACAAGTAACTTATATTTTTAATTTATATTCATAATAAAAAACACATAGAAATAGGTTTAAAACATATCAGGTGTAATTGATCTTAGTTTGCCTATTTCTATTTGCTTGATTGTATAATTTTTCCTTTATTTCATACTAATTGTATACATTTATTACAGACATAAAAAAAAAATCAAGACTTCTCCTTATTAGTATTTGACAGCTCCAAGTCTTTTCAAAGCGTTTTTTTAAGCCTTACATGTCACTGATTTATATTAGTGACACTTTTATTGCTAAAAAAAATTAGGAATTTTTTTTAAAATGTCAATATTTTAACATTTAAGAAGGCTCATTAGCAATACTTTCAATATTTAGTAAAAATGTTAAAATTTTAGTTTGTTATGTATTTTATTTACGTTTTTATTAAAGGACACAATTTTTATATAACGATTGGAGGAATTTAAGGGAGTTAATTTTTTTTAAAAAATGAACAAATGCTTAAAAATCTCATCTGTTACAATTTATCAAAATACATCAAATTTCATCTCTTTCTTCTTCTTTTACCATGTTCTACTACACATTCCTTTCACCAAAAATCAATATCAAAATTTCTTTATCTTTTTTGTTTCTAAACATTTTTATTTACCAAGATAAATATTCAATTTCACTAATTATTGTTACGAAAATCACGGAATTAAAGAAGTGCCACATCTATAAAATTTTCAATATCCAATTTTCACTAAATGTTATGAAAAATTGATGGCTAAATTGGATAAAATAGATAGAAGAGTAAAAAAGTATCTTCAAGATGCTGGGTATGAAAGGTGGGCTAGGTCTCATGCAACAGTGAACCGTGGGAGATTTATGACTTCAAATATAGCTGAATGTATCAATGGTTGCCTTGTTGATGCACGACAACTATCTATTATAGATTTTTTGGAGGAAGTTAGAATTCTTGGTTCTTGGAATTGCAAAAATAGAGAAATAGCTTCTTATACAAAAGAAACATTGGGTAGAAGATTTGAAGAAATAATGGTTTTAAACGCATCAAAAAGTGCAAAAATGAAGGTACAAATTTGCTTTGTCTTTATTATTTTATTGTTAAACAAAAAATGAAAAAAAAAATATTGTTGACTGTCTCTATTTTTTCAAAAATTGCAGGTTGTTGCATCTTCTGAGTTTATTTTTTCAGTGTATGAAGTTGGGATTAGATACATTGTTTGTCTTGAGAGGAAAACTTGTTCATGTGGGAGATTTCAACATGACGAGATACCTTGTCCACATGCAATAGCCGTCTTGAAGAAGAAGAATATAATAGATGTACACCCCTACTGCTCTGATTATTATAAACACGATGCATTAACAAATACTAATGCAATTCCAATAGAACCAATGCCAGACAAAAGAGAATGGAAAGCTCCAGACTCTGTTTTGGAAGAAGTTGTCTTGCCACCTAAATACAAAAAGATGCCTGGGAGACCAAGAAAAAAGAGAAAGAAAAATCCAGATGAAAAGATAACAACAAAAATGAATTGGTGTGGACGTTGTGGTCAAGAAGGTCATAATAAAAGAACATGTACCTTCTTTCCAAAAGATTCTTGATTTATATTTTTTTAGTTTATTTGATGTGTAATAATGTTTCTGGATATTATTAATTTGCTAATAATATGTGAACTTTTTTTATTTGATGTGTTTAACAGCATGTGATTTATTTTAAGCTACAAAATCTGATTTGATACTAAATATACCAAAATTTGACTGTATTTATTACGTGCAAAGACATTACAAATTTATAAAAATTTATAACTTGTTTAATATCAATTACATAAAATGGTAAACGTATAATGGATCTGATATTAACTAATATAATTGAATTCAAAAAGTTGACAAAAATATAAACTAAACTAACTGTATATATATAAGTATATTATTCAAACTCTTGTACGATACTACTTATGCATAACACAAATAATTTGCATTATTTAACGATATACTAATTTTATGTTTTGATACTAAAATAAGAATTCTATTGTACTTCGAATCTGATTATAATATAGTATCATATCTTGGTATTTATCAAATAATTAATAAATTTTAACTAAGTAATTATGTGTCATAATTTAGTAAATAACTTAACAGTTTTGTTGTTAAAAAAATTTAATATAGTATCATCAGCCGTTTGACAAGATAAATTATTAAAACTATAAAATGCTTAGTAATATTGAACCAAAAAAATAAGTTGAAACACAAAATATTCCGTTCCAATAATAGTTCAAAAATAATATAAACCTAACTAATCAACATCAACAAATGCATCTTCTGCTTGTTTAGAAAACCCGCCCTTTGGCTTTGTTAGATCGCTATGACTAACATATCCATCCTTGTGTTTGCCCATGCCATACTTCCATAACAATGTTCCGTATCTGTTGCGAAGATAGTCGCTCTGAAGACCAACGGATGGAATTTTGATTTCGTCGCTCAAATATGCTGCATAAGCAGCTACGAACAGTCCACAATCACTAAAAAAAAAGAAGATATATTAAAAAGGATTTGAATGTAAAGAAAATCTAAAAACTAACATCTTTTCAAACAAAAAAAGTTGATTCACAAATACTTACAGGCTGTCGCTTTGTTGTTGCATAATCTCTTGCGCATATTCAACTGTAAATGAATGTTGAGGACCTAACAGTTCACCTGTTTCCTTGTCTTTGTAAGCCTCCAATGATAACCAATTAATTCTATCCGTTTTATCAAAAAAACCGCTATCATGTAGATAGTTTGGAAGCATTACAGACAACTGATTAATCTCTTCAGGAGGCACTATTT